>CM060847.1:8029872-8374703 GCA_030737835.1 Acorus gramineus | reverse complement strand
CAAAGATCCAATTCTAGTCCTCCTCTCATCCTCAGAGTTCTCTAAATCCGGCCTCCTCTCCCTCCTTTCATCATGGAACGATCCTTCTAAACATGAAAATAGATAGTGATCAGCATGTTTTAATCAGAATTTTGCTTTGTAAAATACACTTGACATAAATAACACATACCATTCAAGAGACATAACAAAGTAGTAAGTCTCATTAATGCAGTCAAAGCGAACATCACAGTGGTATAAATTACTATTTTTTCATCAAATTTGTATAACATTAGTATCATTATCTAGAAATTTTAGTCCAAGGTTGCCACTGATTAAAAATTGTAGAACACCATGACAGCGAACATGACAAAGGAAAAAGAACAATGAATAAAAAAATCCAAGTTGAACTTTATATATAAGCATGGTGATCATTAGGGAATGAGGTTTGCAAACCAGATGCTTTATTTTTTTTTATTGTGATATAAATATAGAATGTTCTGTGTCTCATGATATTAGTGCATGTTATTGATTGTTGGATCTTCCTTTCATACACCTTCAATTGTTGTTATTGATTTTTGATTTTTTCTTGTTTCAGAAAGGACATCACAATATCATCAATGGCAAAGTAACAAATAGCTATTTCACCAATGTAAAGAGTTGTCCAACATTTGATGTTACCAGATCTTATGATGTGATCAACCGGTGCAGCCATGACTTCATTCATGATTCTGTTGTTCGTTAATGCGTTTTCCACTAAATCAACAAGAAGATGAAGAAGATTATGGGATCATAATCTGTGGTACCCCCACCAATGCCTCTCCAAACTCCTGAAATACATTTCAACAATACTAACCATTAATGGCATGATTTTTGTTCACCTGAGGAAACCTAAATCCTAACTTTCGATTGAATATATAATCATGAGCTGAATAATAATTTGCGAATTTCATTTAAACACATAAATCTTTGCACGAAACAATGCAAACAAAATTAGTTCTATTGGGGTTTTGAGAAGCCGCAAAACAAATTCTTGGCATCTTTGAAGAACAAAGACCTTATGCATTGTGATTTATAGATCAAACAATGAAGTTCTCAGAATTTTTTTTTTTTTTACAAAAAGTGGTAAATAAAAAAGAGAATAAGAACCCATCATTCAAATTTCTCCAAAACAAATCCTTGGCATCTTCAAAGAACAAAAACCTTTCTCATTATAATATAAAGATCAAACAATGCCTAAATTTAAAAAAGAAGTGGTTTAAAAGAAGAAAAAAATAAGAACCCATCATTCAAATTGATGTCTTTTGGTTTCCCCAACAATTCACTCAGACAAATTTAGCTAGAATCACATTAAATGAAAAAAAAAAACAAAAAGACCCATAACTCAAAAACAACTCAAAACGAATTAAATAAGCTCATGAAACAGAAACACCTTGAAATTCAATGAACCCAAAATGTAACACAAACGTATCAAAAGAAAGGAAAGAAGGGAAGAAAGAAGAGGACCTCCAAAAGAAATGTGGGGTTGCAGAGGTGCAGAAACAGAAACAGAAAGAAAGAATTGGAGGGCTTATTAAAGGCCCGAATAAACAGGAGGGTTTGGGAGGCACGACTCACCGTTTTAAAACAAAATAGAGAGAGAAACAGAGACAACCAGTTTTAGTTTTTTAGAGAGAGAGAGATTGAAATATAAATAGGATTTGCCCGGGTCAGGACAAACAACCACCAACGGCTTTCCTTCTTGTGGTTGTTTATTTATACAACTGTGCATTTTTTTTTCTGCTTCTTTATTTTCTCTACAACAACGGCTACTTCTATTCATTAATTAAACACTTGTTAATTGTTTTCATCTGTTTGAGATATTAATATCCTGAGCGTTCTTTGACATTCATGCATCAAACAAAAGGACCCATTAGCATTAATGTTATTTTCAAAGTGGTTATATAATGAATGCTCACAAATCTTAATAACAAGTCTAGTCTGTGCAATCCTATTCATTTTTGGGTGACACATGCAATTTTTTATATTTTTTTATTTTATGATAAGTTAGTCCATTCAATATGTTTAAATATTAAAATTAAATTTAAATGATATACCAAATAGATAAAAATTAAAATTAACGTTTATTTTCTTTTTAGATATCATATATTGAAATAATGGAAAAAATCATGAATGGAAGTCTATACATACCCTCCTAAAATCAAGGGTTCAAACAACCAATTAAGCAATTCAATCATGTGAGATGTTTTTGCACCATATAGATAACATACATTCTGGGTGATCCCAAAATGATGTGAAATATTTCTAGATTTCAAGATTCTATGTTTTCATTATGGAATAATAGCTGTAGATTTTTGTGGGTCTATCGACAGTTGGACAATTAAAACCAATAATTTTAAGGCAGTATAAGTGGGTTTCCATGGAACCATTGGTAGATCCATTTTTCAATTAAAATACAATGTAACTGGGGTTGTATGTATTTCTTAGTGGGTCACCAATAAAGTAGGTAAAATACGTGCAAGGACAGTTTACATGGTCTCTCCGGTTACAAGATTCCTGTTCAAAGGGCCAAATAAGGTTTGAAAGAGTCGGACATGGATAAAACAACAGCATGAATTTCTCAAACATATGGAGGCTCCGTTGGGTTGTACGTTTGGGGCAGTTTTTGATTTTTGAAAAACTAAAAAATTAAAATCGTACAGTCAAACGGGACAGCTTTTTGAAGAATCGGAAGCTGGATTCCTTTTAATTTTTTCCTCAAAATCTGTGGTTTGAAAAGCTAAAAAAACAACACTTTTTTGTTCAAATCGATTTTTTGAATTGAAAAGTAGATTTCTCTGCAACATATAAACTGCTTTCAAATATTGATTCATAAATTAAAAAAAAAAAACATTTTAATAAAAGTCAAAGTCTAAAATCATCTTAAAAAATAGTTTTATTCCAAAATCTACTTTTTAACCTGTGTTTCTAAGCGGACCCTCAAGTCATAGTCTCATACATAATTTCTCTAACATCAAATTTGAAAAATAGCTTTTCACAAAAACTAGTTTTTGAAGAACAACTTTCTAGGAGATTCACTTTTGCTAGAGTTTTCAAAAAAAAAAAAATTATAACAAAAATTTGTTTTTGCTTTTGTTAAAAACTGAGAATATTGGAAGCGTTTGAAAAGGAGTTTAGATTAAATATAATTACTGCAAAAGCAGAATCTCCACAAATTGTATGACTAACTTTCAATAGCTTTTGCATTCGAAGAGAACAATTCGTTTGTGATGACAAAAAAAAAAAACAATTTTTCGCACGCATGATTTGTTTTTATTTTTTAAAGATTGGTGTCCTTTTGAGTTTGATCCTCTGACTTTAAAGAGGAAGGGTGCTAGCCAACTCAATCACAACTCGATTCGCTTCTAACACATAATTTAAAAGAGAAACCATATCCAATGTTTCCTAATTACATTTTTGAGGATGTTATTATGCACAATAACATTACAAGGCAATTTAATTAGCGAATCTTATCATCTATATATCTTAATTACACAAATACATGCTCAAACAAATTAACTCAATGGATCAACAACAAGGGACCTCACAAATGCAAGATTGGTCTGTTTTTATTTTTATTTTTAAAGTATCATAAATTCAAAAATAATTCTAAAGAATAGAACAGTAACCATGACCATAATCTTCCTCCCGAATTATGAACCACGCATCGCACTTTTGGCAAGTGCTGGGCAGTTCAGGCTTCGGTTCTTTCTTCTCTTCCTTGGCAGGGCCTATCGTGACAATCTCGGCGCATCTCCTGAACTTCCTGACCTTTCTAATGATCTCAAAAGGGTCCGCTTCACCAATCACCGTCACGGTTTTCTTCGCCGGATCAACAACGATCGAGTTGACACCTTCGATCCCCGCGATCAGCTTCATCAACTTCTTCTTGCACTTTAAGCAGTACAGCTCCACTGACACCACTGTTTTCTGCAAACAAGCATGGTATGTTAAGCATTGCTAAAACAACTGCAACTTCTTGGAATGACAAAAGGAGATAGAACAGACAAGATAAGGTAAAGAAAGTAGAACCTTATCCATTCTATATTGATATACAACAGGACTGTGTTGCTCTTGCTCTCACTTATGCAATGGGAGAAGATGGATGCAATGCTGGTGCATATAAAAGCTCTTTGACAGAATTCTTTACTTCTACAAGACCTATGCATCTCCTGCTTGAGTTAGGCATATATAGTTTGATTTTTCTTTCTTGTTCATCTACTTGATTATTAAGGATGAATATTAGTTGGGGACAGGTTGAAGACTAAATGTAGGAGCAGTGCAAATTTTTGTAATGGCTTGTGGGCACTCATTGGCATTGAATGGGAACCTGAATCTATCTTTGTTGTCATAGTTTATATTTTTGGTAAGTAAATGCCAAGACTTTTGACTCATGATCTCTTAGTTGCAAATTTTCTTTTTAATCAGTAAGCTACGAGTCTAAGCCCCAAAAAATATATAATTTTTTTGATAGGTACGTACTGGGATTTGAACCCATGATCTATTGGTTGCAAATGCTCTTATCATCAAAAGTTAATGGTACGTCGTTGTGACTTTCATTACTGACTCTGTTTTTGAGCTATATTAGATTAAGTTATATGGCCTAAAATTTGGGAAATTCACAACCAGATCAATGGATTTGAGCATGACGAAACACTTTTGGGATTGGAAAAGCTTCAGATAATTCAAGACTTTCATAAAAAGAAAGCAACCTGAGAAATTCTTACAATATCTCAGAAGTGATAATAAGCCCCCAAAGCCGTCATAAACTAACAGTACCACGTTAATTCAATTAAATTGGACAACTAACAACCACAACCCCTTCTCAATGTTGGCATTTTAAATTGATACAGTTGGCAGTGATGGGTGTCCCATTTACATTATAAGCGACCAATCCACTACAACCACAATAAACCAAAGTGGTTGTGATCTCATTTTCCTAGGCCAGAGAAAAATCTATGATATTTTCTTTCTGTTTGTCACTGATTAATGAAGATGAGAAGGATGAAAACAACTATAGCATGATTGAACTTTCTCTGCCTGCACACCACACACGGTTGCATTACTGCAACCTAAATTTATCCAAACCATCAATGGCATTCACAAAAAACTCAAGTTGTTTGAATGAGCATTTCCTACACCTCCCTAGTGTACGAATGTAGTAACTGAACTATTTTTTTTCTCTCTTTCTTCACGTAGAAAATAGTAACACATGCATATCTTATTCTGACATTCTGGTCCAAGCAAGTAAATGAGAATATTCTATAAAGCAACATACATAGCATGGAAACAAACAATGTTTGAAGAAAGAATAAGAAAGTGAATTCATTTCTACTCTCTCTTCAGAGGTGTAGCATTTTATTCATTTGTCAATTCTGCTCCAGCTGCATTTGAATGTTACCAGTTCCTTCGTTGTTGTTCATAGGATTGCATAGGCATTCTTTGGTCTTCTCTGTCCTTGTGTAGAAGCTCACTATTTTCTGATCCAATTCGTAGTAGTAAACCATTTTTTTCAAGGGCTTCATATCGAGGTCAATGAAAGAAGCCTGCAATATAAATGAGACTTCATTTTACTGCATCAGCTTTTTTAAAGAAAAAAATCAATTGCAACTGAAATGCTAAATGCCTACATTTTCCCAGTAAATAAAAAAAGAGAAGAGGGATGCCAAAGAACAAGAAGAGTTTTAAAAAATGCTGGCCATTTTATCTGATGGTTCCAGCATTGTTGAACAAAAATCTCACTCTAATCCAGAATCAGAAGTGGAGACGTTCATGCTGTGAATTGGCACAAGCCCTTTGATTCATCTCTTGCTTCAAAAAACACACTTTAAGTTAATTTATTGATGTTTGAATTTCCTCCATCTTAGTAATCTGATACCATATTTTAGCTCAAAGTTACAAGGAAAAGCATATTTAATTCGAGCTATGAATTAAATTCCAAAGCAAAAATCATAAGCCAAATAGCATTAGAGCAGGGTTTTGGGAGAGGACATTGGGGAAAAAGAAAGGTGAAATTGGGAGATTTACCCAACGCACCTTGTATTCAAAATTTTGCTTTGTTGATTCGAGGAATATAGAGCCATGACCAGCCGCTTGATCTTCACCATCTTTCAATCTGAAGCTGATCATTACACTACAATCCTTTGCAGTAGCAGCTACCAAATAATTTCTCACAATTGTAAGACTTTCTTCCAATGGAAGAGAGTGTATACATGAATATCTATTTGACAAATTAGCGTCACCCAATTTTTTGCAGACCATGCAAGGCTGAGAAACGATGTCATAATATGCATGAATGACCCCTTCAATGTCAAAAGCATCAAGCTTCTGAGCCTCCAGAAGCTTATCCAATATCCTTGATCTGAATATCGCCTCAGAGACGAGCTCTTGGAAGTTTGTTAACTGCACGCCATCATTCTCTGCCCAGCTCATGGCCTTGATAACATATTCAAAGGGCCCAGGTGCTTCACGAGCATGCCCAGTGGGAACATGAGAAGACCCATTTATGCCACCCCCATGGCCACCAGAAACAAGGGAACCATTCACGAATATACGGAAATTGTTTTGTGGATTGGCGAAGAGCGCCTTGATAGCCTTATTTATTCTTTCCTTGGACTGAGAGAAGAGGTCAAGAGGGTCATAATCACTAATCTGTGATACCTGATTACAATATGAAAAGGAGACAAAAAAAATTAATAAAAAGGGAAAACAAAAGAATATATGTCTAATGGCGTCTGAAAATGCTACAAACAAAGGGATTACATGGATTAACTTCAGTCCACTTAAAAAGGTCCACATCAAATTAGGAATATATAGCTATCAACCAACAACCCATAGTAGTGTAGTTGAAGATGACAATGGAGATGATCAAATGAATGCAAAACAAATAGACGGGTGGTTGGCACATTAATACTAGCAAACTACCATGGGATCTGGTTTCTTGATGGAGTGACTGATACAAATTTTTAATCAATGTGCTAATGGAAAGATTCCACAATTTCAACTTCATAAGTAATAAATTAGACTCCAGTACATTTTTGGTAAGTCATGCCAATTTCAGTATGTTAAATGGAAAATACCAGAACAGAAGCTGGGAAGAATTGTACCTCTCCTTGATGAAACTTTAGTACTTGATGCATTTTAAATCGTGTAATGCTTTTCTTAATGGAATTCTCTTCAGCTATGTATTCTGAACATGGAAGAAATCCACATTTGGGCTGATCCCTTGAACATAAAAGAAAATGACCAAAATTATAAACATAAAAAATGAAGAGCCAATGTTACAATAATGGGTGGAAAAACAGATGATGAATTTTTGAGAAGCACCTTTATTTCAACCGATATACATAAATCTTCTTTAAAAACACCTGAAGTGTGCAAAATAGGTCAAGACAATTGTACTTTGCTTGTAAACCATAAAGAAGAAGACTATGAAAACCAAATTAATTACAAGGAAAGCTGGCAGTTCCTGAATGAATTATGCTACACTTCGAAATATACAACAAATTAAAACAATAGTCTTCCCCTGAAATGAATGAACCTCGCAATGCAAACAAAAGATATGCCAAAATAGTTTGAGAATTACTAATTTTAAATTAACTCCAAAGAAGTTCCCTCATTGAAAGTCAAATACTATCTTCCCACATACCCAACATTCTTGTTTACTCCAAAATGCCAATACCAACATCAGCCCACCCGTGTGCCAATAGTTCACAGTCAGCTGTAAGTGACCCACTATGCATATGCTATACATCCCAATCAAAACATCATTCATTTTGTTTGCACATATGAATTCTGCATGGGAATTTACCATCCTTTATCTCCTCAAAAAATCATTTTACCTTTGAAATTTATCTAACCTTGTTGCAGTTAACAAGGATAATTATTTAAAATTCAGTCAGTTGCAAAGCATCAAAGCCACCTCAGTGACTTGAACAATTTAATAAGAAACATCATGTCTCCTTCTTCAACAAGTCATGTTGCTTATATTCCTATGAACAAGACCAATGATCAGAGAATGCTATTCTCATATGGGTGGGCCCAAGGAACAGAGTCAATAATTGATTTCATCATTATAATAACAACAACCTTTAAAGCATGCACATTCAAACTTATAATTTCACTCTACAACGATATTCACTCCCAAGCTTGAAGACCAATAAGAGTGCTTTTAGATGTTGCCTAAAAACAGATGCTCTGGAAATTCAACTCTCATACAATTTTCCAAAAGTCCCATCTTTTCATGTGCATTTGTTTGCTTGCGACTGCTTAAGCCTTAATATGGTAACCCAAACAAAACCACCCAACAAAAAATTTCTGTTTCGAACGAACTTCCCAAATTCAAAGACTCATTTATCACGTGAAGATCAATACATACCATGATGAAAAACCGAATGATCAGAGATAAGAAGAGCAGAATCACAAAGCGTATTAACCCTGGAAGCACTGACACGCCAGGCCGGCCGTTGAGCGAGAACGCTCTTTTCAACGGACTCCAAAAATCCCCTGGTCACGGACACTCGCGTCTGCAAACGCTCAAACAAAAGCTCAAAATTCAACACAACAACATTGTAATCGCACTTCAAACGCATCCATTTCAATTCAGATAACGCAAACGCACCCCGGCATCGACGTGTCGCGAACCCAACAAGGGCATCATCACATGGAGCGTGTAGAGCCGGCCCGCGACATCCTCCGAAGCGGATCCGAGCTCCTCCTCGTCCCTCCACAGCAGTCTCTCGTGGGCCGACAGGGCCGGCCCGCGGACGGCCTCCTCGGGCCCGGGCGCGGACACCTTTTGTATGCGAATCACCTTTCCTTTCTGTTGATAAGCAAATCGATGAACGTCAGAAAACAAAAGGGAAGGGAGGGGATCGGACGGTGGGGAGCGTACGAAGGCGGGGGAGGATCCACGGTATCCAAGGACGAGATTCGCTGCTCCCTCTCCACGGTACACCCAGTCCGCCGCGTCTTCCACCGTCAATTCGACAGGGTCCATCTTCTTTTCTACGGTCCAGATCTCGCCGGAAGTTGCAGAGAGAGAGAGAGAGAGAGAGGCGAATCGTGGAAGAGAAGGAAAAGTGAAGAAGTATAATTACGAAAAAGGACAGAAGAGTTAATTAATTAAATTAACAGTGACGCCACTTACATGTCACCTCAAGTCCCTGCCTACGTGGCATCCATTAGCTGAACCTCGGCCCGTGATGTGATTTCGGGCTGGCCCTTTGAAGGCGTTATTTAGACGATGACCCGACCCGACCCGACTAAACCGATCAAAGATTCCGTACTGTCAGAAAAGCATCAAAAATTTTCCCACAGGACAAGACACAAGAGAGAATGGATGGGTGCTAAAAAAAATCATGTATGATGATGTGTCAACTACCAATCACGTCCCTCCACGTCAGCAATCCAAGCCACTGAAACAATCATGAACAATCATGAACACTCCAAAGCACTAGCTCCCAAAAAGAATGCACTCTGTTTATTTTATTTTCTTAATGGTCATTGACTTCGACCAATACTGAATCTAAAATTCTAAATATGGTAAAATGCATCTACACCCCCTGATATTTATGAAACCTGCAAGTACACTTTTTTATAATTTAAAAATATGCATTTACATTACTTATTGTATATTTTTCATTAAAATTAAAAAAATCGATAACATAAAATATCATTTTATCACTCAAAATAATATTTTTATGCTTATCATTCATATATTTAATAAAATAATTAAAAACATTATTACATCTCAAATTAACCATTTATATATCTTGATTAATATAAATCATCATTACATTTCAAGAAACAATATTATTTATGTTATTATTTTTCTCCTGTTATCATGTGATTTAGTAATAAGGGGTGTAAGTGCATATTTTTAAAATACAAGGGGTGGTTTTACAGGTTTTATAAATTTAAGGGGTTAAAATGCATTTTACCCATCTAAATAATACCTTTTTTTTTAAATTATTTTTTAATATTTTTTAAACAACATTATGCCTAGCATTCAAAGTGGATGGTTGCCTTTGCAGCACTTCTATATATAATAACTTATCATGTTAAAGGACAGACCACCAAAGGCCTATTTAGAGAGGAACAAAGAGAAGAATCATTAAACATGCCAAGCTCCGATAGTGCAGCCATGGATGTGGTGAAGGCTTTCCACATGAAAGAAGGAGTTGGGGAGACTAGCTATGCCCAAAACTCATCTCTCCAGGTTACATAATTACATTATATAGTTAGTACATAATTAATACATACACGTTTAAACTTGATTTCAGTTTTTTTTTTTAATTCAATGTTGTAGATGAGGGTGGTGGATTTGATGAAGCACATAACTTTATCAACCATAGCAGATCTATACATTGCAAGGACTCCGCCTCACCTAGCTATCGCCGATCTGGGCTGCTCATCTGGACCCAATTCACTCTCTCTGATAAAAGAGATAATCGAAAGCGTAGACGAGGCGTGTCACAGGTTAGATAGGCCGCCCCCGGAATTCACGGTGTCGTTGAACGATCTCCCAGCCAACGATTTCAACTCCATGTTCTTGAGCTTGCCTGAATTCTACAAGAAACTCAACAGAGGATCACAATCAGTGTTCATAGCAGGGGTCCCTGGCTCCTTTTATGGGAGGCTCTTCCCTAGCAATAGTTTGGACTTCATCCACTCCTCTTTGAGCGTGCATTGGCTCTCTCAAGTGAGTGTTCTATGATTAACTTGTGCTACAATTTCCAATCACATATCATCTCCAATCAATATAATTGAAATAATAGCTTAATCATAGGTCCCCAAGGATTTATTTGATGAGAATGGCAAGTGCATAAACAAGGGGAACATTTACATATCTCCGACGAGCCCCCCATCGGTGGCGAAGGCTTACGAGAAGCAATTCGAGGAGGACTTCAATTTGTTCCTCCGATTGAGGTCGGTGGAATTGGCTCTTGGGGGACGGATGGTACTCATCATGGCGGGGAGGGGCAGCAGGGACTCGTGGGGCAACGGCATTACATTCTTGTGGGATGTCTTAGCACAAGCCTTCTCAATCATGGTTTCATTGGTAATCAAATTTATTTAACAAACAAGTCTTTTTGTCAAATAAAGAGACATCAATGCACGTCTTTTCTCTATTCTCCCTTCATTCAGTGTTTGTAATTCTAATAAAATTTGTTGTGTGTGTAGGGAAAAGTTGAGGAAGAGAAGGTGAACAGATATAAGACGCATTTTTACACACCTTGTGTGGAGGAGATCAAAGAGGTGGTTGAGCGAGAAGGGTCGTTTGTTATGGATAAGTGGGAGATGTTTAGTACGTCGGAGATGTTGAGGAGAGTCGACGGTAGAGATACGGCGAGGTCAATAAAGGCGATCCAGGAATCGATGATGGTGGACCATTTCGGTGAGGGAGTACTGATCGAGGAATTGTTCGAGTTGTATGGGGACCTGCTTCAAGAGAAGATGCAGGAGGCCAAGTTCGAATGCTTCAACATGGTTGTGGTTCTCAGAAAGGCAGCCTAGCTGGCTATAGCAGTATTCATATCTTTTTTGTTTCTTTTTCTTTTCTTTTTTTCTTCTTTTTGTCGCATAAATGGGCTTGAATTGTTGTACTTGTTGAATGGGATTCAAAGGTTCTTTAGTTCTTATTATATAATCTTTACATGTGTATTGTAGGAGAAGCTTATTTTTGATGACGTTGGGTGCTTTTTTGTCATCTATGAAACCCATCTAAAGGTGGATCCAAACCAAGCCATAATATTTTGTCATCCATGAAGGTGATTGAATCACACAAGGTCTCACGTTGTTTCCAACTCCATTAGTTAGGCAATATTATTATATTAAAAAAATTAACAAAGCATATGCACAACATTTTAAAAAACAGAATCATTTGTTAAACTAATAAAATGATAGAACGAAGAATTACTAGTTCAACCATTAGATTAACCGTGAAGTGATCTCATTATAACGTATATAATAAATATAATATTTATTAACATTTATTTTTTTAAAAAAATTAAATAAATAATATATTTTATTAAGTAAATAATCATAATTTCTACAAATACAACCACATGCATTTTGAGTTGTGAAAATTTAACTTTTGAGTTTTAGTATTGATTTTTCTAACTTGTACTTAAAAGACCATCGATCAACTGGTCAACTGGTAAATTTTTTATTTAAAAGTACTGAAATTTGATGGTTAGCTGGACTGGAATCCAGATTAGTTGAAGGTTCATTTAAATCGCGTGACCAGTTCTATGAAAGTTCTATCCCATCAGTAGATTTAGATCATATTGATGGATTTCTTATCTGGTGAGCACTAAACTCAAATCACATGAGTAATTTTTCCATCATGTGGGTCAATCTTTTATAAGGATGGTCGATCCAATTCGATAACTTAGAGAGGAAAATATCTTTTGTTTTAAATATAATTAATATTTAACTATCAAAGATAAATGTTAATCTTAAAATATAATTTTTTTTTAAAAAATATGCTATACTCTCTTTTTGTGAAATTATATATCTATCCTAAATTAGCAACTAAGAAAATTTAAGATATGCTCATCGTTCATTGTATATATATATTTTTTGGTAAGTCATTATATATTTCCTTTATATTGATTTGATCTTTAATTTGTAATTAAATTTTGTATTGGAGTTCATTTAAAATAACACAGAACATAATTATAATTTGATATGGTTATGATAATAAATTTGTTAATTAATTTATTTCTTAATAAAACATTACCACATTGCTATAATAATTTTTCTTACATATTTTATATTTTCATTTTATGTTATCATTTTACCTTTAAAAATATTTTGTATTAGAGTGCATATTGGATCAGTCGACTCATTGACTAATTCAAGTTTTCAAACAATGAATAACAAATAAATCTTAAACTTATGTAAGG
Source organism: Acorus gramineus (assembly GCA_030737835.1). NCBI lineage: Eukaryota > Viridiplantae > Streptophyta > Magnoliopsida > Acorales > Acoraceae > Acorus > Acorus gramineus. Next base: position 8,361,777 of record CM060847.1, on the reverse strand, counting down.
GAAAAATCTATTAGGCCATGTTTTGAATGACCTTTGACCAAATTATAGACATGTCATATTATTTTTTTTTTATTTATTAGGTTATGTTTTGAGATTGAGATTAAAAAAAAAAGAGGTTTTCAATTAAAAGTTAAAACAACGGTTGAAAACAACTTTAGAAATCATATTTTTACTAGATACCTAAAAAACTATTTTCTATATTAAAAATTGTCTTCTTTTTTTGATATCCTGGAAACAAATAAGGATTAAGAATGAATAATCTTGTTAAACTAGAATATGTAAAAGCTGTCTGATGGTTCAATTCCATCTTTTGCCTCCGGATTTTTTTTTTTTTTTTTTTTGACGAATAGCTTTAATTCATCCATTTATTGAATTAAAATCATCAAAAGAACTATGTTAAATCTATTAGAAACATCATTTTATAAAATTGTACCGCTCCATCAATCAAATTAGTCCACATTTGAACAAAAAGTTATGATTGAATGATCCAACGGTAACAAGACACGTCACATATACTAATTTTGGTATGGTGGGTGCTATAATTTATTGCATTGGTCCAAATCAAATCTTATTAAATATTCTGTCAATCTTAAATAAAATTGTCAATCTCCTTTAACTCTTCATGGGATATCACTAAAATGAATTATGTACACATTGTACTCTTACGACCGAAATTATAAGAAGTTGGAAATAAATAACCCAAATCAGGAAATAATTCGGTGGTCCTTTATATTGAATGATCCACAAATTGGACGGCCAGGAATGCTCTGATCCTAATTGATCAATGTCTTCCCAATTTCCAAGTTTGGAAATAAAAGGGTATATATATAGACCAAACTGTAGTTCATGTAAAACCCTATATATTTGCAAGGTCTCGACCAATCTCTCCTCAAATTTGATCCCTTTGTCTGTCTCTCCAAGAAATACAAATGTGAGTTATTTTTGTTGTAATTTTTTTTTATTTGATTGTTTTGATTGAGAAAGATTAAATCTTTTTTTTGTTTATTTCAAATAGTAGACAAACAAGAAATTATTGTAAGTTTCTCTGTTTTTTCTTTGTGATCAAATAATCAGTTGTTTTGTTAATGCCGACCTAGTGGTTATATGTATTGCATTGTTTCAATTTTATTTGTTTTTTACTCTTTGATTTTGATAATTGGTAGGTTTAGACTAGGGGTTTTTGCATGTGTGTATATATGATGCATAAAAACTTAGGTTTTTAGATAAAGATCTTCTATATATCTGGTATCTGATGATACAAAGACAACTGTATATGTTGGTCATAGGAGTTTGCTGTTTTTCATATAAATAAATTAGATAGACAAACTAAAGGGGATATTTGAAGATGTTATTGTTACACTAACAAAGCCATTAGAAATAGCAAGCCATTATATAAGTTCTAAGTTTTCAAGAAGATGTCTATCTCATAATTATTTTGGTTTTTTTAGAGTGTTGATGCTGAGACAAAAAGCTCAGACCAAACTTTTGTGATTGATCTATGTTACAAAATTGATATAAATATTGTTTTTTGTTACCAAATTATTTTATTTTTATTTTTTTGAGATAAAAAAAAAAATCCTTTCATTTTATTTTTATTAAGGGCTTTAAAATTTAAATCCTTTCATCTATGGTGAGACTATATAAATGGTATTTGTTGATTAATCTGGGATACAAAAGACGCGACACCCTTTAAAAACATTAAAGCATCGAATTTAGCCAATCGAAATTGAGTGCTGTTTTATTTTTCTTTTCTGGTTTGTAATCTATCTTGAGTTTTCATGTATCGTTTTCTATTCCACACCAAATGTTTATTGTCTACTAATAACCATTGATACAATGTATGTAATGATATATAGTTCAAAGATCCTGCTATCAGTTATATATGCTAGCTGGTCTTCTTCATCTAATTCTTTTTCTATATATTGAATTTTTCATATAACAAAAAAAGTTAATATCTTATTGAAGGGATGTAGCAAGGATGGATGAATCATTGATAGATGGGAGGAACAAGAGACAATCACTGACCTGCGCAGTTTGTAAGCATCAACGCAGATGTTGTGGCAAACTCTGCATCTTCTCTCCCCACTTCCCATCAGGGAGAGATGAGGATTTCAAATTGGTGCGCAAGCATTTCGGGGCCAGCAACCTCATGAAACGCATCACTGAACAACCCGACCACGAAAGCAGAAGGATCGTCGTCGAGTCGATGATATGGGAGGCCACGATCAGAGAGAATGAGCCTTTGAAAGGAAGCTATGGAGTTGTTCAGGCTTTGCAGGAACAGGTTCAATGTCTAATGCAGGCCTTACACATGCAAACACTTCAACAACAACAACAACAACAACAACTCATCGATTGTGGCAGTGGGACAAACTACATTACTGAAGATCTCCCCATCATTCCTCATGAACTGGTCTCTGAAGTAAGTAATAATCCTCTCGACGCGCAGAATGTTATGAATGGTGGTGGATTTCATCAAAACTTTAATGTGCACAGTAAGTATACTCTTGCATTGGAACATGTATCAATATTTCCATATGATATTTTATGTGTGGGTGTACTCTAAAAACTTGTGAATTGGTTATGATGAAGTAGACGATCAGTACCCAAAACAAGAATGTCCTGTGAATTGGAGTTCGGCATTACCAAACGACGATGCTGGGGGTCAGCACTTATGGAATGGAAATACAGAGATGGTGATGGTTCATGGAGGTGTACAGGATGGTGTAATCGCGTACCAATACGGCAATGCGTGTGATAATTGGGGACAATGTGATGCTCGATTGTGTTAAATCAGGGAGCAATGGATCTTTGGCTGATGGTTAACAATTATTTCATTGTCTGTGAATAATTAGTCACTACTACTTACTCTTTGGAAAAAAACAAATTATGTTATGTTTTGAATTAGTTTTTATTTTAAATGTGATGCCCATATATAATTAGTGACCGTCTGTCGCATGGCAAGTTTGAATGTTTTAATGATGTTCTGTTTTTGTGTTCTGGAGTTTAACATAAAGTTTATTCTGTTATTGACTATGTTCAACTCAGCAACAGAACCATGTGTTGGGGGTCCGTTTTGCATGGAACACTCTGATCCGAAGCAATAGTTATGGGAAAAAGATAACACACAGCCCATTGCAGCCCCAATTACAGTTTATCATGTTTTTTTATTTTTTTTTAAAAAATCATACACTAACATTTTGAAATGCATGCTGTTATATGAAATGAAATATATGCTGAGATACATTAGTATATTTTTTTTCACGATGAAAAAATGAAAAAAAAAATTGACTCATATACTATGATAGGACTCATACGCTATGATAGTGCAATATATACTGCGTTATCATAGCGTATGGAGCTGTAAAACGGGCTGCAAAAAGAACTGCGTGTATCATCGTTCATAGTTATGCCCTCCTCTTTTGCACAATGTGCTTTTCTTAGTAAAATCCATTATATATGTATGGGCGCTATTATACTCAAATTTTTTTTTTTACAGTCCAAAATATAGTTCTATATATATCGTTAGAAATCCACCAATGAAAGGGATGCAACTTCGATAGGTTAAACCGAATCTGAACTGATCCAAATTGATTTTTTTCGAGTTTGAGTCAATAATTTTTTTGTTTGGTTTTGATATGGAATGAAAAATTAATAAACCGATCTATTATCTAAAGTTGTAAATCAACCTCCAAAAAAATTCTAACTAATTAACCTAAATTGATAGCAAGAAAAATAATAATTGGGTATATAAATATTTATCTTTAACAGTTGGGTTCGGTTTAGTTCGGGTTAATGAAACAATAACGGTTTGGTTCGGTTTTCGGATTGGATGTAATTATTGGGTTTGGAAAAAATCAAACAAAATCAACCAAATTGTACCCTTAGTGATGTATATAACGATATATATATATACATTGCGAAATTTTTTCTAACGGATCATTCAACTTGAAATTGAGCGATGTACACTTTTTATCAAAGTATATACCGCATTAGATGATGTTTGATATTTTTAAAAAGGGAAATGTGAGTGGTAATAGTTTTAAACTGTAAAATTGACTGAATATAATATTGATTGCTCACAGATCCAGACTATATGATACAGTTCCAGTATGGAAAGTTGGCACAATATATAGTTGGAAAGTTGCTCACCTAAAAATGATAAGATATTTAACTTTTTAAGAGATTGTGATGCCACAATATTTTAATCACACATATTTTAACTATTTGGACTTTTAATGCCACAGTATTTAACTAGTTACATACACTTATAAATACATTATGGCTTATATCAATTCAGAAAGCATTTAGGATAGATTTAACTTTTAGGAGATCGAGGTTTAATTCCATACTATTAATGTTTACAATGTCATTTGATCTGTCACAATGCACACCCAGACAATGATATAACAGGGCCAGGACTCAAAAGTCAAACCGCCATATTAAAAATAGAGTGATCGACGTATAATATATGTTTTGGATGCTCACGGACGACCTACCTCTCCGATTGAAATGATAATAATATTCTGTAAATTAAACCTGTTTGCCAGCCATCATAACATCAAACTAAACCGTGGGCGAGAGAAATTCAATTCAATTCAATTAATAAACAGTCAAACACAACGTCTCATTCCAAAATCCAAACAAAACAAATGGCCAGCATTCATTACATATATAAAGGAGACTCTTATAGACGTACAATGTTCAAATAATAGAAACTCAACAGCAGGTATACATAATTACAATTGCATGGCAATGGGAATACAAATCCGGATGAATGATGGTGATGGCGATTCTAGCTATGCTAAGAACTCAGCCTTCCAGGTCTCTCTCTCTCTCTCTCTCTGTATATATGTGTGTATAAACATATAATATAGTTTGTTATGTCATAAAAGACCACTAATTACCATCTTAACACGCACTTAATCCACAGAAAAATATCATGTCAGCATCAATGGAGGTGATGATAGATGCTGCATTGGATCTCTATCGCGACACGTTCCCGGGCGAGAGGCTGAACATAGCGGACTTGGGCTGCTCATCGGGGCCAAATGCGGTACTGGCCATTTCGCAAATCGTAGATGCGGTTGATGAAAAGCGACATCAGTTAGGCCATGATCACATAGAATTCCAGTGTTTCCTTAACGATCTACCATGGAACGATTTCAACGCCGTTTTCAAAGCATTGCCGGAGTTTTGCGAGAAAGTTGAGGAGGAGAAAGGGAGAGATCACAGTATGTGTTTTATTGTTGGAGTGCCTGGCTCTTTCTATGGAAGGCTTTTCCCAAAGAGGAGTTTGCATCTCATTATATCCTCTCTCAGTCTTCAATGGTTGTCACAGGTACTTGTGTGTTCTCTTCTATTACTATATCTCAAAGTATATATTATATGTGAACAATATCAACTACGCTCAAACTAAATCATGCACCTTTTAACACATTTGGTAGAGGTATTGAGAGTGAGACTAATTGGACGATTTTTTATTGGTTCAAAATTTTTCTCATAAAATTTTAGAACACCCGTTTATGGGCCAGAAAACTCTTTTAAAAATGGTAAAGACAAATTCTTAGCCCATATTTAATTTGATTGGAGAATTAGGGGTGGAATAAATGGGGATAAAGTGGAATAGTGATAAAATAGGTGTTTGGATGGCTGAAATAAATGAGAATATGTATGTCAAAATTAATCAGTATAAAATAGTATAATTATTCTTGCTATCCCATGAATTAAGTTTTTTCATATTATTCAAGCGATTTGAATATGTGGGTCCCGCCTATCATATCAACTGTATCATCTCTTATAAATCAGGAGGGCAAATGTTAAATCATTTTTTCATATTTTATAAATTCTTATCTACACTTTATTCATATTTTATCCACAATTTATTCATGGTCAATGAAACAATAAAAAATTTATTATTAAATTTCTCAATTAAAATAATTAAAAAAATTATGCAGCGAAAAAACTATAGAAAAGATCTAACAAGCGTTGAGATCCTTAAACAAACTTCAAATTCTCAAAAGAAAAGAAACTCAAAATTTTATTAATAAAAAACTGAAAACCCTAGATTACAAGTTTCCCATTTTATACTAATAACGGAAATTTGAAATATTCAAAATTACTAAAAATAGTAAAAACGAAAATTTATTGTTGTTATAATAAAGATATCTTGAATATAATAAATTACTAAAAATAGAAAAACACTATTTTGAAGGCCTAAAAATAGGAAAAATAAGTGCACGTAGTGGCATAGCGACTACGCTTGAAGATCTCTTCGATATCTAGTTCCATTAAAAATTTCATGTGATTCCGAGTTCACGGCATTCTACTAGCCCCTTTTTTTATAATTACTTGAAAATCTTTTGATGATCCTTTTCGGGTTCACCGTCCTAGGAATACATCGACCACCCGTTTTGCATCTAAAACACAATCAAACAAAAAAATCATTTATTTTTTATCTATATTATTAAAATAATTATAAATTTCATAATAATTTAATTCTCTGTCCAAAAGGGGCTCAATGCTATAACTATAAGACCATGTATACTACACAAAGACTCTTAACTGTTCTCCTATTAAATCTAATAAAAATAGAAAATGATATAATTAAAATATTAAAAATATGAAATATGATTCTAAAAATGTGAAATTATAAGGCTCTAAATTAAATGAGAAAATTGAAAAAAAAAATGACACATCTTCAAAAAGCAACTCTTTAATGGGGGATCTAAGAAAGCTCATTTTTTAAATTTACTCTAACAATTTCTTTACAAACTGTCCTACTCCTACATTAATGACATGTGTTTATGTCTTACTCCTGATGGAAAAACATAAATAGCAACTCACAATTAACATTTCCTATGGAAAACATTTAGGTGCCTCTAAGCCTTGTCAGTGAAGGAGTGCACTTGAACAGAGGGAACCTATGGATATCAAAGACAAGCCCTCCATGTGTGTTCAACTCCTACTTGGAACAGTTTCAGAAGGATTTCTCAGTCTTTCTAATGTCGCGCTCCGAAGAAATCGTTATCGGAGGGCGCATGGTGTTGACACTCATGGGTAGGAAAAGCAAAAGCCCCTCTGATGAAGCTTTTGGTTGTACCTGGGAATTGATGGCAAGAATCCTCATGGACATGGCTTCAGAGGTATATATATATATATATATAGATTTCTTGTAGCACATTGTTTACTGTTACATTGATTAGTTCTAGTATTTGATTCTAGTATTAATTATTTTCAAATTATACATGGTAGGGACTCATCGAGGCGGAGAAGATTGATTCATTCAACTTCCCCTTCTATACTCCATCCCTTGACGAGTTGGTTGAATTGATAAAGAGAGAGGGGACATTCACCATTAATCGTCTAGAGTTCCTACAAATGGGTTCAAGAGATTATGATATTGATCATGGAAGGAAAGGTCATGACTGGGTGAAGGTCACAAGAGCTGCATTGGAGCCAATGCTCGAATCCCACTTTGGAAGAGATATCATGGATGATTTTTTTATTAGGATTGAGGAGAGTTTCAATGAGTCCATAAGCCCTAGAAGAAATGCAGAGGTTAACCCTGTTTTGGTCTCCTTGGTTAGAAAAGGTTAGGGAAGATTTAAGAGTAGTACTATGCAATCTGAATAATCTGTATTGGTGTTATTTTTGTAAGAACAAATATATATTTTTGTTTAATTTATATATCATAAATTTCCTATAAATTAGTCTGAAATTTAAGGGGAATTTGCATCAATGCATAGTTGTCTACTAATAATGGGGTTTCTTATTCATAAATGGTTATTAGTATTTGAGCCTGTTTAATAATTCTGTTGTAGAAGGTTCAAGATTCCAATTATTTTCGATTCCAATGGAATCAATGAATTTGGTATGAATGTCCAAGAATAAATTGATGAAGATTTTTAAAACAAATTTTCTAATTGTTCCAACAGAAATAGAATGAGAATGAAAATCATAGAGAGCCTTTTTACTATGATCAAACGTGTTGATGGGTAGGATAATAAAATTTGATTTTGATCAAGAAGAGCCAAGGATATGTGCAGTTGTGTTTCTTGGACCGGGCTTCCTGATTTTTGTTGGGCTTTATTTATATTAAAGAAAAATGTTAGACTTAGTCAATTTTATCTAGGGATAGCAACGAGGTAGGTTGAGATGGATTTAATCAATCCCAATCCCAAGTCTAAGTCAAACACGTGACGGGTTTCATTATTTTATCTCAAACTCATGACGCGTTTGATTATTCCATTCCAAATCCATCCTAACAAGGTTTTAAAGAACTCAAACCCGCCACATTCCATCTGATCCCATTTAGAAAGGAACAAATTTAAAAATCTCAATTTTTTAAATATTTTTAAGATTTTTTTATTCTTTCTTATATTATAAAATAAATAATTATTTTACTCGTTATGCTATATAATATTACTTAATGCATGCTTAAATATTTTATCAATTGTAATAATAATTTAATTTATCTATCATTTCATTTGAATAATATAAATGATTTGAATGAGATATAACAGGACGGTGCGGGTTTTGCACTTGAATCCCAAACTCGTCCCATATCTTCACCGGGTTGAGATGAATCGGGTTCAGGTTTGATATTTGGGGGACCAATCCAGTCTCAATAGAGTCGAGTCAGGCCGGGGCGGGTTTCCTGTTTATCCCGTCCCACTACTATCCCTATTTTTTACTGATCAAAACTCAAATCACATGTGTATGTTTTTATTTTTTTAAAAAATTATAAACACAGTCTAATGAGATATATGCTTTAATAAAAAAAAATGTATATCGCTTCATTTCAAACTAAATAAGTCTATTTTTTTTTATTACCAAGATATATGCTTCACGGATTTCTATATATAAAAGAAAACGGAGTGTAACAACAACCTTATTTTAATCTATCTTTCTTTTTTTATTTTATTTTTTAATTTAATCTAAATTATTCGATTGACTCGAAAATGATCGTACTTAATCACTATACCACATGTTTTAAAGATAACGTGAAAATGACCGTCCTTAAATATTAAACCACACACTATACAACATGTTTTAAAGATAACCTAAAAATGACTCAGGGTGACTAAAAAAATTGGTCTTTGGGAGATTTTTTATTTCCATCAGCATCATGTATATACTTGAACAGGAAGGACAGGTGAAAAATGAAGTTCGGCCTAAACTGCAAGAAAAAGACAGGCACAATAATGCATGTGGATTTTGGAATATAATAACCTCCTCGCACGAATTATTCCCCGTCCAGATTGAAAATAAGTGGACAAGAAATGGTGGTGGTTTTTTTTTTTTTGGGTACAAGAAATGGTGGTAGTTGTTATTGATGATGATGTTGTCTGCATCAGTTGATTGATCAACCCTCTCAATGAAACGGTCTTCCTATCAGACATTAATAATCCATACAAATCATGAATTGGAATCCCTTTAAAAAAAAAAATAAAATTATCTTTTTAATTTCATTCTGGTGGTGTCACGGATGACGATGGTGGGTTTGGAGCCGGATTTAATATAATTCAAAAATAATTCAATTTTTTAATGTTAGATTTTATATTTGTTTCACTGCCTCAAATTATACGATTTAAAATCTATAACTACTCTATCATATTTTGAATTTTACATCTTAAAATTTATATCTGCTCAACCCTATCCCATTTAAAGTGAATTAGATTGTGTCCTTATAATTAATATATTTTAAAAAATTATATAACAAAATTAATAACATTTATTAATGAGGATTTATATAATATTCAATAATTTTAAAAATAATATTAATAAAAAAAAAATGGTGGGGATGTATGGAGTGCAACCCCGCTAAAAAAAAAACAAATCTATTTTCAAGGAGACTTGTCCTCTGTATTTAGATGCTCGATCTTAATCCTTAATTAATTTCATTGAAAGCCACCTCTCTGTCGCTTTTGCACGTGAAAGGCAAACATTGTTAATCACAAAAAACAAGGAGAAATGGTACGGGTTTTTGCTAACCAATACATGCATCGATGTTACCTAATACTAGTTATACTACAACAAATATTAATTATACTACACAACAGAAAGTTCGTACAAGGTTTCAAAAACTCTTCCAATTCCATATATCATGTCTTTATCTCCAACCTTAATTTCCTCGGATATAACATCTTCTGACCTCTTTTAATCCACCTTTCCAGGTGTATTGCATGGCAAATACGTATATCAATGCTCTATATATGTATATATATATATACACACGCCCGCGCGTTTTGATTGCTGTATTAAATTTCATTTATTCATTATATTGGGCATTTAGTACATTTAGAATATATTTTATTTATTTATTTAGTTTGAATTATTTAACACGTATTTTAAAAAGCTAATATGAATTGAATTGTTTGTGCTATACGTACATTCACATCCATCAAAGAACTTTTTGTAATTTTTTATTTATGAATGACATAGTGTTGTATCTCTAAAATAGTTTAGTTATGTTATCTTCCTAATATGCTCGTACTTATCTCGTATAATCTACGTATACAGGCTGTATTGGACAAAATGATAACATGAATTGGTCAACTTTTTTTCTTTTTTTTTAAATCTCTCCTTATTTTACATGTGAAAACTTTGCCAATTAAAATCACCGGATGGTCTTCATTTTACATGTGTTTGTTCATGTGAGCAATCGAAGAAAAAAAGGAGGCAGTTTTCCTTGAATATTATGCAAAACATGCATCCAAATTAAAAGTCCATTTTTAGGCCCTTGAGAAATGGGAATTGTTTAATCGTAAAGTTACTTCTTTTTTTTTTTTTCCTCATCCAATTGCACAGAAATTCGTTCCTTTAAAATGAGAATAATTTTGAGAATCATCATCAATGTTTGTTTTCGTGTTGTATCAAAATTAAAGGATAGGATTTGGCAAAGTAAACGAAAATCAAAATCCCATTTGATTATATATATATATATTTTTAATCTCTTCTCCATGGAAATTTATCATGTGCAAACACGTTTAGGATAAGTGCAAACTTGTTTTTTGTGTTTTTTCACAAGATTGTCTTCACGGATCTATCATTTATGTGCAAAACATGATTTTTAGGTATAGTTTGATAAATGCATAAATATTTTGAATAAGTTAATCTAATTTAAAAGGATAAAAAGTTTACATTTGTTAATGCATTTTGTTATCCCTATTTTTTTTTTATCATTAACTTTGTATTTAGATCACATAATTTAAAAATATGATAACTTCAATTTTTTTAAAAAAATACCAAGTATACCCTTTCTATTAATGAGGGATTAATATTGTTGGTTTTGATTTAATAAAGTTTTTTTTTTTTTTTTTTTTTTAAGGACAGTCATAAAAGTTGTCTATGTTTTACAAAATATTGTTAAAAGAGGGGAATAAGGTCTGTCTCACCTTTTACCAAGAACAAAATATCTTCGCTTTTTCTCTCAAAATGCTGACAATTATCCATTCTTTATCAACCTTTTTTTTATTATGCCATATGAAATAACATGTAATTTTATGCGATTATTTTTTTGTCCTAACCCATTATCCCAATGCTAAACCAGGCCTCAACATACATAAAGGGCTTATTAGATTTTTTATTCCACACATTTGACGGCTCAGAATTGTTTTATTGTATCCATAACAATTTTTTCATCATCATAACAAGTGTTTTAGAACCCAATCTAATCAAGTCGATTAAACTTTCACCCATTTTGAATTCCGTTTTGATTTATCCTTAAAACCCAATTATATAAAAAATCGGTGAAACTCAATCAATTTTTATAAACCGTCACGAGTTGATTAAACCGATCGATTCTTTATTCATAGAAATTGTGGTTAATTATTTAACAAAACATAAAATATAATAAAAAGTTTAGATTTTTTTATACTAAATCATGCCATGATGTTAAATAAAAATTTTATATAAAGTTTTACTAAAATATTTCATATTTTGTATTTAGTTTTAATAATTAATATATTTATTATATTATAATTATGTCACGATTTGAATTCGGTTAACTCGGTGATTGAACTAATGACCATTGGCCCTGTGGTTTTTGCGATTTATTAATTGGTTCGATTTTTAAAACATTGATAAAAGAAAAATCAAGGAGATTCACCTTGGTTCGCTACGTCTGTTTGAATTGTTATTATGTCAATTTCAATTAATTTCTTCTGCATGGGTTCGCTTGGTCTAGCACAAAAAAATTAGTCTACATACATCAACGTGTATTATATACATGACAATTTAAATTTGAGAAAATACCCCAAAAAATCTTCTAAATATAAGATATACTTAAAACTTCTATTTTTAACAATTCTACTAAAAAAAGTTTTTTTTAACTATCTCATGAGTGCGTATCGAGCTTTAATTAAATAGACAAGCACATTTCACTACTGTGAAAGAGGTCAAGGGATCCTGGGAGCATCATCTTTATATATTTATATACTTAAAATGACGCAAACGGTATTTTTTTTTTAAATTTTTAAACCCTCTCCTCATAGATAAACTTTTATTCTATCATATCATTGAAAGATAATATCAATATAAGAAATTATTTTATTTGATAGTGATTGTTTTTTTTTTTTTTTTGTCAATTTTTCCTTCAAATTTCTTTGTTAAACTTCTATATATAGAAGTTGGCTCTTCTCAGAAGTAAGATTAATCCAACAAAAGAAAAATATATTTTATAGCGACTTGAATGAGAATGGGTGGGCAAACTGTTCTCCACATGAATGAAGGAAACGGTGATTTGAGCTATGCTAGGAACTCAATCATCCAGGTCTCTCTCTTTATATCTCTGTTAAAAAAACCCAATTTCCTCTCTATATTGGATGTATATGTAATTCCAAAATCTTATATTTCCTTCCCATACACAATATTTGGATTTGCATACATATTACATTCTTTCTGCAGAACAAAGTCATATCAGTGGCAAGTGAGGTAGCCAAAGAAGCCATATTGGATCTCTATTGCACCACCTTGCCGGAGTGGCTGAACATCGCCGACTTGGGTTGCTCTTCGGGACCAAATGCAGTGCAACAGATCCATGAAATCATGGATTTCGTCGATCAGAAACGCCGACAGCTAAGGCGTTCCTCCCCTGAATTTCATTGCTTCCTCAATGACCTCCCCGGGAACGACTTCAACACCGTTTTCAGTGGACTCCCTGAGTTATATGAGAAGCTCAAGGCGGAGAAGGGGGCCGATTTCGGTCCGTGTTTCATCGCAGGCGTGCCCGGCTCTTTCTATGGAAGGCTTTTCCCAAAAAGCAGCTTACACTTTGTTGTATCCTCATCTAGTCTCCATTGGCTCTCTCAGGTAAATCATTGGTCATTTTTCACATGAATTTTTTCTGATAGATTATGAGAAAATTAAAAGAATGAAGAAAATTCTATTAAAAAATAATTACATGAATGAAAAATTCTAAATGCTTGCTTGGAATGAACAGGCACATATATAATCATACTTTGATCTATATAAAACATTATATTACTTAGCTAACTAATGTAACATGCATATAATGTTTATATTAAAACAGGTACCCGTCAATCTCCACAGTGAAACAAATGTGCATTTGAATAAAGGGAAGCTCTATATATCTAAAACTAGCCCCCCTCCAGTGTTACGTTCCTATCTCGAGCAATTCCAGTTGGATTTCTCAGTGTTTCTCATGTCGCGCTCTCAAGAAATCATTATTGGTGGTCGCATGGTGTTGACACTCATGGGAAGGAAATCCGCTGACCCGTCCTCTGAGGAGTGTTGTTTTCAGTGGGACTTGTTGGCCAATGCACTCATGGACATGGTTCACGAGGTACAATTAATATTATATTTATGTGTGTGTGTATATATATACACACACATACATTATAGTGAAATGGTAAGACGTGGATTTCATTCTTTATGCTTGTATATACAGGGTCTGATTGAGGAGGACAAGGTCGATTCCTTGAATGCTCCCTGCTATTGTCCATCGCCGGAAGAATTGATGCACTTGATAGATCTGGAAGGAAGCTTCGCTGTCAATCGCCTAGAGACAATCGAAGTGGAATTCAATGCAAGCGACGACAATGATGACGACGATGATGATAGGAGAGGCCAACAAGCAGCAAAGACCATGAGAGCGGCGATGGAACCGATGCTAAGTGAACATTTTGGATCAGGAGGAATCATGGACGACTTATTCTACAGATATGGGCAACACTTCCAGGAGTACTTCACTCATAAAAAAGAACCCAAGTTAACCAATCTACTGATCTCCATGGTTAGGAAGGGCTGAGTGCATTAATCACATTAATCATTGTGTAACAATATAATAAATGGGTGCTAGTTTTTTTTTTTTTTTTTTGTCATGAAACGGGTGTTAGTTAATATTGATGAATTATGTATCATATGCTCTTGTATGAAAATATTAAAAAAAATGTTAAACACAGTGCATATGTTTTAATTTTTTTAAAATGATAAATCTAATATAATGAAAACATCATCATCACTTGTGTCCTCTCTTCCACAGGTGGTCAAAGGTACAGTGTGTGTCTGTCTCACCTATGCTTGGCACAACCAACAGGGACACCCCCCATGTAAGTGGGGGATTGGTGTATCAAACCCTGTCGACAGCAGGTGTTTGTAAAAGTTATGTTCTATTGCCCATTGAGCTGGGTTTGTTGAGCTTCGGTCTATTGTACTCTCTAGGCCCTGTTGCCATCTGTGTACTTAATTCTATTGTGCTTTAGTTGTTAATAGTTGGGACTGTTACCTGTGTGGGCCTTGGTACTACAAAAAAAAAAAAATAAAAAATAATGAATCACAAGCCGTATTTTATAAGTCTCATAAGGTGGCACAAGTGTTAATACCTATTTTATCTTTTTTATCTTTTTTGAAAAATAATCCCCATAATCAAAATTTGTTACAATAGCTGATGTGTCATGATTTTTAAAATTGTTTTTTAGAGGATCAAATCCCATATTTTGGATAATCAAATAGTCTTCTCTCAGCTTTATAAAATAAAATAGAAAAATACATGATGTGTCTATCTATCCACCTACGGCTTCTTTTTCTTCTCCACCTAAAATTAAATTCGTATTTGATCACATTCCTTGTTTTGCATTTGTTAAAAAATTTTATTATTGAATTTGATGCTAAATATTAAATTCGATAACTCTTGTACAAGTTTTTTTTAAAAACATATAGAACCAGATCATAAGATTGTTTTGGAGGTTTTTCAAGCACTAATTTATTTTTTTGGAGGATTGGAAGTTTTTCAAGCATTAATTTATTTTTCAGAGGACTGGAGATTTTTCAAGTATTGATTTGTTTTTCGGAGGACTTTTCAGCATCTAATCGAATAGAAAATCAAAATTGAATGATTGGATGTCATTTCCAATGTTTGTCAATTCAGATGCGGCTTATTATTTTTTGTTTATTTTACATTTGTTACAAATTTTTTTATTGAATTTGGTGCTAGATGTTAAATCTAACGGCTTTTATTCTTAGGCATTTGATCTTTAAATTATTTAACAATTATATGCTTTATTGAAAAAAATTGCATCCATCACAAATACATTGTTTGATGATTGTAATCGAATAATTACAAATTAACAACAGTGTTTTTTTTAAAAAAACGTTGATTATTCCTTATTGCCATCATTTTCTGGTTGAATGAGAAGCCGCAAACAAAAATTTGATCCTTTTTGTTTTTGTTGTTTTTGATGAAATGAGTTTTTTGAATGATTTCATTTTTCAGTTTCTTTTTAAGAAACCCTAGAGGATTTGAATTTCGGTTCTGTTTTCATAAATGTAATTAATGGTTTTTTTTATTGGTTTTGAAAAAAATAGGTTTTTTGAAATAAATTGAATATGTTGATATGTTTTTTGAAAAAGATGGAGATTGATTTAATGAGAGAGAAAATCGTGGGTTTTAAATGAGGATAATATTATATTTTATTTTTTTAACATTTTTTAAAAATCAAACAAACAACTAATGAGAAAATAACACTTTATAGAGCTTTTAAATGAGACCTAAATAGTGGGGCCTTAAAGGGACCAGCCTTGGGGGGGGGGGAGACAATCCCATGTGGAGGGGAATGGTGAACACTGTATCATGATAGTGGTTTTGTTGACCAATACATTACATCAATGTTCCCTCGGAATACCATACACAACAGAAAGTTCGCAAAAGGTTTCAAACACTCTTCCAATTCCATGTATACAATCTTTAATTTATATGCAACCTTAATTTCCAAGTGTATTGCATGGCCAATACATACATCAATGCTGTATGTATATATACGTACACAACTGACTTTTCTTTGAAGTATTCGTGTGGATTTGTGAGATGGGCATAGGACAAGCCAACTTGAAGAGAGACACCTATTTTAATTTATTTATTTTTTTCAAAAAAGATGAACAAGCGAAAATATGCATTAGGATATTTTTTACATTTCTAGGTTTTCTAGGAGTATCAAAAAGATAGGATTTGCCAGAGACAAGGTTTCATTTAGTCAACTTTTTCTTTATTATTTTTATTGTCTTCTCATTTTACATGTGAAAACAATGCGGAAAAAATTACTAGTCTGGTCTACATTTTACGTGTTTAATATGGTGGAACATTTGATAAGGGTACAAATTGGTTTAATAAGGGTATAAATAATAGGATAAAGGATAATTATAAAATTTGAGAAGACAATTTATCATGTTTGATATAAAAAATAATTATTAAAATAAAATGCAGATAGTTTATTGTTTTCATTTTGAAATGAAAATAAAGATTTTTTTGTTTTATCTAAATACTTAATAATATTTATCTATGTTTTTTTATTTTAATTTTAAAAAATGTGAATAAAAATATAAATTTGATGAATATTTTATTTTTAAAATTAGAATAATTTATTATCAAAATTTTAATTCTTTGCAAAACCAACCCCACGAGTCTATTTTCTTGACAAATGGGAATTATACTTTAATTGTCTCAAAAACAATTTACTCATCCAGGCGCAGTTTATGCATGGCATACAAAAAATGACGACTGAGAATTGTAGATACAATCTTTTTTGCACCGGAATAATGATAGGAAAATATTAAACTTAGTTATATTCATCAACTAAAATTCAGACCTTAAATGTTTTTAAATAGTAAACATCATCTAATGAGGTACATGCTTTGATAAAAAATGCATATCGCTCTATTTCGAGTTAAATGAAACTATTTTTAATAAATGTAAAAAAATATTTAATAAGATATATATAACAATTAACGAGATATATGTTTTACTAAATTAATAACAAAATCTATGAAAGAGTGTTTTAGATTTTAAAAAAAAATTGAGTGTAAAAGCACTCGTAATTATAAGATGCAATTGACAAAGAAAAGAGAAGAATATATATAATTTGTATATAAATTTTTATAAATATAAATATATTTTTATTTATTAAAAAATTGTTTCCAATCATTACGATAGTCAAGTTTTAAATGACATTCATTTGAAATGTTGTCACATAGTAAACTGATTTTTTTTTTTTCAAATGCATAGTATATGATCCTTTGATATAGGTGAGCGTACGACATTAAATGAACCTGGTCCAGACAGATTTTTTTGAATCTTGTGCAAAAATTGAAACCCTGATTTTTTTATTTTTAGATTTGACAACTGGGAATCGTTATGTTTGATTGTGTCCAGAACAATTTCTTCATCCTCATCCTAACCAAAAATAAAAATAAAATTTTCCTCGTGGGAAGCACCTTATGCGGGGTCCACCTGATTTTTTTTTTTATATACATATTAAATATAATATGCCCTTTTACAAGGTCTTTCAGTTTTTTTTAAAAAATTAAATTAAATAATGATGAATTTAAATGCATTTAATAAATATAATAATATAGATAAAACATGATTTGTTAAGATGTCAACAAATTTTGTTTTAAATAAATTAAATTTTAATTTAAATAAATATAATTTTATTAAAAATTATTTAGTATCAACCAAGTGACCAACCTAAAGTGAAAAAATACATAATAAATATAATAATAATATCCTTCATTATTTTTTACTTTTGCTAACCATTCACCCTATTTTTCCTACCTTTTTCACATCCTATACATAAATCTCATTTGAAAAAAAAGTTTGAATAACTTTTGAATTTATATGAAACTGTGTTTTCTAAATCCATTTTCAAACAAAAAAGTTGGGGTTTCTTGAAAAATCATAAGCTGTAGAAATGTTTTTGTAAAAAAAGTGTTCAAAATCTGATTTTTTTGAAATTCATGGAGATGCAGTTTCTTTCAAAACCAGTTTAAATCTAGCTTTTGTCTAAAATTAATTTTACAATCGTACAATAAAACGCAGCCATAGAAAATAAAACTATGTTGCATAATAAAAAAAGATTAAATATATTGTACTCAACAACATTTAATTCCTGAACAATATGAGTAATTTTATCTTTTATATTTATATTAATTAATAGAAAGGATTGAGCAAGAATGAACTATACACTCGCTCATATTATTGTATATACAATTATTAGGGTTTGTTCTAATTTATCAAAATGTAACTATAAAAATTTGTATTCAATAAAAATATATTATTTTGGGTTAAAAATATTTTCATCTTATTCAACTTTCGAGAAAGATGAAGGGTGTGAAATTTCCTATACTCTTTTCTGTTTGAATTGTTATTCTCTAAATTTCAGGCAATTTCTTCTTATGAGTCCGCTTGGTCTTGCACAGAAACTTCAAGTTTATATACATCAAATTTATTTTTATGCAGGCCATGAGAATTTTTTTTTTTTTTTTGCCCTAAGCGAACTTTAAAGTGGGTTCATATACATTAAAAAATGTTCTTGAATATTATTTTATTTTAAATTACAAATATTATAAAATTACAAATACAACATTATACAATCATTAAAATTGAAACCTCTTAAATAAAAAATAGTTAGTAAATAATAATTTAGAAACAATTTTAACCCACATCCCTTTAAAAAGAAAAAAAAAAACTATGCACCTAATTAAAAAAAACACATCGGGGCGCTTTACAAAAAACTTCAAAAAGCAACAACTACAAAAAAAAGATCTTAATAGAATAGATTTTTTTTTTTTTAAATACCTTAAAAGAGGGCTTTATTTGTTCAATCATTCAGTACTACAACAATAAGAAATTTTTTAGGCTTTAAGAAGGAGAGAGTTGTAGAGAGGGAGAGATAGAGAGAGAGCAACTTTCGATGGTAGGATAGTGGCCTACCATGGTGTTGACGGGTGACGGAGAATTAGGGTTCGATTCCGAAGAGGGAGCCTGAGAATATATATAGAATCCGTGTGTGGGAGAGAAAGATGTTAGAGAGGTGTAGAGATGTGAAACGGCATATAGCTAGGGAGCACCACATGGAGACATTGCTGATTGGGTGGAAGGTTTTTAGGGATTTAATGAGGGAGAAGTTTTAGGGATAATGGGGACAATTGGAAAAAAATTATTTGGGGATAGAAATCCATAGGTTAGGTTTTCAGTTTTGGATACTCGAGGGTTTATTCTGTTGGGGCCTGGGCCTTGGAATTGGGGTGTGTAATTATACAAGAGTGCTGTTACACTCAGTTTTTTTTTTTCCAGTCCAAAACACAGTCTTATATATCATGTTAGAAATCAAGTGAAGTATATACCTCGTTAGATGTTGTATTACCATATTAAATATTTTCTTACACTTACTAAAAATAGGTTCATTCAACTCGAAATGGAATGATATACACTTTTTATTAAAGCATATGCCTCATTAGATGATGTTTATATTTTAAAAAAATAAAAACGTGTAGGTCTGAATTTTGATTTGGTGAATGTGATTGAGTCTAATATAACATTTTCCAATTATACAAGGGTCTAACTGTCCAACAACCATGCAACCATCATATTTTTTTTTTCATGGGCTGATGGGCTTAAGCTGTATGCATAGCAGGGCTGAGCCCCCACCCGAGGTGATGGCCCAAGGCAGTGGCCTCTGCCCAGGGCAGGCCTAATCAACTATATATTCAATAGAGCCTATGCTAAGTGAACATTTCGGATCAATCGGAATCATGGGCAACTTGTTCTATAGATATGAAGAGCATTTCCAAGAGTACTTCACAAATAAAAAGGAACCCAAGTTAACCAATCTACTGGTGTCCACGGTTAGGAAGGTTTGAGAGCATCAATCACTGTGTAACAATATAATAAAGGGGTGATAGTTAACATTGACCCTTATCATGCACCATGTGTACTTGTATGAAAATATTAATAATAATGTTAAAGACAATCCATCAACACATATTTTAATTTTTTCAAATTTAAAAAATCTCATCAACAATGCATATATTTTTAATAGAAGATATATATCGTTCAATTACAAATTAAATAAATTAATTTATAACAAATGTAAATGTTTTTTTAATAAAATATATTTTTTAATTAAAAAGATATATACTTTCTTAAGAATAAATAGATTGTGTGCGGAATTTCATACAATACGATGAATCGAGTGTAACAAAACTCTAATTAATATTAAACTATTACCTAATTTGTCACACTGGAAACATCATCACCACCCATGTCACTACAACAAATTTAATTATTAGCTACGAACTTTTAGCTGCGAAATTTATTTTCGTAGCTAAAGATGACTTTTAACTGCGAAAACTGTTTTCGTAGCAAATGGTTTTAACTTTCTCTACGAAATTTGATTTCGTTGCAAATGGTACAACATTTGCCTGCGACATCATTTTTTTCGTAGCAAACAATATAACATTTAGCTACGAAATTATATTTCGTAGCAAAATATTTAACTTTTCAGCTACGGATTTCATTTCGTAGCAATATATGTCACTTTTGGCTACGAAGTACGAGGTTGTAGCAAAAGAATAGACTATTTGCTACGAAATGTTTGACTTTTTGCTGCGAAATTAAATTTCGTTGCAAATATTTAAGAATTTTCAAAAAATTTAATTTGTTATGAAATCATAATACACTACATGACTATCAAATTAAAATCCTTTTGAGTATAAATTCTTTCTATAATTTGATTTTAAATATAAATAATAAAATTAAAACATTATTTATTATAATAGACAAAGAGCGTGGTCATTTTTTCATATTTTTTTATTCAGAAATGTATAAGCAGAAAAAATAGATAAAAATTAGTATATTTGATTTAGATATATACTTTGTTTTTCACATTAATCCATCATCGAATTAGACAATTTATTATATTAATTATGTTTATTGTAATTAAATATTTGGAATGACATTCTAATTTGATTAAAGTTGTAAAATAAAGTAAACTTTTAGTAAGTAAGCAAATTAAACGAGCTCAAAATTAAAAAAATTTCATCAAAAGATTAAGCAAAACATAAAAATTCATTAAATCAACTCCTTTTGACATTACATAAAAATTTCATCAAAAGATTAAGGTTTGTAATTGATATCAAAGTTGAGTATATTCATTTTGACATTACATACAATTCGTTTATTCTTGTATTTAATGAGCCCAATGTCACATTAGATATATTAATTATCATTATATATATAATGTTCTATCGGGAGCAAGCACAAACAATATATAGCAAAAATTCATATAAAGCCAAACCCAAAGCCCAAACCAAATTGTGATTTATATTTTTTAAATTGGGGATATATTAATTATTTATTTATTGGTAATTGTGATTTGTATTTTTTAAATTGGGGAAATAATGCAGTGTACGAATACGCTCTTCTGCTAATTTGATTGAAGGCACGAATTCGCAGTCTCCAACGACGCTGTTGATTCTTCAAGTAGAATACCAGAGACGTTGGGCTTCAAATATCTGTTGATTTCTCTAGAAATGCCAGATAATTGGAAATTCTATGTATTTCATAATCCTCATAGGATAACCAAACACAGTAGAGAAGATAAATAAATTCTGTAGATAGAAAGAGATAGAAAGATTATGTAGATAATGAACATATAAAACAACACATAAAAGATTTAAAATTTGAATATTGTCTTATTTATAGGAGAAGTTTTAGGATATAATAAAAGTGATACAAAGATTAAGTAGATATGAACATATAAAACAACGACAATAGATTTTGCTATATTGAAAGTTTATTTATATGATCATTTACATAAATTTGATTATTATATGCATAAATTTTAATACCTCTTATTTATGAAACAACATATATATAATTTTTTTTAATAACTTTTTTATATTATACACGTAAACTTTTATGAAACAACATTGTAAGTGTTTTTTGAATAAATGTTTTAGATTAAAAATATATATAATGTAAATATTTTCCTAATAAACAAACAGTGGAAATCATTTTCGATAAAATAAATTTACTGTCACCAAACATGCAAGTTAGTTTTTTTGTTCCTGGAAAAGCTTATCCGTGTAAAATAAATTCTTAAGTATTTGAAATTACTTCAAACCAAACGGCTTCTATGTGGGGGTCCATTGATTGTAGAGCGATGTACATGTCGTATTATAGCATATGCTCATGATATATATAAATCTATTTAAATTTTATCTTTAATTTGAATTTATTCTTAATATTATCCAAATCACTTAGTCAAATAAAAATAGGATTAATATCTTTAATATCAAGTGATCTTTTAAAACTATCACTAAAATATATAGTCTTGAAAATCTAATCCATGTAAAACAAATCCCACGTGATTTTAAGTCACTTGAACCAAATGGACCCATTGATTTTGAAATCCCTAAAATCCCTACAAACCAAATAACCCCAAATAACCCTCCAAACAAATCCCAAATAACTCTCGACGCCCAAATAACCCTCTCTGCAACCCTTCATCTCCAAACAACCTTCGCCGATCACCATCGCCTCGCCACCTTCGAGAGCTCGTAAAAGCTGCCTCGCCACCTTCGCCGATCACCATCGCCTCTGCCTCGCCACCTTCACCGAACAACCTCGCCGCGGGGACTATCGGAAAGAACGGTTACATTGAAAGGTCTCTCTCTCTCTCTCTCTTTCTCTCGATCTATATCTACTTCTTCTCTTCCTTGATTGTGTTTTTCATATGAGGTTTTTTTAGATCTGTTGTATTTTTAGATCTGAGTTTGATCGGTTCATATGAGGTTTCATATGAGGTTTTTTTAGATCGGTTCATATGAGGTTTCATATGAGGTTTTTTTAGATCTGTTGTATTTTTTTAGTGTTTTTTTATCTGAGTTTTTTTTTTAGGGTTTGGTTATTGATCTGAATTTTTTTTTGGTGTTTATTGATCTGAGGTTTTTTATTTTAGGGTTTGATCTCGAATTTTAGGGGTTTTATAGCAAGAACTTGGAAAAAAATATCTTTCCCTCTGAAATTTTTAAATGCAAACCTATTTGATAAATGAGTGAAACAAATGCCTACATCAGATAGTCAATATATACACAAAGATCTATGTGATGTTCTATCATTGCAACCATAAAAGACTCTCTAAACCCTCAATATGCAATGTTTAATATCATTAGACAACAGATTTCAAAAGTTGATTTTTTCCTATTTCTAAATTGAATTAAGACAATGAGAAAGCCATTAAATAACAAAGAGAAACAAATTATGCAAAGCACATCAAGAAAGATCATTTTTTACATATATCTACAACTCTACATATAATCCCACCCATAAATCTATAGAAGAGCATCCACATAACAAACCACAACTAAAACTGGAAAAAAAATTGTTAGACCAGATAATCAGAATTGTTAGAAAGGGTATTTGGCACAAAGGAACTACACACTAAGAAATAGATCACAGTTTGTGTTTTGTAAGGACTTAAAAAACACAAAGGCCCAAAGTAAGATAGCATCTCAAAAGATTTTACAAAATTTATCATGATTTACAGAAAAAATAGCAAAAGAAAGCCCCATCACATGCATACATAGGAATCCACAGGTATAACTCAAACACAGAGTGATGCTAAAGTGGTTGACCACCTTTACTCTGATGTGCTTGTAAGGCGGTTGATTTGTAAAAATGTTTTAATTTAATTTGTTTGGGCAAGGAGATCATTTAATTTAATTTGTTTGGGCAAGGCAGATTTTTTAGTAGGACCAACTACAACTGCAGATGCAGCTGTAGGTGTATGTTTTGGAATAATGTCAGGCATAACAGAACTAGGTACACCTGCATGTAACAGAATTGGATCTAGAGAAGTATCTGTAACAAAACAGACAAACCAACCACCATTAAAAACATTCGCAATTAGAAGTGAATCAGTGTCCATTTATACATTAGCAATTACACTACATTATAAATATCTAAAATAAAACAAAAAAGACATCCATTTAAATCTTATCTGGAAATGTCACACACAGATTGTAAATCATATTAGACACAGATTGTAAGTGGGACGAGACAAACACTGTTGCTACTGAATTTATCAATAAGCAACTGGGCCAGGTTTGGCGACAGCGACGGTGCGATCACGCCAAGAGGATACATGAACTCATAGCCAAGGGTAGTGATCCACATGCCCACCCAGCTTCAGGAGTCTCCCAGGCTGATTGGGAGTGGATTGTTGACTTCATTCGCTCTGATACTTATCAGGTAATTAGTTCATTTGATAATATAGTCTATTTTAGTGTCAAGAAAATATTACTCAGTATTTTATTTTATGCAGACAAGGTCGAGGACTAATAAGGCAAATCGAGAGAAGAAACTTTATGGTCATCGGGCGGGATCAAAGGCCTTTGTGATGCACCAGAAGCAGAAAGAAGCGGTAAAAATATTTTTATGTCCACTTTCATTTTTTTGTAAGTTATTGTACTCAATTTAAGGTTAATTCATTTGGTTATAAATATTGCTTGGGCTACTACAGGGGCCGGTGGACTTGTTCAAGGACACCCATTTCAGCGAGAGTAAGGGGTGGATTAGCGATGAGGCAGCTGCCAAACATGTAAGCACTTGATTCCTTTCTTGGATATTAGATTAATCAATACATTGTGAATTCCTTTGGTTGTTTTAATAAGGAAATAAATGCTTAATATATGGCTGCTAAGGATACATAACAGGGTTCTTTATGCATCATGGAATATTTGATAACACAAAGAGACAAAAGTTACAAAACCATTGACACTGACCCATTACCAGGTAAGTTCCCAAATAAAAAAAACAAGAATTATTTGAATGGGAAGGCTAGTCGATATTTCTATATCGGATCTGGTCACATGTTAGTTGGAAATCCCCATATTTCTACATCACCTCCTTTGAATGTAGTTGGAAATCTCTAATTGGATTGAAAAAGAAAAAAAATGCTTGCTAACCATTTAGCTTATTAAAAGATATAACTCAGATAGAATATAAAATGCATGGATCCCAACAACTTTGTCATTTTTTGGCAATGAAGTCCTATTGTCCAAAACCCATTAAAGATTTCAAGGGTCCATCAGAACTGCTCACTTTCAATGCTCTGTATTTATGTTTGTCAAATTTTTGATGCACCAGTGCCAAACAGTATAGCCAAGACATTTTAAATGTGAGGCATGTAACAGTTGATAATCATTTCCCCACTTGGATTGAAAGTTTGACTTCTGATCTTGTGTTTTTGGTTTTGTTTCAAGAAACTAGAATTTATTATAGGTGGTTGATTGGCTGGTTTTTATTGATGAGAACCTGTTCAATTGTTGGTTGTTGTGGAGGCCAGATTTGGCTCTCTGTGATGGAGCCAATCTGGTTCCTGTGCATGCTCTGCTGCTCAAATTCAGATATTGTTTATTTTATTGCATGTTTTTATTAGATGTCCATGTTTTTATTGCATGGTTTTTAATGATGATATTAATTTAGTCCACCATCGACAGAAGACCCTCAACTGTTATTTATTTTATCTTTTCGTATGTTATGTTTAATTCACAGTTGGTTATCAATTTTACAATTTCCTTGGAGCCAATTTCTTATGAGGTTCCACTTACAACCTATAATAGATACTCTAGGATGTCATAAATTAATCACAGACTTAATATTGATTCACCTCTCTTGAAAAATCAGTCACAGAGTATGTTGCACTTAGCTGCATGTTCGGAAAAACCTCTCATGTTAATGTCTTCCACTCTCATGTATTTTTGGGATTCAATTCTATTTTGTAGCTAGAGATGGAGGAGCGGCGACAGTCACAATCTCAGTCTACTGTCGAGGGGGATCCAACATCATTCAGTGAGATGGAGATCACGCAACAGGTTCTAGGGCATCGGTCAGGATACCTACGTGGATTAGGTTGGGGGCCACGCCCTGCCACTTTTGGTCAGTGTAGTGGAACCAACAAGGAATCTCCTGCGACTGATGAGTTGGAGAAGTTGCGAGATGCGTTGGAGACTCAGCGAGATCAGTTGGAGACTCAGCGAGATCAGTTGGAGACTCAGCGAGTACAGCTAGAGACTCAGCATTTTCATTTGACTTTTGTCGTATTTTCTTTTGACTTATATTAGAACTTTTTGTAATTTACACAATTAGTTTTAATTAAAACTTGGATGGTTTTATTATTATTATCATAATTAGATGTTTATTTAATGCAGCTTATATTTTTTTAGCAAAAAAAAAAAAAAAATGATTTTAAAAAATATGACCTTTTGCTACGAAATATTTCGTAGGGAAAGGTCTTTCTGGTTTTTTTTTTATTCACTCGATATACTTTTAGCTGCGACATGATTTCGTAGCTAAAACGTCTATTTTCGTAGCAAAAGGTAATATATTGCTACGAATTTATTTCGTAGCAAATGTCGAGTTTCAGCTGCGAAATATGTTTCGTAGCAAATTCTACTCTTTGGCTACGAAATCATTCGTAGCAAATATCACCTTTTGACGAAATATATCGGTAGCAAATACATTTTGCTACGACATAGTATTCGTAGCAATAGAGTTCCTTTTGCTACGAAAAAAAATTTCGTAGCAAAATGTTTTCTGGTACGAGGCTTTTGCAATGATAATAGCAACGAACATAGTTCGTCGAGAAATGTTATTAGCTACGAAATTTGAGGATTTTGCTACGAAACATTTCGCAGCTAATGCTTGCATTTCTTGTAGTGTGTCCTTTCACAAGTGGCCAAGGCACATATTGTCGTACAACAATTACAATGGGGCGTGAACAGTCAGTCAGTCTATAATTAAGCCACTGCATTTGGGAGGAGACAATCTCAAGTGGAGAACTAAAGCCAAATGGATGGCATTGGTGAAGACTGTATCATAATGACACGTGTCCAACGAAGCCACCGTTGGTTCACCACCATCAACAGTTCACCCCACCCACTCTTCACTTGCTAGCTTGTATAGGCAATTCACCCATGCTTAATTAATTCAATGGTCATCAATTGAAAACCAGAGGAAAAAAAATTTTTGTTAGAGAATGTTCAGCTTAGTGAGCTCCATTCAGCCTCTCATGGTCCTCCATTTTCTTTTGGTGCTCCTTGGTTTGTATTTGCTTATAAAGACTGTGACTGTCTTATTAGAATTTTCATGGAGATCGACATCAAGTAACAATAAAGTGTTGCCTCCGTCGAGTGGCGGCTTCCCTCTCATCGGAGAAACTCTTGCGTTTCTCGCCGCCAACAACAGCCGCGAAGGGCTCTACGATTTTGTCAAGACTCGTCGACTCCGGTACTGACCTCTTATCTTTTATGGAAAAAAAAAAAACAGTGGATATTATTGATGTGAAATTCTATTTATACGTGAACAGATATGGAAACTGTTTTAGAACAAGAATATTTGGAGAGATCCATGTATTCGTTTCGAGCACAGGAAGTGCGAAGGCGGTCATGGCGTCTGATTCGGTTGGTTTTGAGAAGAGGTACATGAGGTCGATCGCGGAGCTTTTAGGAGACCAGAGCTTGCTATGCATGTCCGGAGAGCTACACGATGTCCTTCGTCATCGTCTGTCTGGTCTTTTCACGGCGGAGTCCCTGTGTTCGACGATCAAATATTTCGATGCGTTGGTTGTGGAGGCTTTGAAGGAATGGAAGGAAAGGGACACTGTTTTTGTGCTTGATGAGGCCATGAAGGTTTGTTTTTTTTTTAATAGCTCTCCGACACGTTTTTTTTTTTCTTTCTTCGGTCCTGATTCCAATCATATTTATCTTGCTAAACCACGTGTGCTCACCAAAATAAGCTGTAAATTATTCATTAAAATATGATATGTTATTTTTATAAAATTAAAATAAATGACGATTGAATTTGAGATTAAAAAAAGATTGTGAATAATATTATTTATTGTAAGAGTGTTGATAAAATTAGGGTGCATTTGATTGAGCGATTGCAAAACTGATTCCGCATGAATTTGAGTTTTAAAATTGATTATGTAAGAAACTCACATTCTTTAACTTTTTTAAATCGCAGCTTTTGGACATTATTTATCTGAAATTTGTGTATCTGAAATTTGTGTGCAAGAAGCTTTTACAATAAAACTGTTTAGTTGCATGATTATAAACGTAGCTTCCTGCAATCACAAACGCTGCGTAATTGCACAACCAAACTCACCCTTAGTTTATTTAATATCTCTCAAGCGGTCCTCCAAACAAACTATTTTTAAAAAAAATATCTTGTAAAAATATATATTAATGTATGTATATATATATATATATATTTTAATTTTTATAATAATATTTATTTCGATCAACGAGTGTATAATTTTAAAACAGAGCAGTGAAGATTTTCGACTGGACTGTACAAAGGGTTCAACACGTCATTTTCCTTTCTTGATAGTCATGCATTCATGGATAAGGGGCCCTTGCTTACATGGTGTCGTTAATTGGGTCGAATATGGGCCCATTTGACATTAAAAACATCGTTTGAGTTATGGGCTTTGTTGTTCAATGGGTCTATTTTTTAGGGGTGTAGTTAAGCCTGTCAATTATATATAAAAAAAATATCAGTATCCGATCCGAATTCGTATCCGAAAATCCACCAAATATCTGATATCCAAAAAATCCGTTTCTGTATCTAAAAAAATTATTCGTATCGGAAAATTTTCGGATCGGATACGGATACGCCTGTATCAAATCCGAAAAATACCCGTATCCGTGAAAATATTATTATATTATTATTTATTTAATTATATATTTATATTTTTATAATTAGTATGAGTTTTTTATTTTTATTTTTACTTAAAAGTATGTAATGTTTTATGTATATACTTATAATTTTATGTTTTATACTAGGTAATTATTATTAATTTTTTACATATTTTAAATATTAGATATATGATTTTTATTTTTGTATATTGGATATTTTAGTCAGCCCATATTTAATTTGAATTTTCGAATAATTATCCGTATCCGAATCCGGATTTTCGGATCGGCTACGGATATTTAGTTTCAATATCCGTCAGATATCGGATACGGATATTTGTTCGGATATTTAATTTGGATACAGATACGGATATAAGCCTATCCGATCTTTATCCGTCCAATTGACATGCTTAGGTATGGTCACACAGAGTCCTGTTCATAGCCAATTCCACACGAAGTCCTATATGTCCAGTAAGATATGACTTTCACTTCTTTAACGAATTACAATTCAATGATATGAAAAATACATATTTTTTACTAAACTAAATATATACATTTTAAAAAAAATTAAAGCATGTAAAGTTAACACGTGAGCCTCCAAACAAGGCTATTCCTAGTATTTTCCAATCTTAATATTAGAGACATGATAATATATTTTCCATTGTCCCTACGTGATTTGAAATTTTTTAAAAATGCATAAATGAAGTATGCCTAAGAAGTATATACTCAATCCTAAAATCTAAGTCACATGTTTCTTCTAATCAACATATAACATATCGATGATGTAATTAATGTTACATGTAATGACTGTATATAATAATGCTCTTAGAGATAATATTATTGTTGCAGATAACCTTTAATGCTATATGTAAGATGTTGATAAGCATGGAGAGAGTTGAAGAACTCGAAAAGCTGAGAAAGGATGTAGCAGAGGTCACTGAGGCAATGCTAGCCTTCCCATTGAAGTTACCTTGGACTAGATTCTATAGAGGGCTAAAGGTATATATGTTCATGTTAATCATTCAATTTATGAATTTTTAATCAGCCTATGAATAAAAAGTGAAGTATAATTGTTTCAATCAAATTGTATGATAGACTTTACATTGGTGATGAATCTAGGGATGAGCATGAGAGAATACTACTTGTTGATGCAGGCAAGAAAGAGAGTGATGGATACTTTGAGAAACATTATTAAATTTAGAAGGCAAGGATTGGATCATCCTAAGGAATTCCTACACTCTCTCTTAATGAAGGGTGATCTCCATGTGAGGCACCATTGACAAATGCAAAGATTCAAGATAATATATTGACATTGATCATTGCAGGTTCTTGTTTCCCCCACATTATATTTCATTCTTGTCATTGAAAAGAGATAGTAATATGTACACTATCTAATTAATTAGAGGAATACAAAATGCAGGCCAGATTACCACAGCAAGCGCAATCGCATGGATGGTGAAGTACTTGGATGAGAACCAGGAGATCCAAGAAACAGTCAGGGTAAGTTGGAGGATGATTGATCACAATTTAAATTGACATCATATGAAAAGAAAATAAAGCAAACACATTTAATTGTATTCTAGAGTGAATAGAGCTGATGTTCTGTAACCATGTGAATAGGCTCTGCATTTTCCATTGGAAAGCAAGGATCCAGACACACTTTTAGGACTTGATGTAATAAATGAGATGACATTTGCCTCCAAGGTTAGCTCAAATGTCTATGGTCTCTCACATAGATGTGAACTTAATTTGTTGTTATGTCATCTATTACTCAAAGTAAATTTTGTCAATCTTGGATGTAGATAGTGAAGGAAACATTAAGAATGGCATCGATAGTGTCATGGTTCCCAAGAGTAGCATTAAGAGACTGCTATATTGAAGGTCCTGTTTATTCACTTGAACTCTATCTATAAATAACATTTGAACTTATGTCCTGTAGTTTTGAAAAAAGCATTTAATAGAGCATTTTCTCTTGGCATTTCCCAACTTTAAATAGGTTACAGAATAATGAAAGAGTGCATAGTGAATGTGGATGCGAGGTCCATACATTGGGATCCGACGGTGCATGGTGAGCCAACAAAATTCCACCATCTGAGGTTTGATGTAAGTAACTCTGCACGCAATGGCAACTGCACCACAGAGCACAGTAAACTGTGTTATTCTTAGCAATTACTTGTCACTTACAAATGATTCTTGAGTTTGTCAAATCATTCTGAAGGAGGACTCAACAAAACCATATAGTTTCTTGGCGTTTGGAACTGGAGGGAGGACTTGTCTGGGGATGAACCTCGCAAAGGCGATGCTCACAGTCTTCCTTCATCGTCTAGTCACCACTTACAGGTGTGGTTCCCCACAATTAGTACTTTGAATGTGCACTGTATATTTCTCTAGACAATCAGATGATTATAATGTATTGCATTAATATTATGTTTATGTAAATATGATCAGGTGGGAGTTGATCGACAAGGACTCGAGTCTAGAAAAAGGAGCACTCTTTCCAAGACTTCGAAGTGGGTGTCCAATCCATGTTACTCCAACCCGAATGAAGATCCCCCCATCATAAAAGCCTTGCTGATCATAATTATGTTCTCTGCTTTAGCTATAGACTATAGTGGTCAAGAAAACAAAACATACAAAATACACACCAATATAATGGTGGTGGTGGTTGTTGATAATGTTGTTGTCTGCCTGATCAATTAATTAATTCTCCCAAATGATAACCCTGTCATCGTGGATTGAAAGGAAAATGATACATGTACCCCAACACTACAAGAAATATAGCTTTAGCTGCGCATTATTCATAGCAAAAACATATCTTTTCGTAGCAAAATGTTTTTCTCGACGAAATAATTGTTACTATTATCATTGTGGATATCTCGTATAGAAAAATCTTTTGTTGCAAAAACGTAAATCGCAGCAAAATGTCACTTTTTGCGTTGAAATTAAATTCGCAACAAGAAGTAGTCTTTTGCAATGAATGTACTTTCATAGTAAAATGGATCACATTTGACAACGAAAAAGGTAATTCGTAGTAAAAAGGCACATTTTTCTACGAAAATATTTCGCTGCTAAAAGTGTATAAATTCAATAAAAAAATAACACACAGTTCTTTCCCTGTGAAATATTTCGCAGGAAAATGTCACATTTTTGTAGAAAAAACCGTTTTTGATTTTTTTAAATATTTTTATATTACAATTAAATAAATATTTAATGATGACAATAATAATAAAAACACCCCATGTTTTTAAGAAAAACTAATTTTGAAATAAATGTGTTAAATATATAATTTTGAATTTTTGTTATTAGTATAAAAAGAAAGACTTGTGATACAGGGTTTTAAGTTTTTCATTAATATAATTTTGAGTTTCTTCTATTTTGAAGATTTTAAGTTTGTTTATGATTTTAATGCTAGTTAGATCTTTACTTTAGTTTTTCCACTGCTTTACTAAAAATTATATAATCATCTACCAACATCTTTTATAATTCAAATAGGTATCTAAATTAGCTAAGTTTTGAAAAGCAAGGCATAACTAAGTTTCCATACTAATTCTTTTCTTAATAAAATCGGTTGGCAGCAGTAGTCTACCTTCTTTTTAAAAAAAACAAAAAAAAGCTTTCAAAAGCAAGGCATAACTACAATGTGCTAAATATGCAAGTAAACTGAATCCTAATAATGGGATTTCTTAAATCGTGGAGCTGAGATAAATGACTGATATATACACAGACCAGCTAACACAATCTTAATTAATTTCATTGAGAACAACCTCTCCCTCGCTTTGCACGTGAAAGGAAAATGGATGGAAATTAAACGTTTTTTATCACAAAAAACAAGAAGAAAGGAAAAATCACTCACATTCAGATCGATAGTGTTTTTTGTTGACCAAATCAATGTTACCTGGGAATATTACACAACAGAAAGTTCGCGCAAGGTTTCAAAAACTCTTCCAATTCCATTCAATGTGAAAATAAAGAGTGATATGGATAGGTCGTTTATGCAAACTTTGTAACAATGTACAATAGTTCACATTCAACGTGGAAATTAAATAAACAGTGATATGGGTAGGTTTATGCAATCTTTAATTTGTAACAATGTACAATAGTCCACATTCAATGTGGAAATAAACAGTGATATGGATAGGTTTCTCCTTGTCCCTCGTATTTCAGTGAGATGTCACACTCTGAGAAAAAAAACAAACTACATCTGAACTTATGAAAAGAAGTATCATTTGATCTTTGAAGTATTTTTGTGGATATGTGATATGGGCATAGGACAAGCCAACGACTTGAAGAGACACCTATTTTAATGTGTTTTTTTTTCAAAAATTGAACAAGAAAAAAGATGCATTAGGATTATTTTTTATATTTCCAAGTCAAAAAAATGAATACAATTAATTTAAAGGTTTTTTTTTTTTAAAAAAAAAATGGTACTTCTCACGTTTGATTTATTGATCTCTTTCACAAAGAGATGAAACGTTTATCGATTTAATCAAAGCTTGATTCATTTTTTGTATTATTTTTTTTCTCTATCCTTATTTTACATGTGAAAGAAAGCCAAAAATCACAAGGTCTCCTGTATATTACGCAAAACCACAAAAAGTACATTTTTAGGGCCTTGACAAATGGGAATTGTTTAATTAGTAGAGTCAAAAACAATTTCTTCGTCGAGGCGCACCTAGTCAAATTTTAAATAACAAAGATAACATTCATGTGAAAATGTCAGTCACTCCACCTAATAAAAAAGGTGAAGAGGGGTAAAGTCCTTTAGCTTTTCTGTTTGAATTGTTATTCCCTCAATTTCTTTCGCCGCCGCATGAGGTCGCTTGGTCTTGCACGCAAACTTCAAGTCTACAGTGTATTTATTAGGGTGAATTGCTCAAGTACCCCTCCAGCCAACCCCTTAGATCGAGGTTGATAAAAGGATAAATTAATCTAATTTATAAAGATAAAAAGATCATTATTTTTATCTATATTTATATTTGGTAATGTATTTTGTTATCTCCATTTTTTTTTTCTTATCCTTAACTTTACATTTGGATCACATGATATAAAATATATGATAACTTCAAAAAAAAATTAAAAATATCAAGTCTACCATTTCTATTAAATGGACATTAATATTTTTTATTTTAGTTTTATTAAATTTTTTTTTTTTTTTTTTAAGTAGTCATAAATGTTGTTCATGTTTTACAAAACGAAGTTAAAAATTAAGATAAAGTTTATTCCACATTTTTCCTAGAACAAAATATCTTCACTTTTTCTCTCAATAAGGACAATTGTCCATGTTTTATCCCTTTTTTTTCTTATGTCATATGGGATAACATGTGATTTAACCCAATTATTTTCTTATCCCAACCTCCTATTGTTTCTATGCCCCCACCTTTAAAAAAAAAAAATTGTACCCTTGCAACACACACCCGATTTTTTTTACCCTCTTCCCTTTAATTCTCTCAGCCCCACAAAATTACAGTTTCTCTCATGTAAGTGCATATATATTTTCTGTAACTTGCCGAACACAAAATATAATTTTCGTAAATATTATCTGTACATAGATTATTATGTCATGTAAAAATAATGACTTACAAAACACTAGAGAAACATGCATTAATGTTATAATGTCATAAAGTACACACTTGTTGGCGTTTGATTTATTTGGGTGTTTGACTGATTGTTGCATCTTGAATATAGTTTGGACTGCACTTTCTTCTTAATGAAATACGCTTGTTGACTCGAAGATGTAACAATGGATTTGATTTCAGCCAAAAGGATATGAAAAGGATCCGGGGGAAGATAATAACTCAATTCATTAGGGTAGGAAAACAACGTCGGAATATAAACATTCGATGAACTCAAATGTTTTTAGGTATTTATGGGGATAAAATATTTTCAGGTGTTACGCATTAACATACGTTTATCTAATGTTTTGTAAGTTACTATTTTTATATGACATGCATAATAATACACTTATAAATAATATTTATAAAAATTACATTTTATAAGTTACAGAAAACATAGACACACTTATAAGGGGAAAACTGCTATTTTGTAAGGCTTAAAGAATTAAAGGGAGGAGGGTAAAAAAAATTGGGTGTTTGGTGCAGGGCTATAGAAATTTTTTTTTGAAAAAGTAGAGGCACAAAAATAATGGGGGTTGGCTGCCGGGGTATTTGACCAATTAACCTCATTTATTATATATATATGTGGCTAAATTTGTCTGTCAAATTTCTATATATATAAGTTGGCTCTTCTTGGTCGTAAGATTTATCCAACAACAAAAAAACATTGCGTTATTTAATCACAATGGGTGTGCAAAATGTTCTCCACATGAATCAAGGAAAAGGTGATTTGAGCTATGCTAGGAACTCAATCATCCAGGTCTCTCTCTCTCTCTCTTAAAAAAATCCAATTCCCTCTCCATATTGGATATATTTGTAATTCCAAAATCTTATATTTCCTTCCCATACCCCATGTTCATATTAATCTATATTTGTATAATATATATATTGCATGCTTTCTATGCAGAATAAAATCATATCACAGGCAAGTGAGGTAACCAAAGAAGTCATATTGGATCTCCATAGCACCACCTGGCCTGAGAGATCGCGGACTTGGGTTGCTCGTTTGGACCAAATGCGGTGCGACAGATTCATGAAATTATGGATTTCGTCGATCAGAAACATCGACAGCTTGGGCGTGCCTCACCAGAATTCCACTGCTTCCTCAATGATCTCTCGGGGAACGACTTCAACGCCGTTTTCAAGGAACTCCCCCTGTTCTATGAAAAGCTCAAAGTGGAGAAGGGGAGCGATTTCGGTCCGTGTTTCATCGCAAGCGTGCCCGGCTCTTTCTATGGAAGGCTTTTCTCAAGAAGCAGCTTACATCTTGTTGTATCCTCCACTAGTCTTCATTGGCTCTCTCAGGTAAATCATTCAGGGATAGCTCAATAACTCTGATCATCTTTCAAAAAATTTATTTATAATTGAATGAGGAATACAAAAAAAATTATTCAAAAATAATCACAAGAACAAAAGATTCCAAATATTTGCCTAACTTAAAGGGCATATATAATTTTGTTAAAACAGGTCCCGGTCGGTCTCCATAGCTGAACAAACGTGCATCTGAACAAAGGGAAGCTCTATATATCAAAAACGTGCCCCCCTCACGTGTTACGTTCCTATCTTGAGCAATTCCAATTGGATTTCTCAATGTTTCTCATGTTGCGCTCTCAAGAAATCATTATCGGTGGTCGCATGGTGTTAACGCTCATTGGAAGGAAATCTGACGACTCGTCCTCTGAGGAGTGTTGTTTTCAGTGGGATTTATTGGCAAATGCACTCATGGACATGGTCCACGAGGTACATTATATACAAGATACGGACACCATTCTCCTACACTTACATGTGGTCATCATATAGATATAATTAAGCATGACTAATCTAGTAGTCATGATATATGCTTATACAAGGGCTCATTGAGGAGGAGAAGATCGATGCCTTGAACACCCCATTCTACTCTCCATCATCAGAAGAGTTGATGCACATGATAGAGATGGAAGGAAGCTTTGCCATCGATCACTTAGAGACCATCGAAGTGGAACTCAACGAGAGCAATGACAACGATGATGCCAATGATGATACAAGAGGCCAGCAAGTGGCAAAGTCTTTCAGAGTCGTGATAGAACCGATGCTAAGTGAACATTTCGGATCGGGAGGAATAATGGATGACTTGTTCTATAGATACGGGGAGCAACTTCGGGAGTACTTCACTCATAACAAGAAAGCCAAGTTAATCAATGTATTGGTCTCCATGGATAGGAAGGGTTGAGAGCATTAATCACTGTGTAACAATATAATAAAAGGGTTCTAGTTAATATTGACCCTTATCATGCATTACGTATCATGTATACTTTCCTTTTCATATTTCATTTTAAATCTCTAATTTTAAATATTTTTTTGGTTTATAGTCTCTGCGCCAAATGCCCCTCTGAATATTCAAAGAATATTCCACTTAACATTAATTTTGACAAATTGAATTTTTTAAAAACCAAAACTGTCCTTGAAATTTTTATTTTAAGTCCCTAGACCATGCTATTTAATGATTCATCCATCTTTTCTTCGTATTTCATTATAAATCTTTAACTTCAAATGTCTTTTTCATTTTTAGACTCTACGCCAAACATCTATATGAATATTTGAAGAATATTTCATTTAATGTTAATTTTGTCAAATTGAATTCTTTTAAAATACTAAAATTTCCCTTGAAATTTTTATTTTTAAGCACTTATAAATCATGTTTTTTAGTTATTCATCCTTCATTTTCATGTTTCATTTTAATTGCTTAACTTCAAATATTTTTTTATTATTACTTTAGTCTTTGCGCCAAAAGTCCACGGAGAACATATTTTTCAAATCTCCTGTGGAACCAACATTGAGACCACAATAAGACCTTTCTGTTGTTTGCTATTAGAGCTGGCCTTTTGAGAGCCTCACAAAAGCCATCATCTGTAAGAGTCAAGTCACTTCAAATTGTAGGTATGTTTAGGTGTTGAAGCTCAACTTTTTCCTCACTCAGGTACAGATAGAAGGTATTTAATTAAGTCCGGCATTGCGGCTGTACTTATAAAGAAGAGTGAAACATTTTTTTTTTTTAGGTAATTCAAAAGAAGAGTGATTACATATGTTCATATTATTTTTTAATTTTTTTTATATTTAAGTTACTATTATTAGAGTTTTTATTTATTTATTTTTAAAATCTCATTCATGAAAGTTTATATTTTTACTCACCATTAAAGAATATTAACTATGTAATTATACATCATCATTGATTGAAAGTATCAAATGATAGAAGTTGAAGAGATGATAAACCAGAAAATTGATATCATGGTTATAAAAATGTTAAAGAGAGCGTCATTTCGGGTTTCTTTAATTTAGGAGATGAGTAATTTAAAATTTTCAATTATCTATTTGCTCCAAACAGACAGACTTTCTGTGTAGGGACTAATAATGAAAAATGGCGTTTGAAGTTAGAAACTTAAAAGCAATATGAAAAGGGAGGGGGTCGACACTAAATAGCATAATTTACAGACTTAAAAATTTAAATTTCAAATGGTAATTTAAGAATTTCAACTATCCGTTAGCCCCAAAATTACAGATTTGGCATAAGGGCTAAATATGAAACAATATATGAAGTTAAAAACTTAAAATAAAATATGAAAAAAAAAACCATCGATCAATCACATGATAGCATAGTTCATAAAAATTAACGATAAAAATCCCTATGAATAATGTTAAGCATATATATACACTTTAGTTCTGTTAGAATTAGGAATTAAAAAAAAAAACTATTGATGTTATTCGGGTTTATACCAATATTATTTATAGTATAAGAAAGTAAATGACTGAAATGACTAAACTACTCCTAATACATTTAACAAGTTCACATGTTATATATGAATGGCGGTTATAAAAACGATATATTATAGTGCTTATATAAAGTAGTGATATGATACGATCTATACAGTTCATGTAAACCGCGAATATGCCTCTATCTTCTCTATTTTACTTCTCATATAAACTATTAATAAAAAAATGAATATTATTGATGTGACATTCTATTTATTTTATAAGCAGATATGGAAACTATTTTAGGGCAAGAATATTTGGAGAGACCCATGTATTCGTTTCGAGCGCGCAGGAAGTGTGAAGGCGTCATGGCGTCTGATTCGGTTGGTTTTAAGAATGGAAAAAGATACACACAACCCTCATAGCTCCAATTATAGTCCATCTCATTTTAAATCATACACTCACATTTTGAAGTATTTGCTATTATATAAAATGAAGTATATACTGAGATATATTAATATTTTTTTTTTCATAATGAAAAAAAAAAAAAATTGGGTCATATACCATGATAAGACTCATATACTATGATAGCGCAGTATATACTATATTATCATAGAGTATGGGGCTACAAAACAGGATGCAAAAAGGACTGCGTGTATCAGCGCTCTTTAAGAAGAGATACATGAGGTCGATCGTGGAGCTTTTGGGAGACCAGAGCTTGCTATGCTTGTCCGGAGAACTACACGATGTCTCAATCCATCAGGACAGATTCTAACGGGGTACCATACGTTCTGGGCTGGGGCTGTGTTAATCAATGGGCTTATTTTTGGGTGTGTGTTCACACCATTTCTGTATACAACTAACTTTATACGGTGAACCGAGCTTTGAAAAAGTCAACTAGCATCCCCTCCCCCTCTGTAAAGGAGAATAAGAGATCAAATCTTGTGGTTATCTCACTGTATTATATTTATCTTATATTTAAATTTTCTATACCTGCTGCAATCACATGTTCTAATAATATAAGAATGTGATTGTTACATATAATAATAATAATAATAATAATAATAATAACTTATTGAATTCGATTGTGTGAATTGATAGTCGCTCACTTTGCTCCTGTTCATCTTTAGTATATCAAAATCGCTCCCGCTCTTCTTGAGTTCGTATGAGTCGGTGATCTACTAGATCAAATCCGTCACGATCTCTCAATAAACACATTACTTGTGACTTTATAAAGAAATAAAAAATAGAATTTTTTCTGTTTTTGAACAACTTGATTACTTGACTCTTTGTGGAGTTTGTTTGTTTGTTTTTTGGTTTTTTTTAAGAGAAACACAAATATACAAAAATTACATTTAAATATTATGGATAATAAGAAAAGAATTACATATATCTTATTTATAAACTCAATAATTTAGGTTTAAATAGTGTCAAATTTCAACAGAATTTGTTAATTAAACCATTCAATTGTTATTTGATTTTATTTTATACAATTCAGTCAAACTTTTATTCTCCTGCCTATATATTTCTCTAGACAATCAGATGACTATAATGTATTGCATTAATATCATGTTTATGTAAATATGATCAGGTGGGAGTTGATCAACAAGGACTCGAGTCTAGAAAAGGTAGCACTCTTTCCGAGGCTTCGAAGTCGGTGTCCAATCCATGTTGTTATTATTATTATTATTATTATTATTATTATTTATTTATTTATTTTGGGTACACAAGGTCTATTTTTATTAATACAGACTAGGATAAGTATAGACCCACAAACTAATAATGGGTTAAAACCCACAAGATAACGGGGTTTCCAATCCATGTTACTCCAACCCGAATGAAGATCCCTCCATCATAAAAGCCTTGCTGAGCATAATTATGTTCTCTGCTTTAGCTATAGACTATAGTGGTCAAGAAAACATCCACGACACACCAATGGTTGTGGTTGTTGTTGGTAATGGTTTTTTTTTTTATGATATCAAAGGAATCTCCATCGTTGATTTTATGATCAAGTTAAGAAGACTATCTTTGTATGTTTGTATTGATTCCATATAAATTTTTTTGAATAATCGCTAACAAACAGGTAGGAAAGTTAGCATCAAGACTCGAACATA
Source organism: Acorus gramineus (assembly GCA_030737835.1). Lineage (NCBI taxonomy): Eukaryota > Viridiplantae > Streptophyta > Magnoliopsida > Acorales > Acoraceae > Acorus > Acorus gramineus. The sequence goes on along the minus strand of CM060847.1, from coordinate 8,321,330 downwards.
AGACAATTGTTGTTGATAATGTTTTTTTTTTTTTTTTTTTGCCCTGGTGTTGTTGATAATGTTGTACACATGATCAATTTATTGAATCTCCCAAATTGTAACCTGGGTCATCGTGGATTGAACCCCAACAAAAAGAGCAAACAAAGGAAAATAATACAGCTTGCCCAAGTGCAGCTCCAACCGCGGTCCACATAATTTTTTATTTTTTAAAAAATAATCCACTCTTTTTGAAGTACATGCCTTGTATGAAATGAAGTATATACTGAGATATAATAGTATATTTTTTGTCACTTTGAAAAAAATGAAAAAAAAAACTTTGTTTCATAGGATATGATAGAACATCTAATACTATGATAACACATACACTATGATAAAACACCATACACTATGCTGTCATAGTGCGTGGGGCTGCATAAGAAGTTGTAAAATAGACTGAGTATGCATCAGCGTTGATAAAAAAAATCAATCAAAGAATAGACACGGACAACATATTTCCTTGCTTGTAGCCTCTCTTTGGACAAAAGAAAAATAGGTTGTAGAATAAGATGGAATAATGATAGATAAGTTTCAAAAATATCTATTTATTTACATTTACAAAGAATAATTGGGTGTAGTTATATTAGAATGTGAGGATAAACAGCATCAGTATTCTAGGTGTCTTATGAAATTATGTCATTTCATCATTCTATTCTACTAAAAATTATAAAATTATATGTCAATATCTCTTATAAATTAAATTGGTATATAAATTTGCTAAGTTTTGAAAAGCAAACCATAATTACAACGTGCATGTACATAGACTGAATCTTATGGGGACTCGGACAAAAAATAATGGGATTTCTTGAATCAGTATATTGTAAGTTTCTTTTAAAATTATATTTTTTCATCACTCTATTTTACTAAAAGTTAGAAAATCATATGTCAATATCTCTCGTAAATTAAATAGGCATCTAAACTAGCTAAGTTTTGAAAAGCAAAACATAACTACAACATGCTAAATAAATCTATTGGTGTACAAGTAGACTGAGAATCTTATGGGGACTCGGACGGAAAATAACATGATTTCTTTAATCGTGATGAAAATAAAGATTGATATTAAAATACACAGATCAGCTAACACCATCTTAATTAATTAATTTCATTGCACATGAAAGTAACATCGATGGAAATTAATCATTTTTAATCTCAAAAAACAAGAAGAAAGGAAAAATCAATCACACTCAGATGGTTTTTGTTGACCGATCTTAAATCAATGTTACCTGGGAATATTCCATGTACCCAGACTTTAATTGGATGCCCATCCAAATATCGGTCATATGGAAACTTTGTAACAATGCACAATAGTCCACATTCAACGTGGAAATAAACAGTGTCATGGATAGGTTTCTCCCATTTCAATGAGATGTCACAATCTGAGAAAAAAAAATCAAACTAGAGATGAATCATTTGTTCTTTGAAGTATCTTTGTGTATATGTGATGTGGGTATAAGACAAGCCAACAAATTGAAGAGAGCTATTTTGATGGTTTTTTTTCAAAAATTGAACAAGCAAAAGGATACATTAGGATTATATTTTATATTTCCCGGTCAAAAATGAATACAAAGTTTCATTGGGCGAATTTTTTTTCTTAAAAGATAGTATTTTGTATCCTCTAAGCTCATGTTTGGTTCAAGAATATAATTATTTTGATATTTATGACTATTCTAATATAAATAAGAATAAAATGATTTTGTGTTGGGTTGTGTTTAGTTTTTCTTTAAGTTAAAGTTACTTTTATTTTTTTTCCCAGCATTCAAATGCACAGTTTCGATCCTTTAAAAATCTTCAATACTTGTTTTGTGTTGTATCAAAGGATTTGAATTTTCAAAAAAAAAAAAAAAGGCAAAGTAAACGAAAATCAAAGTCTCCATTGATTAATAAACCTTTTTGTTTTTCTAATATCTTCACTGTGGAAAAAAATATTCACTAGCTAGTTTCATCTCCATTTTACTTTCATTCTTCATTGGAATATTCAATATATACACAAATATATACACGAATCTAATTAGTGAATGATCGAGAAAAGGACATATTAAATGAAGGGAGCAACTATTCCCACTCATTAATTTACCAACCCCACTTCCTAAGTAATTTAAGACCCTTTTTTTATTTATATATAAAAAAAGAGAAAAACCCATACAACCCCCTGAAATTTGAGTGAACTCCGTATAACTCTCTGATTTTTCTTAAAATCCTTATAACCCCCTGAAAACACCTAGTAAATCTATATAATCCTGTGAATAAACTTTTTGTTAGTAGATGATGAATATTTTTGTGAATATTTCGTTTGGTTAACCTTGATGAAGACACAATATACTAAAAAACCTACAATATATTAAAAATATGAAAAATCATATTAAAAATAGCCATTTACCCTCTTTGAATATATTATAAAACTCCATCCAGAGAGGTAAAATCATCATTTATAGAATATTTTTTGCATTTTTAACACATTGTAGGGTTTTTTTTTATACTGTGTTTTCTATCAGGACTAACCAAACATAATATTCACAAAATATTCATCATCTATAAACGTAAATTTTATTCATGAGGTTCTTTAGATTTACTAACCCCCCGTATGGCTAGAGAAATAAACCCAGAATAAGGAAGAATACAGGAGAATAGTAAACAAAAGCTGTTTGTTTTGACATAATAAACCCCGATGGTTATGTCTGGATAAGTTAGGCTAAGGCCTGATAACTATTCTAAGGAAATTGTGGAATTGTTTATCAAGGCTTATCTATACCAATGGATAAAAATACCCTTCTCTGTCATTTTAAAAAATTTATCTCACTTAACAGACTCACACAGATTCCAAAAACTGTCACATCTATCAAATCAATCATATATCTCTCACACTATCCACGGGGTATAATTGTCATTTAAAAAATCATAAACTTTATTCATCCCTTATCAACCATTTATCATCACTTTATCTAAGTAAATCAAACAACAAAAAAATCATTTTACGTTTCTCAATAAAAATAACAAAAAAATCAACCAAACAAAAAGTTGTTTATTCAGCCTGGATTGTTATCTATCCCAGTATAGCTATCGGAAGCGAATAACCTAAGTCACACCTCATACGGGAGGGGTAAGTGTTTTCACGAGATTATATGAATTTTAAGAAAAGTAAGGGGGTTAAATGAATTTTAATCTGTTTACAGGGGGTTATATGGATTTTTCTCAAAAAAAAAATTGTATGTCCCACAACCCTCTCTTTGTTCTCTGATTTTTTTTTATTTCTCCTCCTGCCGCGGTGGCTAATTGGGACCGCGACGGCGATGATAGAAGAGGACAGAGGAAGAAGGGGAAGAGGATGAAATAAAATTGTTTAAGACGTGAATATTTTTAATTTTCATGTAAATTTTAATTAGAGTAAATATTTTGCATTAAAAATTATTTTGTGTCAAACAAATGACTAACCAAAAGTGAGGCTCCTTCATTAACCATAGTTTTTTTTTTTTTTTTCATGACATTTTTTCACATATGATACACAGCTAGGAAAGAAAACAACGTTGCATAATAATGTGTTCACACTCAGAATTATTGGCCAATCGCATACATCCTTGTACACATTCAGTTCTTAAAAAAAAATCAGATATTTCCTATATGAGTAATTTTTTCTTTTCATATTTGTCTTAATAAAATATGGGTATAATTTTCAATGGATTAAGCAAGAATAACCTATACACTCACTTATGTTACTATACATATATATATATATATATATATATAATAGGATTTATTCTAAATGAATACTTAAAAGGTTCATTCACTTTAATTAAATAGACATATTTTTTGGGTCAAATATATTTTTGTCTTATCCACCTTGGAGAAAAGTGAAGGGGGTAAAGTTTCATATTCTTTTTCTGTTTGAATTGTCATTTTTCGATTTCCGTCAATTTCATCTGCCGCGTGAGTACGACAGGTCTTGCACAGAATCTTTAAGTCTATATACATATATACATGTGTATTATATATATGTTAGTTTAAATTTCTTTGTCAAACTTCTGTATATATATATAAGTTGGCTCTTCTTGGTTGTAAGATTAATCCAACAAGCAAAATCCTAGTAGTGACAATGGGTGTGCAAACTATTCTCCACATGAATGAAGGAAATGGTGATTTGAGCTATGCTAGGAACTCAATCATCCAGGTCTCTCTCTCTCTCTCTCTCTATATATATATATATACATATATATTTATTGCATGTATATGTAATTCTAAAATCTTATATTTCCTTCCCATGCGCCATGTTCATATTTATATTTGTATAACATATATATTGCACGCTTTCTATGTAGAACAAAGTCATATCACAGGCAAGTGAGGTATCCAAAAAAGTCATGTTGAATCTCTATAGCACCATCTTGCCTGAGAGGCTGAACATGGCAGATTTGGGTTGCTCGTCAGGACCAAATGCAGTGCGACAGATCCATGAAATCATGGACTTCATCGATGAAAAACGTCGACAGCTAGGGCGCACCTCACCAGAATTCCACTGCTTCCTCAATGATCTCCCAGGGAACGACTTCAACACCGTTTTCAAGGGACTCCCCGTGTTCTATGAGAAGCTCAAGGCGGAGAAGGGGAGCGATTTTGGTCCGTGTTTCATCGCAGGCGTGCCCGGCTCTTTCTATGGAAGGCTTTTCCCAAGAAGTAGCTTACATCTTGTTGTATCCTCTACTAGTCTTCATTGGCTCTCTCAGGTAAATCATTCAGGGATTGCTCAATAACTCTAATCATCTTTCAAAAAATTTATTTATAATTGAATGAGGAATACAAAAAAAAAATTATTCAAAAATAATCACAAGAACAAAAGATTTCAAATATTTGCCTAAACTTAACGGGCCATATATAATTTTGTTAAAACAGGTCCCGGTCGGTCTCCATAGCGGAACAAACGCGCATCTGAACAAAGGGAGGCTCTATATATCAAAAACGAGCCCCCCTGGCGTGTTACGTTCCTATCTCGAGCAATTCCAATTGGATTTCTCGGCGTTTCTCATGTCGCGCTCTCAAGAAATCATTATCGGTGGTTGCATGGTGTTAACGCTCATTGGAAGGAAATCCGCTGACTCGTCCTCTGATGAGTGTTGTTTTCAGTGGGATTTATTGGCAAATGCACTCATGGACATGGTCCACGAGGTACATTATATATAATGAAATGATAAGATACGGACACCATTCTCTTACACTTACATGTGGTCATCATATACATATAATTAAGCATGACTAATCTAGACATGATAATATGCTTATACAGGATCTCATTGAGGAGGAGAAGGTCGATTCCTTGAACATCCCGCTCTACTGTCCTTCACCAGAAGAGTTGATGCACGTGATAGAGATGGAAGGAAGCTTCGCCATCGATCACCTAGAGACCATCGAAGTGGAATACAACACAAGCGATGACAACGACGATGACAATGACGGTAATGATATGAGAGGCCACCAAGTGGCGAAGACTTTCAGAGTCGTGACAGAACCGATGCTAAGTGAACATTTCGGATCAGGGGAAATCATGGACGACTTGTTCTATAGATATGGAGAGTATCTCCAGGAGTACTTCACTCGTAACAAGGGAGCCAAGTTGATCAGTGTACTAGTCTCCATGGTTAGGAAGGGCTGAGAGCATTAATCACCACGTAACAGTATAAACGTTGACCCTTATCATTTATCGGGTGTATTTATTTGAAATTATTAAGACTATCATGTGTACTTAATTTTAAGTTTCTCTAAATTATGTTATATATTTAGTGATCAATATCTTCTCTCTTCATATTTTATTTTAAGTTTTCAACTTCAAACGCATTTTTCATTTTTAGTCCTTGTGTCAAATGTTTGTCTAAATATTTGAAAAATATTCTATTTACCATTAGTTTTGTCAAATTGAATTTTTTTAAAAAATATTAAAACAGTCTTTGTACATCCCTATAAACTATGCTATTTAGCGATTGATCCCTCCTCTTCATATTTATTTAAGTCCATAACTTCAAACTTCTTTCTTTATTTTAGTCCTTGTACCAAACAGCCACGGAGAACATATTTTTTCATATCTCCTCTCTGATTACATTTTTATAAAATAAAAAATGTTAAAAATCATATTTTTATTTTGTTAATCTGCATCCATTTAATCAAGATAGTGTCCCATTGCTAAGTGCATAAAAGATAAATCATAATCTACATCCATTTCGTTGATTTTGATCTGTGTTTTGCAATGGGGCGTGAAGTGGGAGGAGATCGACAATCCCAAAGTGGAGAACTAAAACCAAAGGAGGCATTGATGAAGAACTATAGGGAAAATGATTTACAAACCCTGTTTCATAGGCCCTCGTAAGCCCCATGAAGTGACATAGATTGAATTACCGATTATGCCCCTAAGTGAGTTTTGGTAACTTCCCAACGCAATTAATGATAGACGGTTGGGGGCATTCAATTGTATTTTTTTTTTCTTTTTTAACTCATCACAATTAAAGCGTGGTTGAGGGGGGATTCAATCCTGTTTTTTTTTTTTTTCCTTTTTTGACTCATTACAATTAAATAGTGATCGAGGAGAGCATTCAATTGTATTTTTTTTTCTTTTTTTGACTCATCACAATTAAATTGTGCGGATTTGATATTTTGGACGTCTTTTTAGTCTTATCTTATCGAAAAAAAGAATTGATCAATTTGGCTACCATTGAAATGTCTGTTAATTCAGGTGTGGTGTTTATTTATTATATGTTTTTTCAATTGTTTCATTTTATGTTAATTTTAGTTGTTTTTTATGTCAAACGTGGTTTTATACTGCATATCAGCTGTTTAATATTTGATGTTGAAGTTTGAATCTAGAATGTTGTACGTTGTCTAATATTTAAATGTCAGTTACATATTCATATTTTTATTAGACTTATATGCATTATTTTTCAAAAGATAGTTATATTTCAAACTAATCTGTATATTTATACACTTTTTTGTAAGTTAGTTACATTTATGAATGTAACTGATTTGTTATATGAATATATTGTAAAAGTTAGTTACATTCACCAATATAACTAACATTTTGAGCAATTGATCAATTTGAGGATCATTTTCAATGTCTATCGATTCAAGTATAACCTTTGTTATTGTTTGTTTTTGCATTTATTACAATTTTTTCTTGAATTTGTTGTTTGTTATTAAATATGGCAGTCTTTTGATCTGACTTTTGTTTATAATTTTTTGTTTGAATATGTTATTTGATGTTAAATATGTTTTTTGGAGGATTTTATAGAGTTTTGATGTTATATTGGCAGATAGTTATGTTACATTTTTAAACTAATATAAACATTTATGCATTATATTTTGTAAGTCAGTTATATTTTTGAAATATACAACCGATGTTTACATGTCTTAAATAATAAAATTCAGTTAGTTAAACTATTTGTGCAATATATTTTGAAACTAAGTTACATTCACAAAATGTAACTGACTTTTTTTATCTAATCTTAGTGTTTCGTTAAAAGTCAGTTACATTCATCAAAAAGTCGACATGAAGGTAAAAAAATTTGGAATTCGGAGGAGGATTGAAAAAGTAATCGAACAACCTCTCATATGATAGAGAGCGACGAAGGAATCTAGGGGTGGTGACGCCTTTCGTCGAAGATGAGCAGGTGGGCCAGAATTATTTTTTTAAATTGCTGAATTAAAAAAAAAAACGGTTAGAAATTTTTGGGATGTTTTACGAAGGAGAAAACAGCATATGTGAATGTGTGATTTAAATAGAGGTAATTCTGTACGGCCAATAAAAATTTGACACTAAGTGAGACTTATACAATGAGATCTGTTTAGTCGAGCTCAGAACTATATCATACTGACATGTGTTAAAAGACGCCTCCGTTGGTTCACACCACAGTTTTTTAAAAAATTAAAACAGATGAGTGGATTTCAGAATACTTAGAAAAAAAGATTACGCGAGACATTATCTTTTAAAATAGGGAAAAATCCATATAACCCCCTGTAATCTCACCTAAATTCATATAACCCCCTGCAATTTCATAAATCCATATAACCCCCTGTAATCACCTCTCTATATCCATAAAACCCCCTTCGTCTGCCTTCCCCTCCGTCTGGTTAACGGGGCAGGGGGTTATATGGATTTATGACAGATTACAAAGGGTCATATGAATTTTTCTCATTTTTTTTATTATTTTCTTTATATGTTATTTAAAAATTAAGTTTTTTAACATTTACTTTTGAATTTTTTTTAAGATAACATGCACCTTTAATTTTAATAAAAAAAAAAGAGTTATTTAAATCATAAACACGTACAAGATCACCCACTAAAGAGATAGAAGTAAAAAAGAATGAATTTTGTAAAAAAAGTGTGTAACACCAACCAACAAAATTTCAAAAATGTGAATTATATTTTTTATTAAATCTTGGGGCACCTCTTGTGTTGGTGTCATGAGTAAATTTTGTTGGGGATAAACTATATGTGGAGGAGTAGTTTTGGGTTTTTTTTTTTAAATACCAAAAGAAAAAGTATATATCTCTTTTATTTCTATCTCTTTGGTGGGTGATCTTGTATGTGTTTATGATCTGAATAATCATTTTTCTTTTATTAAAATTAAAGATGCGTGGTATCTTGAAAAAAAATTTAAAAGTAAATATTAAACAGCTCAATTTTTAAACCACATGTAAAGAAAATAAATAAATAAAACGAGAAAAATCCATATAACCCCCTGTAATCTGTCATAAATCCATATAACCCCCTGCCCCGTTAAACAGACCGACGAAAAGCAGACGAATGTGATTTTATGGATATAAAGGGGTTATTACAGGGGGTTATATGGATTTATGAAAATTGTAAGGGGTTTTATGGATTTAGGTCAGATTACGGGGGTTATATGGACCCTTTAAAATATAAGCATTAATGTACTCGGTCAGTTTTTCCGAATAAAAATTTTAAATATTTTTTTATAACATGTGAATATTATTATTTTTTTTTATAAAAAACGCTCTGAGACTCCCGTGCAAACAACCGCACGCATCATTGTCGGTAGTCATGGATTCATGGATAATGGATTCCAGCTTAAATTATTTCCTTTACTGGGTCAGATATGGGCCATTTTGACATTAAAAGCATCTGGATCCATCAGCACAGATTCTAAAGGGGTCGAATGAGTTATGGGCTGGGGCTATGTTGCTCAATGGGCCTATTTTTCAGTGTGTGTTCACATATTGTCTTGTCTTGATTTAGATCCTCTGTTTGTTTTTTTTTTTTTGTACTCAGCATATTCTTAGCAATTTCTTGTCACCAACAAATGATTCTTGAGTTTGTCAAATCATTCTGAAGGAGTCGTCAACAAAACCATATAGTTTCTTGGCGTTTGGAACTGGAGGGAGGACTTGTTTGGGGATGAACCTCGCCAAGGCGATGCTCACCGTCTTCCTTCATCGTCTAGTCACCACTTAGAGGTGTGGTCCCCCCACAATTAGTACTTTGAATGTGCACTATGTATTTCTCTAGACAATCAGATGACTATAATGTATTGCATTAGTATCGTGTTTATGCAAAATATGATCAGGTGGGAGTTGATCAACAAGGACTCGAGTCTAGAAAAGGTAGCACTCTTTCCGTGGCTTCGAAGTGGGTGTCCAATCCATGTTACTCCAACCCGAATGAAGATCCCCCCATCATAAAAGCCTTGCTGAGCATAATTATGTTCTCTGCTTTAGCTATAGTTCCAGATGGATATATATCTGTACTATATATTCATTGGATCCAAAGTGAGATTAATACTGAAAATTATGTGCTGATAACATGTATCTAGATTGGTGAATAGAATTTTCCACGTCGAAAACTACATGTGATGCCCATCTCCAGCAGATACTTTGCAAGTATCTGACACACACACACACCAAAATAATGCTTCCATTTCCATAAAGGAAGATTCCAACCACACAAGCATTGTCCATTTGGATGAATAGCACCAAATTTTAGTACTACATCAATACCCAAAAAAAATTAAAAAATTGTAGTCATTGTAAATATTTTCTTTGTGTGATTCTTTACATCTATCTTCCGTGATGGGAATATTTGACAGCAAGGAGATCGGCATCTAGATTGCATGATGTGCCTTGATCAATGTTTTTGTCGTCTCATAAATGGAGTGATTGATCGATCAATAAAAAGTAGGCTTACACACGTCCATTCAGAGCGCCACATCAAGCAATGGTTCTTGTTATGGAAGGAATGCCTGATATATAACTCAAGCTAACCACCAAGACAAATTGGAAGGTCATGCATCTAGTGATGTGGTGTCTCTAGCCTTTACATCATCAGATATTTATATCTAGATCATTTGTTACACATCCACATCTCCCTTACCAGATGTTGACGTAGCTTCCCCCAAATATTATGAGTGACTAAGATGGTGATGCAAGATCAATAACGCATATGTCAAGCCAATTAAAGAATACATGTTCACACCTATGAAACAACATTGAAGACAATAATTTATATACATGCCTTTTGATGGCATACACCTGCTTGACCATATAATCAGACTACTGAAAGGAAATTTTATTTTACTATTACTGTCTTAAAGTTAAGAATAGAAATAGAATAGATGAAGACATGTACACGAGTCCTCTTATAGGGAACCAATTATTCTCTTTCTATCCTAGCAGAGAAGGTAAACATGACAAAATTTAAAGTATGTATGCTTGCGCAACCAATAATCAGAGTTCAGGATTATCTGACCTTGGTATGGTACACAACAACCAAGATTACATCCATATTTAGCCCCGTTGTATAATGCAGTGTAATGTCTCAGATTTACACAGCTCCAAAACATGACTTAACTAATATGTAAGAGTTATAACTATCCTACCCCAGGATTAAACTATGGTATAAGCTCACTCTTCTCACATAACATGGGTCAAACGGAATCTTAGGTAGTCCAACCAACCACCTTGTCAATGGGTCACACGTGACAATCATCATTTAACATGTCACAAAGCCCCTATTTGGGATCATATCCAACTTATCAAGTAACTAAAAGTTTGATACTAAATTAACGATTCAGCCTTACACAACAAAATATTTTCGCCTTATTTCTCTCGAGTTGAAGAGCGTCATGTAAAAATTCTTCTCATACATAATCCTCCTTTGCTAGGCGACATGAGACTAGACCGTAATGGGAGTTCACATCTCACTCTTCACCCTCACATGAACCAAATGGGATCTTGACTAGCCTGACCCACCACCATTTCAATGGGCTGACATGTAACTCTAGAGTTGAAGGCAAAGGACCAAGGCACCACTATTTCTAGCTAGTTTCTTCCATTTCCAATGTTTGTAAGGTCGCTTTGGCAAACCCCAATGTTGGACATTGTCCCCCCTCACCTTTGCAGAGTGGATGAGAAGTCCTCATTTTTTCAACAACACATCACTATGGATGCAATGCTTGCTCTATGATTGATATATAAAAATGTCCTCCCTTTTCCCATATAGATTTTTTTTTTGTGTGGGCATGATTGTTTACTTTTTTTTACCTTTTATGTCTTCACCTGCCTCACTATACTTTGGACACCAAACGTCCAAAAGTCATATATACTGGACTCATGTTTTCTTTAATTACAAAGTTTTTACTTTGCTTGTAGCCTGTAAAATTTACTTAATACCAGTTCTATTTAAAATATATATATTTAATTATGCAGAGTAAGTATTAATATAAATCATGGGTTCGAGTTTGACTCCTGCGGATGGAAAAAGATTTAATCAGGAAACAATACCTAACGATCAATGTAAACATTGCTAGTTGTTTGGTGATGTAGCTGAATTATTTGTCTTTTGGAAGAATTATTAGGATTCCAACACTAGTTAAATTGATTGTGATTTGTGAATATGCTAAGGTATTCGATTTTGAGGATTCACGAATGCGCATATAGGTGGAGAGAATAAATCCCATTTTAACATCTATCATCTATGGATCTGTGTGCGTATTAATCCACTCTAATGAAAGGGGAAAAAAAAAAGATCAATAGAAGTTGACAAAGTTTGTTGTATTATGAAAAGCATATGCTCTTACATGTCGCAATTTTTAAACCACTTGGAAGGAAAATATGTGGGAATATGAAACATTGGTGGAGATCCTACATGAAATGACTGGGAAAGAATCTACTTAATGAAGATATTGATTTTTGGAGAGAATATATACCTTCCCAGACTTTATACTCAACTTTATCTCATGTTCACGAGACAACACTGTTTTCCTGAGTGAAATTTTTTTGAGATATTTCCAATGGGGATTATGTTGGATTACAACCCATAGAAAAACTGAAATGTTCCACTTGTCTTGGATTCTACAATAATTGATTCATCCTGTCAAACGTGCTTCCTTTCATGCATGTGTCTTGGACAAGTTAGGCTAAAAAACTATGCCCATTCCATCAGGCTCAGCTTATATATATATTTAAAAAAAAAAAAACACTTGGAAAAATCTCAATCTCCCTTTTCAGATCGATTTGTTATCCTATACTTCCCCTTTGATTGTGCTTTAGGGACCCATACATAAAACATTGATGTACAACTATTTGAAACAATGGGTGGAGATGTTATGACAAATAACAGAGATGATCATATGAATGAACAAGTCAATAAGTAGCCTTAACAAGAACAATTAATATGAGTGGTGCAATAAAAAAAAAATTGCGGGTAAAAATCAGACTTCAAAGTTTTTCATATTTTCATAGATCATAAAAAAAAAAAAAAAACCGAAAGCAATTGTCATTTAGATTTAAAAAATCACAATTAATCATACAAAATAATTGAATTTAAAACAACATTTAGTATAAACATATATAATTTTCTATTATATATTAGATATGGATATTTTCAGAATAGGTACCTAAATACTCCTGTTCATTTTTAAATCATTCAAGATATTCAATTACTGGATAATTTCGGATTTATAATAGAACACTATGTTCTTTAGATAAATTTTTTTTAGAAAAATGTTCTTTAGATAATTGACAGTCATGTTAAAAATAACTGATGAAATGTCTATTTATAAATCCTGCTCTACTAGCTCTCATAGTCTCCTCATGCATTATGGATGGGTCACTTCTGAGGAGACTCAGACCTTCAAAAGTTAGAAAGGACATGAAAACTAGTGGCTTTTTCAAGCTGCTCCTTCTAAAGTACAGGCACACATGGAAATGTGTGAGTATGTTACAGATAATTAAACTCACATCCGTGCTTAATTAGCAGTAAGAGAAATAGAATACATCTCAACCATTGGATAAGTGTTGCTTCTTTTAATATATATTATTTCTAAAAGAAACTGCATTATACAAAGAGATATTCCACAAAGGCATCATTTGTTGGCAAACCTACCACTAAAGCAGCATTACAACATGAGCATTCAAATGTCAACCATTTAAAGATGATAAAGCTCTCTTTTAACCAGTACCTTTAGGCAATAATAATAATAATAATTACAATAATAGAGGAGGGAAAGATGGGGGTAACTTTGCCAATATGGTATTTCTCTAGAAAGCCTTTGGGTTTAAAAAGTGAAAATTGAATTAACAACTAACCACCTTATTTAGTCCCTTTAATCTGTTGGAACATATAATAATTGTGAGGACCCATGTAACAAAAGCAACAAAAGGAAAACACAGTCCACAATTATCTCTTTATCAGAGGTCATGTTCGTGTTAAACTAGGTCATTGCAAGAGAACAAGTTCAGAAATTAAACATGAACAAGTAAACAGAAAATAAATATAATAATTAAAAAAAGGATCCTTAATTCAGTTTTTATGGTATAAGATTTAACAAGAAAATAAATAAAATAATTATCTACAAAAATAGGCTATATTAATTTCACTGAGTAATCATTTATTATAATAAGAAAAAGACAAAAATTGGGAGTGTGGGTGTGCTAACCACCATTAATTAATTAAAGTTCCTCCAAACCCACCTCAGACTCATAAATCCATGGAACAACTCTTCCTCAAAACAATAAAAATCTTTTAACACTATCAGCATCCCCACCGCACGTGTACAACTGAGGAGCAAGCACTCTCTTGTTGCAACGTAACACCAAGGGCGTATGCCTTCACATATTTATTATATTGATCGAGTTATGGCTTTAATTCTTTGCAGGTATGTAACAACTGGACCATTCATCCCCTATTCCTGTCTTATGTCTTCCCTGTACATTATTAATGTCAACCTCATATACTGATTGTCTTGTTCCAAATTGGATATTCTCAATCTTATGAATTGTGTGTGTGTTTTTATGATTCAAATGTGGTTACAATTCTTTTTTCCTTCCCTTTAAAAACCGATTTTCTGTGGATAATGTTCAGTAATTAATTCCTAAGCAAAGCAAACTTTATAAAGAAAAATAATACCCTTTAGTCTTTAATTAGGCACCACAAACACTGTAGTCATGTCGTGGAACCCAATTGCAAAACACATGCACAAGTTGATTGTTTAATTGAATAATAATGGAAGAAAGGGAATGTATTCTTAAGTACTTTAATTAGTTCTATCTTTAATATTCCTCTTTCCTACCAAGTATATTTTTTCTTAGTGACTAAGGAGATGCCCACAACATCATTTCCTCCTCTTTTTGAGTGTGTTTTCGACGTGTCCTCCTCATCCCCTCCCCTGAAAGGGCCAAGACACCCCCTTCTAAAAAAAACCATCACCATCATAAGCAAAATGTTTTTTTTTTTTTCAAGAGATCATAAAGAAAACGTTAAGCACAACCTCGTTTTAGTTGCTGTCCAAATGCAGTTTTTTTTTTTCTCTCAGAAATAGTAAACTTTGTCTCCGAGCAATTTGAAAACAGATTTGAACAACTTTTAAGTTTGTTCCCAAACTCATTTTTAAACAAAAAAATTTGGATCAAAAACTACATATAGATTTCTATGAAAAAAAATATCCAAAACCTAAGTTTTTGAGAAACCGTGGAGAAGGAACTTTCTGCAATATTAATTTTCAACCCAACTTTTACATAAGATAAGTTTTATAATCATACAACCAAACACAACATAAATAAATATATATTTTGTAATGTAAAAATTTTACCTTATATATATATATATAGTAGTGATGTGGTTCAATTTTCAGGAGACTCTCATTGTAAAAGTCACCCAAAAAACAAACATTGTATTATTGAACGATCAAACGATGCATACTGAATTACAGGTGAACAAGTCTCCGATAAGAATCTCCCGAATATTGGACCGTTCGATCACGAGATTCTACAATCGAACGGTGCATACGCGATCCCATATGATGCTCCCCTATCCACATGGTATACCTTAATCCACATATTATCCATTTATCCGTTCATTGTATATATCTAAGCATTTTGTACTTGCAGGTGACAATAGAAGATCCTAATTATGTAAACTTGGAAACAAGCCTTAATGCACTTTTATGATGAAATAATTATCTTGCAAAAAAATAAAAATATACATATTTAAATGAAATTAAATATGTATTTTTTGTATTTTCTAATATGGTATATTGGTATATATTAATTCCATACAGTAGGGTCTAGTTTGATAAAAGGATAAATATTTAGGGTAAGTTAGTCTAATTTATGAGAATAAAAATATCATTATTTTTATCTATATTTACATTTGGTAAAGCATTTTGTTATCTCCATTTTTTGTGTTTTTATCATTAACTTTTTATTTGGATTACATGATATAAAATATGAAACAACTTCAAAAAATTTTTAAAAATATCAAGCCTATCATTTCTATTAAAGGAGCATTAATATTGTTGATTTTGGTTTTATAAAGTTTTTTGTTTTTGTATTTTTTGGAAGGACAATTATAAATGTTATCCATATTTTACAAAATGAGATTAAAAAATGAAAATAAAGTTTATTCTACATTTTACTTAAAATAAAATATCCTTATTTTTTCTTTTAAAATATGAACAATTTATCCTATTTTTTTCTTTATACATAACATATATTTAACTCAATTATTTTTTTACCCCCGATGTCCAAAAAACAACCGAATACCATCCGGCAACAAACCGACAAAAAGGAGATACTTTAAAAAAAAAAAAAAAAAAAGAGAGAAACTAAAAAAAAGAATATCACAAACGCGGATTCAGTGGGTAATACATCCGCAAAGAATTAAAAAAATCATTAAGAAATATATTTACGGAAATAACCTCGGATACCGTCTCGGACAAAACCTGTTCTCGGAAGGGTATTTTCGTCATTCTAATCCTCCTCCATTTCACAGTATGCGCAGACCCACCATTCAAAATACACAAAAATCAAAAAAGTGAAATTTCAAAATTTGAAAAAATAAAGGGAAAAAAAAAAAAAGAGGGAATGATGAATTTTTTTTTTTATTTTCAAAATATAAAATATACACAGGAGAGACTAGATTTATTAATTTATTAATATTTATTCATTCCTTTAGATCTGGACCGTCCGGTTCAGCAGAAACAACGGCCAACGATTCATCCCTCTGAAATTTGATCTGCTTCGCTATGAAGGCCTCTATCTTCCGCCGGAACTCTTCATTGCTCATCCCCACCACCGCCTCCTCCTCCTCCTCCCTCTCTACCGACGCCGCCTTCCTCCCGATCTCCGTCTCCGACCGCCGGAGATCCTTCCGCGACTCCTTCACATTGTCCGCCGCCCCCTCTCAGACGAGCTCCTCCCATACGGCCGCCTCTGATCCTGCACCGGCGACACGCTCTCCTCACAAACCCCCTTGTCGTGGTACACGATCTCCTCCGGCGCCGCCGCTGGAGGAGGCGGAGAGGGTTTCTGGCGGTTGATGAACTCGGAGTAGAGATCGCCGGCTCCAGCGGCCTCGGAGGAGTTGAGGTGGCCGGACTTGGCGAAGAGGGTGAGGACGATCGCATTGCCGAGGAGGAAGACGAAGCGGGGACTGACGAGGACGGCGGAGAGGCGGCGGAGGTAATCGCCGGAGATGCGGAGGACGAAGGGAAGCCGGGCGGAGAACCAGGAGAGGAGGATGACGGCGGAGAGGAGCTCCGCCGCCCGGAAGAGATTGCGGAGCTTCTGGAGGCGGCGGTACCGGCGCATCGCGATCGCCTTCTCCGCCTTCACCGTGTCGAAATCGAAAAAGTCGTCCATTATGTGATTATGATCCGGGCGGAGCAGTTTAAGTGGGCTTATGATGTTTCGCTCTCGCTCTCGCTCTCTTCTGGAGATCAAAAGCTGAACCTCTGAAGACGGAGCAGGTTGGGGTTTTTATAGGGAAATGAAAAGACGCTTTTTAAAAGCCAAAAACAAATATATGTGTTTTGTTGGACACGCACAGGGGTTCCCACGTGGCCTGGATTTTAACGGGTCGGGTCTCTCATGTAGCATTGTTGGATCGTATACTTTACCCATATTTTTTGAGTGGGTATTCAAATGAAAGATGAATTTAAATAATCATCTGATTTTTTTTAAAGCTCATATAATCATTTTTATTATAGTTTTAATTTATAAATTATAGATTTAAATTTACTTTATAAACAGTAGACATGTTTGTTGTAGGTGTTGAAAGCAGAAAATAAATAATAGTAAATGTTTTTAAAATAAGTTTGTAAAATAGTTTTTTACTGTTTAATTATAAAGAATATTTATTTTAAATGTAAAAATTAAATTTAATTCTGCTCCATAAAATATGGTGACATTACTTATAAAATTAGTTACTAATATTTGAAAAACACGTGTTTGGAACATGTGGCTTATGGAAAAACACATATGGTTTAATAAAATTAGTTACTAATACGGTGCCATCTCTGTTTTTAAGGGTTTGGAACACGTGGTTTATGGAAAAACACATGTGTTTGGACTGTCTTGTTTAAAATGTTTGGTCCGTTTTCGGACAACAAAACAATAAACAAGCATTCAATCAAAGAAAAACAAATTTTTATATTATTATTTTTGGTGGGCATGAGAAATGGCTCCCTCTCTCTCTCTCCTCCCGGTGTCTGATCTCCCTGTACGTATCTCTGCATGGGGTTCTTCCTCCCAGAATAAGGACCAGTACTTATCCGTGCATATCACGCTTATGTTTTCGGAATAATTGCAGTTGTTCAGTGTGTGTTTTGTGTGTGAAAGAAAGACACGTAGCTCTTCTTTGCAACTTCGCAGGTCCTTCAGATTTTAATCGGACGGTGGTGAACAAGTTACAATTTATTTATCGAATAAAATGTCTGCTAAACTTTTTCTTTATTCGTAGTTTTTTTTTTCTTTTAATATTTCTTTATTTCTCCTTATCTCTTTTAAAAAGAATTTTTCTATTTTCTTTTTTTTTTAACCAAGAACTCGTTTTTTATGTATGCATCTTTTTATGCCTTTGGGACTCACTTTTGAGGTGGCGCAAACGCACTTGATTATTTCTTTGAATTTTTTATTTTTAATAACAAAAAAAACCATTATTTTTTGTTTAACTGATAATTTCTTATGCCCTTTTTTGAATGAAAAATAAAGGTGGAACATGTTAAAATAGAAATGAATAAGTCTAAAAACTTACTTTGATGAAAATAATAGATGGGTATAATTATGCTTGAATATGTAAAAATAAACTAATATTTGTATTACATATCTCTCTAAAATTATGTTATTTTACATAATCTATTTTATTATTATAAATGTCATGGATCAAATCCTCCATCATCACTTATTATAAATCAAGCGATTCACATTTAAATCATATTTTAATATTTTATAAATTATTATTTTTTATTTTTTATATATAATTTATCTACAGTCAATCAAATAATAAATTAGGTGTCTGTTTGAATAAGAGGCTAGGGACACTTGTGCTGGTGTTAGATAGGCAGATTGTTTTTCAAATACGTTGTTATGACATTTTGGAGAAACTGAAAAAATTACACATAAAACATAAGGCTACACAGCAAACGCAGAAACTGTTTTTTTTCGTTTGTTTAGTTGCGTTGGATGGTGTCTGCCGACACAAACTCGGCTTGGACGCGAAGCCAAATCAGAACCATTTTTTTTATATTTATATTAAAATAATCTGCCCCAAATGGAGAAGAGCTCGACCTAATATAAAAGTGATTGATTGGTGTCATATCTTCTACAGTTTCATGTGTTGTGTCCTTGCATGAGTTTGTGAATTGACATATGTTTAGAGAGAGAGAGAGAGAGAGGTAACCCAATGAAACAGGTCAAACAAAAGACCGGTCAAAGATATAGCTTCAGTAGGGGGGTTTCATGTCCCTTTCGTGTGAACTTGCTGTTACATCTTATCAAAGGAGAGGCCCAACCAAAAACAATAGTAAAAGATTAGCTAAAGACTATGATATGATATATGATATACTGACCTACATATGCAACCCCCATTATCAGCCGGAAATAGGGACCAGATTCCGAGGCTTAACCACCCCAAATTATGAGCGAGAAACAGATCGAGTGTTATTTATCACACGAATTGCAGAGGCGGCCAAATTTGAAGCTCTCCATGGGCATCTCAACAGTACTAAAAGGAAATACATACATACATGGAGAAGCACATATAGTATTCCTCACCCATGTTGTTTCCATTCATGCTAGCTAGGCTATAAATTTAGCCCTTGTTTTATTAGCAACATAAGCTATTCTGAGTTTGAACAGCTAGATTTCTGGAATGCAGGGTTCTCCACCAGTGGATCCTTTTTAGTGTTGTCGTATGCCATCCTTTATTCCATGTATAAGTTTAGCTAAATACTAGCCGGCATGTATGGAGAAAATTTTTAAAAAATATAAAATAAGAGGTACTGCCACATATAGCTAGATATCACTTTGCACCAACTAAATCTATAACCCAACATCCACTTTACCCGTAAAGTAATTAAAAGGAAACAAGTAATATATATGTATAATAACACATGAATGTGAATGGAAATACTGTGAGTTTATTCTCTTTTGACTTAAGACATATAAAATGGAAATGAGAGCATCTTATTCTCACCTATGATAAAACAACTCATGGTCGAGTCTATATGAGAGATGGATCTGGCTGAGCTTATATGGATATATGGCTAGACCACCAATATGGATCGATCATTTCAGTAGGGTACTAAGGTTCCATTTAAATTCAAAAAAAGGTATTCACAATCCATCTGATGAGTTTGTTCTATATATCTGAAAAAAAACTATGCAAGCATTAAATATGAAAAAAAAAAAAAAAGACTCCCATCTTACAGAAGTGGATAAAGATAATGTAGTAGTAGCACAAGAATGATACTATTGATCGTCATCAGCGGAGGGCGACAGAATAGATTCTTTCTTTCCGTCATACCATTTTCTTAGAGAATCAGCTTTGTAAAGCCCTAATCGCCAATCAGATCATTAAATCTCCATGGGGCCAGTATTGCACTGTCTATCTAAATCCAAACACTGCACGCCACTATCTTTTTCTTTTGTGTTTTATACTTCTTCTGTGCGTGGAACAATCCACTAGCACTTATTCTCTTGGTTTCATAATGTGGGGGAGCACTGCAGATAATTTAGGTCATCCATAAGAGAAAGCAAAGCAGAAATGGAGAGTGGGGAGACATGGAGGGGGCTTTGGTGGGGATTTGCTTTCATCTAGAAGCTCATCTTTGATATGTATATGATGAACTTTTTTTCCCATCTCTTCTTCTTTGCTTTGTGGAGAATTAATTGATGAACAACAATTACAATTTAGTTGATGATTGGAGTAGGCGCTTTATGGATAAACTATTGCTTTCATGCATGCCTGTAAAGAACCCCTTAAAGTGGATAAGGTCTAGAAAATAGTTTAGGCAAACATTAGCTAGGACTCAGCTAAAGCATGACCTTGCCAATTATGATATAATTAAGCATGATTTTGTATATCATTTGAATAATAAGATGTTGATTTGATTATATATACTGTGTTGATTTGATTTCCTTTTACACCGACCACAATTCTCCAAGAATTTTTTTTAAGGAAAAGGGGTTTTTTGAACCCAAATAGTACATGCAATCTATACAGCCTGCATGTTTTTTATTTTTTAAAGATTTACATATAATACATAAATATTTATAAAATTTGATAAATTTTTTATTTATGTAAAATATGAAAAGACACATACTTGTTTTACCACAATGGACATGCTCCCTTTAAATAATATTTTTAGCCCAACAGCCCAAGCCAAATGGTTATGGACCCTCAATTGGTCCAGCTAACAAAGCCCACTTCATATACATACAAGTTATGGATTACATAATTTCATAAAAAATGACACACACCAAATACATATCTTTTTACATTTGTTAATATAATATATATTTAGTCGTTGTTTGGGTAGAAGAATACAGATAGAATACACTGGAATAGGAGAGAATAAGCAGCTTTCCATTGTATCACATTTTTTTTATCAAAGTGATTTTGCATCATATGTTTGCAAAATCAATTCCATGGCCATCTTAGGCTCTCAATCTAATACTTGGGAGTTCAGACTAAACAAAATAATTGTCTTTATAATATCATTGGCATACATTATATATAGCAGTACGTTTACACTCGCATTCATTTAAATCTTATAACCAAAGCTTGTCAAAAGATTTAAAATATTTCCTATCTAGAATCCATATATTCTTTGGCAAATATGGATGAAATCAACTATGTGAGGAAACATGAGATTAACTTTTTCAAGTCATGTCTTTTTCACCATGCACATTTAGTCAATGGTTAAACAAAGTTTGCATTGTGTTGGCCCAAACTCTAAACTCAATGTGAACCATTGGGCATGACCAACTTAGACTTCATATCCCTAAATACTAAGCTGTAAAAAAAACTATTTCCTTGGTATGTATATTTCTTTTTTAACCCAAGATCATTTTCTTACAGCTGTATCCCAACTTCTACTCGGTATTCCAACTTTCCTATTCTTGAATGTCTTTCAGATGTCCGTTTTAAGGGGATACTTTGGCATTGTTTCTATGTGAATTTTTTTTTTTTTTTTTTTTTTTTGAGAAAAGTTTCCCATGTGAATTATTATTTTTCCATTCTAGGTCATACTTCATAGATTCTCTTTTTGTTGACAATAAAGTGATGGTGGGGCGGCGGCTGCTCTAGAAGCGTGATGTTGAGGATATGTGGTCTGCAATGACTTCCGTTCTAGATTCTGGTTTATCAGTTGCTTTAAAGTGAACACTAAGAATCTGGACATGCCATATTCCCAGGCAGTCTTTTTTCCTATACTGAACTGTTATTTTGTATAATGTTTGTTTGTCTAAAAAGCAAAATTGGGCACCTTCTAATGCTTCATGTGTCATAGAAATCTGTTTGGGAATGATAAATTATCTGTATACATCTTCATTCCTACTTATGTCCCCACATTTTCATTCAAAGCCTGATTCTTGTTTCTTCATTCTTGCCTGGCAGTTGTTGAATGGCCGGGGAACAATACACTTATTACAGTAACCATTGGGGCTCTTTTTTTATTAACTGGCTGTGATCAGGTAAGAATACTAGCATTTAATCTTACATCAATTCAAGTCTTAAGAACAACTTGTTTGATTCTTCATTCATTTATTTATCAAGAAAGATAGCACTCATCAGATTTTATTAAAAGCGGTGAAGAAACAAGATCAAGTAAATTTCTTTCTTGATTATTCATGCTTCTTTCCTCTGTTTAAAACTCCATCTTGATAACAACCAAACAAAGGTAAGTCAGATCAATCTCTGCACAGCTCTTAGCACAATATGGAATCCAAACATCACTTATCATGACAACAATGACACATCCATCATGTTCATCTAACACATCCCCCATTTCATTGATTTGTTGATAAAACCTATTTTTTTCTTTCAAATCAGTTATTTGTCTTTAAATCCATTTTGAGCCTTTCATGATCAATGCCAACTATTTTTTTTGTTCAGTTCCATTCATTGTTTCAATTCAGAGAATGCTATCTCACAGAGACAATCAACAAAGCAATGACCATTCAAACAACTTTGCATGAATACAAGTTCTTTTAAATACAACAACAAGAGAAGGAAGGCATTCGAAATACCTTTTATTTCTTCTTCTTGCCGCCGGGGCCGGTGCCGGACTTCTTCTTGGTGGGGAGGACGATCTCACCGTACTTGAGATTGGGGATCTCCATGAGACCGGAGAGCTGGCCGAACTTCTTTCGGAACTTTTCAACCTGGTCAGCGTCCACCAGGTTCGCCGAGCGACTGCCGAGGTAGAAGGGGTGGTTCCCGGACCAAACGTCCACCGTGTACTCCTTCTGAGTGCCCGATGTCGTCATCACGAGCTCTCCATTGCAGTACACCTTCGCCTCCTCGAAGAACTCCGGGTGGATGTCCTTCTTCCTGCACGTCCACCGTCCGATCCCTCCTCCTCCTCCCTGTACATGACTTCATCATCACCACCATCTACGGCGGATTGATCAAAATTAGGGGGGTTTTGTGGAAGATTGGCGTACCTTGATGGGGAAGGAGGGTCTCTTGTTGATGGTGGTGGAGAGTGGTGGGAGGAATGGCGTCGTTAGGGTTAGCGCCATCTCTTCGTTTCTTCTTCGGTTTCTTATCTTTTCGTGTTTTCTGGCTGCAGAGGAAATTAAAACGGAGTTTGTCGTGCTTCTTCGGTTGATTGTCCAGAATGCCCTTAGCCCGTTTGAATCACAGAATAAGAGAGGAATGGAAGATAATAAGACCAAAAAGTTATTCGTACGCAAAAAATAAAAAGATATAGAATAAACTGGTTTTGGTATTCTAAAGTCATTCTTAAAATTGTATTATCTCAACCAATCTATTACATTACATTGCTTTAAAGGGGCTCACATGTCTCCACCTTTATTAAATCAGAGGACCCACATGTCAAATCAATTTTTTACTTTTTATAAATCTTTATTCATATTTTATTATTCATTATCAATCAAACAACAAAATTTTATTATTACATTTTTTAATATGAATAACTAAAAACGCAACCAAACAAAAAATGATTTATTCTTCATTTATAGTAGAATAGTTATCTGTTCTATAATAACTTATGTTGCTATCTAAACGAAGGCTTATTGTCTCATTTCAATTACGGAGATTTGGGAACTAATTTCTTCTCTTGGTGTCAATCACTTTGTAACTGAACCATCCATTTGTAATCTAGGGTAGTCACATATTATTCAAATTAGATTGGGACTGAATGAGGTGGATGCACAGAGGTAGCTTGCTAGCTCTGTTCCCTCACATCTTCTATCGCACTATATCCCTTTTGAATTTTCTTGATATTTTGTAACCCTATACTCGTTGTACATCTTGTTCATTAGTGAGAGGAATACAATATTTGCTTTACCGATCAAAAAAAAAACAAACTGCTGATTCAACTAGCCCATGATATCAGACTGTAATGGCATCCAACTCAGATATGTCATCTACCACATCAGCCTTTGCAGTCAATGAATCCAAAATCTCGTATATACTATCACGCCATGGATGCGATTGATCACCAACCACAAAAACTGAAACAGTGTCTCTGATCTCAATCCAAGACCACCCGGGCTCCTTCTTCACTCCCCTTGACCTCATCAGCTTCCTGACATCTGCTACATCGCTCCACATTGCTAAAGCAGCATAAATGTTCGAAAGCGTGATGTGTGTAGTAGCACAATCAGGCTCACATTCAAGAATCCTTTTAGCTGTTCTGCTTCCACACTCAGCATCTCCATGAATCCTACACGCCCGAAGAAGAGTTGACCAAACAACTTCATCCGCTCTAAAAGGCATGCTCAAAATCATGGACTCAGCTTCATCCAACCGTCCAGCTCGACAAAGAAGATCCACCATGCAACCATAGTGTTCCCTTCCCCGGTTCACCTGGTACTTCGGCCTCATTGAATTGAAGTAATGAAAGCCAAGATCTACTAACCCAACATGGCTACACGCATTAAGAACACCAATGAAGGTCACATGATCTGGTTTGAGGCCAACAGTGAGCATCTTCTCGAAGAGATCAATGGCTTCCTTATTGTAACCATGTTCAGCATAACCATTGATCATTGTTGTCCATGACACAGTATCCTCCACATTCATCATGTGAAAGATGTTTGATGCTTCTTCAATGCACCCGCATTTTGAGTACATGTTTATAAGAGCACTACCGATCATCAACTCATGCTCTAACCCGACGGAGAGCACATAAGCATGGACTTGCTTTCCTTGCTCGAGCATCGCCATGTAAGCACAAACGCTGAGCAAGACAGAGAGGGTAAACTCATTTGGCCTAGTCCCTTCTCTCCTCATCCACGAGAAGAGATCAAAGGCCTCCTTGATGCTCCCCTCTTGGGCGTACCCTGTGATGATCGCACTCCACGACACCAAGTCCTGTACTTTCATCTCCTGGAACACTCTCAAGGCCATATCCAAGTGACCCATTCTCGAGTACATGGTCACAATTGCATTAGAGACTGACAAGGATCCTCCCAAACCATATCCAATGACATGCGCATGCAATTGTAGGCCCTCATCAATCATTGCGAGGCCCGTGCAGGCTGAGACAACTGCCGCGAACGTGAACTCATTAGGCCTCACACCCGATTCCCTCATCCGATGAAAGGACTCCAAAGCCTTCACCTCCGATCCCATTTGCACATATCCCGAGATGATCGACGTCCACGACACGACATCGTGGGCATTCATTGTCTCGAAGATGTGAATTCCCCATAAAGGCTTCCCGCATTTGTTATACATCGTCAAGAGTGTGCTTGCGACGAATGAAGCCGAGTGAAGGCCCGACTTGATCGCCTGCAAGTGAATCTCCCTCCCATAATTCAACAACCCCGCATCGGCACAAGCCTTCAAGGCGCTCGCGAACGTGTACGAGTCGCATTGCACGTCTGACACCCACATTTTGGAGAAACACATGATAGCATCCCGGTGGCGACCAGAGCGGACGAGACCAGTGATCAAGGCCGTCCACGACACGACATTCCTCTCTGGCATCTCTTCGAAGACTCGAAGGGACGCAGACACGAGACCCGTTTTGGCGTACATGTCCAATAAGGAGCTGCCCACGAAGACGGAACGCGCGAAACCGGTTTTCGAGGCGTACCCGTGTATCGATTGGCCTTGCTTCGCGTACGCATAAGAGAGAGCGCACGCCTTGAGAGCCGCGCTGAGGACGAATGGGTCTGCTCTCACAGTTGGGTCGGCGCGCATGCGAGAGAACAAAAGCAATGCTTCGGATGCGTCGGAGGCGTTGATATAGCCAGATATGATTGTCGTCCAAGTGACTTCGTCTCTTTGGGACAAACCATCGAACAGGCTTCGCGCATCAATTAATCGGCAGCTTTTGACGAGATTCTTTAAACGGGCGTTCGATTCGAATGCGTCTGTTGGGGGAGAATCTTTGGTTCTCTGCAATGGAGGCCTGAAATCGACGCAAGACGAAGTAAATATCCTTTTTAGGCGGGGGCATTTCGGTAAAATGACCATGTTCTTGCTTTCGGCTGGCTGATTGTGTCTCGAGGGGGGTGAGATCAGATATTAGATTAGATCCGCTCTCCTGTTTTAGGCGATAGGGATCGGTTGATCACCGCGTTATTCCACTTAAAATATATATATAATGGACAACTCTCAAATCAATTATCTTTGTATTTTATAAATCATATGTCAAATCAACTATTATCATTTTTTTACATTTTATAAATCATTATTCATACTTTATCCAGATATCCAAACAATAAAAATTTTATTATTGTGTTTCCCAATAAAAATGATTCAAAACACAACCAAACACAAAATCATTTATTCCACTCCTACACCCACTTACACTAATATAGTTGTATACCCTGAAATGAAATTAGTTTTATTAAGTATCCAAAGGGGGGATTAAAGTTGGATATGATTTTTATTTCATTTTCTTTGTGTTGAATTAACGTTGAGATGAGTAAAATATTGAGATGAGTTTCGTAAGATATGGTTTATTGTATATTTCTTTTTTGATTATTATTGATGAAGAAAATATAATTTTATAATTTTATAATTTTATTTTAATAACACCAGAGTAGATTTAAACAGTATTACAGAGTAGGCAGTAAGTCAAAAGGGATCATGTAAATAGCATACTCTTTTCATCTATTCCTCATTAGCCTGAATAAATGTTCACCATAAATCATCAAGAGTTGCTTCTTATGCTGTATATTGAGCTCACCTTTGGGCGAGCGCTATTGACACGTCTGGCTGGATTTCTGTCATGCATAAATGTGAAGGTTGTCAATCGAGACACTGACTGACTGGTGATCAATCACCAGGATATATCATCACAAGATGGGCATCACTTGTTTGTATTCAAAACCTCTCTGGATCTATAATTCCATTAGGATTCAAAACATATCACTTACAACATGCAGTAGCCTGAAGAGCTCACAAGTTCAAAAAATGCAACCAAAGAACCCAGGTTTCTAGTTTACCACAGAAATACATACTACCACACTTTTCACTCTGTATATCACTATTTTTTTTTTTTTTTAAATACACACAAGCCATCCACTTCTCCTGGATGATCTGGAATCATCTCTAGGAGACACTGAACAAAACAAACCCCCTAAGACATATTGTCACTAGAACACTTAACACCCAAACTTCACGCTTGAGCTTCGTTTCTAATTCCCGATATTCTTGTTGTTTCTAGCAAATCTTCCATTCGCATGTGCCTTCTTCCACCTTTGGATGTTCCTCAGCCTCACATATAACTTCCCAAGGTATCGAAGCTTGCGAGACTGCAGGCTAATCACATTGGCTACTGAGGGGGATTCATTCAAGATGATCTCATACCCGTCTCTGAACGAGTCCATTCCTTCAGTCAGGAGCTGCCAAAACAAACCTCCGGCAGTCACTCCACCATTTCTAGCTGATGAATATATCTTAGAATACACAAGGTTGAACATGGTGTCTCTCTGGTTGCTGCTGAAACCAGGGTCTTTCCATGATTTTCCAAACTCTGTGATAAGAAGTGGCTTGTGAAGAATGTTCTGTGCATCTTGGATGTGAGTGTCAAGCCAATCATTCAAGAATGATATCTGTGTCTGATCGTTTGAGCCAGCCAACCTGTTTATATAAGGAAAAAATTGTGTTATATGTGGATTATGATTTCACTAATGGTGACATTCTATAAAATGCTTGCTTATGTAAACATGTTAAAATCATAGGTGAAATACCATTGGTCTGGATATGAATGAACTGTGGCGAAATCAATTTCAGGAATCTGATTGTTCGTGATGAAGTCTGTCCCCACCTGGAATGCAGCATTTTTACGAGGTGATGACTCTCCATAAAATCCTTCTAAACCGATCTCCAACAAGTGACTACTATCTATAGATTTCACATGGGCAGCCATTTCTGTAATCCAACCCTGTCATGCAAGCACCAAAAGAAAAAAGAAAAAAAGCATTGGTCAATTGTTTCATAAAGTATCGTACCACGATATTTATCAGCCACATTTGTAGCATGCAATATATACTACAAATGAGAGTATAAATTATGGGATAATGGAAAGAAAAAGGTGGATTTCCATACTTGTAATGTTTTTCCAGAGGTGTCAGCTGCGCATTTGGGTTCATTCATAAGCTCCCATGCAAAGATAGTTGGGTCATCCTTGTATGTAACTCCAGTAAAGCTGTTAAATCTGGTGAGAACAGTCTGCCAAGAGAGGGAAAAAAACACCAACAAAAAAAACACATTAATCAAACTAACCATGCCTGTTCATCAACAAAAATGTCATTGAAGACTGAACACATTGATGAGTAAGCCAAACTCATCCAGCAATTGTCATACATATGAAGAATAAATCACAACCTGAAAAACCATAAATGAGGTATATAACTATAGAAGAGATAGCATAATTAACTGAAATCTTGAGGTCCATGAGCATATGAAAAGATAACTCGTGAGCAATCAACAAACAAAACTGTGTAGTGAGGAGAAAAAGAAACCATCTTACCTTCACATGGTTCTTATAGTACCCTTTAACAACAGGGTTGGTGAAAAACTCATCATCAGATCCAATGGACTGCCCCTGATTCCTTGCCCACTGCACATACTGCTTCTTCCCTCCAAAGTTCTCATAGTCATTCACCAAACTCATTATAAGCCTAATCCCATATCTTCTAGCCTCGGATACCACAAAATCCAAACCCTTCAAGAAAAATAAAATAAAATAAAAATGACATTGAACCAAAACATAACACAAAAATAAAACTTTCTATGTGAAATGGGTGTGTTGAAACCTTGAACGTCTGTTCATTATAGGATCCTGGTGAGTACTGCAAGGCACCATAGCCGCCACCATCACTGAAAGCCCAAGTTCTTGCCACAGTGAGGCCATGGCTTGAAGCCTCCTGAAATGCTGTTGAGATCTTGGCTCTCTGAGAGGGGTCTGAGGCCATGTACATGAGCCAATAGGCATTGAAGCCATTTGCAAAGAAAGGGGTCCCATCCAAAACAAAATGACCCCCACTAGTCCTTATGAAACCCCCTGAAGCTTCAACATGGATGAACAGTTTCTTCTGATGATTAGTCACCAATATCACAAACAATATTAAGCTCAAGTACTTCATCTTCATCACAAAGGAGATGGGACAAAATCTCACTAGGAATGGTGGAGAGAGGAAGAGTTTTGAAGTGAAGGAATCTTCAATGGTGCATTGAGAGAAGAGATGAATGAAAAGGATATGTGAAGAGCTTGGTTGAGTGGGTTGTCATTTAATAATAGCCCTGGAAACTCTTACATGCATGTGAGGCAACAGTCACCTGTCCACAAAACAGGTCTACAGTTGGGCAGTTTCTTATGACACTTCTGTAGGTTACCACTTAAACTTGGCAAGATCCCCTGCATGATTTAAGGCAAGTATGGGGTTTGCATTAATTAATAATGTTGGTTGTGGTTGATACATTAAACAAGTTGTGTGTCCTAGTTTTATTGGGGTCACACTACATTAGTGATCCTTTAAAAAAGAGCTTCTTAATGTTTCCGAATGTCTTCTTTGCTTTGTTTCCACACTACCCTAGATTCTCCACCGACAATACAATGATATCATGATGGGTTAAAATATCAAACTATTAGACCCACGAAAAAAATTTGGATTGGCAGTACAAATTGTCCTACTAAAACTAGGGTTCCTTTTGGATTGATCTTTGGTCACTTATCTTTTTGATAGGCAATTCACACATCACAACTTTGTGTGATATAACACAACCTAAATTAAATCTTGGGCCATACCGATTCATTCCTGCAATTCCTCAATTTAGTATATATACAAAATTAGAAAAAATACAAATAATAATATAAGATTTTAATTTAAATTCTATTTGAAGAGGCGATGAGGTTGAGGCATGTGCAAACCCATGTGAGGGCCCTAAAGGAGGTTTCCATTATTGTGTGGACCTGCAAAAAGATTTGGCCAATTTTTCATGAAAGGTACTTGCTTCATCACCAATAAGTCAGCTGTTGTTGGAGACTTGGAGTGTAGACTAGGCATTGTTGGTTTCAGGGACACCCCACATGAGGGGTTTTGTGAGGTTGTTGAGGGTCAGGTATGGTATGGTAGGGTAGGGTTTTTGGTGGTTGCACATGAAATGAAATGCCCCCCAACAAACTTGTGCATTCCCCATTGGTTATGTTTGATTTTGTTGGCCCTCCTTACATATCTCTGTGTTTCTGTTCTCCATTTTATATCAATCTCCTTTTGTGTTGATACGATTGATTTGATGATGGTACATTCAATTGAATTTGAAATATTTTATATGCATGTAATTTAGGGGCGATGATTGCGGTCATCAACATTCACGGGGCAATGTTCGTCGGTGGCATTTACGCACACGGTTTTCTTTAGTTTAATGAAAGAAAGAAAGAAAGTAAGTAATTCCACGTCAGTATATAATATTGACACTCTACCCCCATCAACTCATCAACCCACCCCAATATATTTTTCTATGTATTTAAAACAAATCAGTCTCACCTCCTCACAACTCACCCCTTCACATCCTAACCCACACCAAACCCAATCTTACCATATCTTAATGGTTCCCTACCTTGGTAGGGGCCACGTCAACACCATGCTCAGCTTCTCCGACAACAGTGACCACCGATGCCCTCGCCTCCCTCGCCCTCACCGCCATTGTCGTCACCACCACGAGCAGCTCACCCTGATCTCCTCCGCCGACACAACTCCTTAACTCATTTTATTATAAAAAAACATAATAATATATATATATTCATTTAGTTAAATATATACTTTATTTTTTTTATAAATAAATGTATTTCATTGATGGACTTCATGTTTTATGAAAAAACTAATAAAACTAATCACATGCCGACCACACATGAATCTGCAAATGACAAGAGTTTACAAAATTTCAAATTACACATGGAACTGCAAATGACTTGAGTTTAAGAAATTTTTTCCTTTTCCATGTTATCACCATTAGGTTGATTGACTTCACATGCAATCCAATTTCATTGAGAAGGTATATGGTTAGCAAGATAAAACATGTATGCAATAAAAAAAAAAACGATAAAACATGTAGATTTTGTTTCTATGTAAGTATATGTATGAAATTTGATGTATATAATTCGTTCATTTTTTTTTTATAAAAGTACATGAAATATATAATTATAAAAACATGTAAGAATAAAACTTTAAAATTATCCAATAATTTAATGGATGAAGCATGCGATTTTTTTTTGTATTTTATATGAAAAAAAACATTTATGATTTCATTCGAGTAAAAATTTCACACCCATATAACCTCACAGGATTCAATGGGAAAAAAACACAGTACTCAAATGCTTTTGCACATAACATAAGCCTGAACAATTCCTCCATAGTTCCTTGGGGAGAATCATTTGAAAAGCATCATGATTCATGTCCCCTCAGATTCAGAAACACGAATTAGGAGTGTGTGATTTGGATATTGCGATGGGATATTAACACAATCATAAAATAAACCAATGTACATAATTTCTGTGGAATTGATTGGCATCTGGACTTCATCAGTTCAGATAACTCGGATTTGACCACCATATCCATAATGCTTCAGAAGGCCTTCATTCTGCCTCCAGTTCTCTTTCACAGTCACTTCAACCTGTTTCCACATCCAAAGCCCACATTAGTTCCCATGATTTTTCATCACAGGTTTGTTTGCCAACATGTATTAATAAAAGAAAAATGTTTGGTCTGCATATCCACGCAAAAATTCGATACCACAGCATAAACCATCATATGTTGAGTGGTCATTAACCATGTTGTCTGCTATTCAACCATATCAAAGCCAATAATCAAGAAGAATTGAGAGGTAACATTAACAACAATAAGATAGGAGGGTCAGAGGGGGGAAATACATTGCTAGATATACCTCAAGAAACACTTTCTTCTGTAAGAAATCTTCAATGTCAAGCCGAGCTGCTGTTGCTAATATCTTGAGTGCCTTTCCTTCCTGCATTCACAATAACATGGGATTTCATCGAGATGCATCGTTACTAATTTAACGATAATCTAGTTATTATAGCAAATGAAAGGCCACTGGACTTTTCACAATTAACTTTCACTAGTACATGAGACACAAACTACACCAAACCTGGTACAATATATTAGCCACACCGGAGTACTAAAATTTAGTTGTATCCATAAACTACAGTATAATTGGTACAACATGTTCCAATAAGCAAAGACTAGAAGGTTCCAAATTTGTGCATATGATTCCAAAGAAGGTTCATATAAAATACAGAGAACATACCTTCCCAATGAGTATCATCTTCTGTGAGTTTTTCTCCACAACAATCTCAACCATAATGTAATCTTTTGAGGTCGGCCTGCTAATGTAATTCACCACATTTGCCTGCATGGGCACAGACAATGAGGTGCTACCAAAAAATGAATTTACATGTATAAGCTGGTACAGAAACCCCATCCACAAATTCACGCATGAGTACCGCTGGAAATAGAACAACATTCCAACCTCTTTCATAAACACTCTTCATACAACCTGGATTACATCCAGGCATTGCAAAAAGAGAGAACCTGCAACTACTGAACTGCAGGAGAAAATCTAAACCTTTACCTGACATGCATATGGAACTTCATTGCGGTATTGCATAAAAATCTTTTCTCTGACAATTTCAGCTATGAAGAACCTCTCTGGGTGCTCACTGGCTATATCCTGCCCTCAAAAGAGAATCATGATGATGAAAGCTTCCACAATTTAGTTCAAATTGAAAATAAAATAACATAAGCCATATAAATGAATATACAAAATGTTTTAGGAGCATCTATGCTAATCAACACAGAAAGAAAAGAGGGATCGAATATAAACGTTACCGTGTAACTGGTGTTTTCAAGGAAAATGAAAAAAAAAAAAAAAAGGATTTTATTAAAGAAAAATCCATAAATATTTCATTGTGCAAGATGAATTGACATAATAGACTTCCATTTACATTTTCTAATTTAAACAAATTAGCTTGTAACTATTTGGAATACTTGTAAACAAATATTTATGGATCTCTTATAGAGAAATCCATATACATTTTATGATGTAAGATGAATTTACATAATACTTCCATTTACATTTTCAATATAAAAATAAAATTGCTTGTAACTATTTGGAATACTTCTAGACAGTCAGATTAACAATTGAAGGAAAACAAGGGTCCATGAAACATCAAACAAGTCCTAGGTATCAAGACCATTCCAGAGCATGACCAGCACAGGATCTTATAGTAAGGCAAGCTCCAAGAGATCTTGGTCTAATGTTAGATAGCTCGATCAGTGAAGCACTAGATGCGTCAGGTAATGATCATGGGATGGTTCTTGATGTCTGTATAATCATAAATTAAAGATTTATTTAGAAAGACATCCTCCTCTCTTCCTAGGCATGGATGGATCTCTAAACTTCTTTATCCCTCCCCTATCAGTCAATTACTTCTGAATCACATCAGCAAGATACAATGCCTTTTGCAGAAGAAGAAGAAGACAAAGAAGAAGAAGGTATTAGATGGAAAATGTAAATGTCCGAACAAGTGTTTAACGTACACATTCTGCAATTTATGAATTAAAATGAAAAGTTGAAACCCCGCCAGGGACCATGGGACAAACTTATCAATTGAATCTATTTCTCTCAGAAAAGATGAAAAGTTGAGCTTGAAATTTTTGCACCTGCCTTTGGATAATATGCAGGACCAAATGGCAATTTTGACAATATCCACTCCTTGACATCATCCACTCCCTGCCCATACTTGGAACTTACGGGTATGACTTCGTCAACCTCAGTAAATTTCTCATACCACTGCAGAAAGTCTGTGAAACTTAGAGGGGGAAAAGTAAAATAGTTTCAATGACATCACTAGAACTACTATGTCAAATAAATGTGCTGATATATAATCACACAAAAGGTAAAGACAAACCAAGTATTCCATCAAAGGTGCAAACCTCTATCCTCTTTGCAATTTCACCAGGCTTAATAAGGTCTTTCTTATTCAAAACCAACAGAACTGGCAGCCCATCTTTGAGATTCCCAACACCTTCTTCAAGCACTTCATCAATCTGTAAATTGAAGCACCTTCATTAAATAATGCTGTAGATGAGCTGCAAAAAACACTAGTCATGTAAAATTTATACCTTCTGAGGCAGCTTAGATGCATCAACGACAACCAGTACACAGTCTGCATTTATAGCAGCACTGCGAACATTACCCATCATCATCGAGTCCAATTTATGCATTTTCTTTCCAATGACACCAGGTGTATCATAGAGTATCACCTGCAAACTAACCCATTAAGGGGTACATTAACCAAATATTTATTCAAAATGAGAAGACTGATTAATAAGTTTCATTGAGAGAATATCAAAAGAGTTGTACCTGATACTCAGGACCAGAGCATATACCAAGGATCCGATGCCGTGTCGTTTGAGGCTTATCAGTCACAATCGAAAGTTTTTGACCAATCATCTGATTGGAAAGTGTACTCTTTCCAACATTTGGCTTGCCCAAAACTGCTACGTATCCTGTATATACGTCCAAATTGACATTCACATAGAAAGCCTGACAGAAATATATGCAATGAGGATTTGATGGGAACTAAGTCTATATTTTCAAACCGTGACAGTACAATTTTATTCAATAAAAAAGCAATTCTACAGCCAGTGACATTCCTACAAATGGAAAACATGGACTGCAAAGCAGTAGATAGATCTTCAAAATACATAGAATAGTGTGCTGTAAAAACAGCCTAATTCTCAGTACCAAATGAAAAGATATAGAAGGATAAGATAAAAACCCATGTGCACATAAGAAAGACTAATAAGAGCCGCAAAGTACAACATCAACTCAGAAATACCATGTGGAGTGCAGGAATTTGGAAATATGCATCCAACACGAAATTTCATTACACAGTTCTTGTCACTGGAACACAATTCAAGTCACAGGGATGATGCAAAATTGTAAGCATCTACTTACTTGATTAACCAAAAAATTGATTATATTATGATTTATGAATTACAATCCAATATCTCTTTTTTTGTTGGAATGAAGTTTCCATGAAGAAAGTACTATTTACACAAAATAAAAGTAAACCCCCCCCCAGGTTGCCATCTAATTTAGTACTTTCTTGTTTCAAATGCTCAATGGGAGACAATAGAGTGAAAGTAAAGAAGAATAAGATATGTATACTATGCAATGGAGTCTGTCTTTCTATTATAAAGACATGATATTGGCATTAGCAATGGCACCAAATCAAATGGAAACCGAAACTCTTACTCAGATGAGTGCACTTTTCTACCACCTCTGTATACAAGAACCGTAAAAAAAAAAAAAAAAAAATCAATAGTCAGAACTTCAGCAGTCGAGACTATTATAGTTGCCAATACAAAAGGATGAAGCTTCTGCTTCCCCACCTGCAGAATATCCCTTAAAACCAAAAATCTAAATTGTCCAACATCCCTGTAAACACCCATTGGTAGTCATGCTCCTCACTCCCCATTAAGAAGACACTGGATTGACAAAGAAAAATTTACATAAAACGTTTTACAAATTTCCAATCCTGTTAGAGCATCTATAGAGCCCACTCACACACATCAAGTTTTTCTCCACCCGATTGAACAATGCCACAATCATCTCTTACAAACTAAGCTCAGAGAGACCTCCATGACTGTCTTTCCTACCACAATAAGATAAAAACCCAGATAATAAAATCATCAAAGGAGGGCATAGGATAAGAAAAAAAGACCGCTTTTGTGATTGGGATTGGAATTGTCGACGTTGAGCTCCTCCATCTCGTAGTCGTCCAGCAACGCCATGTTCCTGTCTGGTTTTTCACTTAAAGATAGAAAAGACGAGGAAGAATACGAAACCTCCTCTTCGTCCTCCTCTTCTATGTCTCTGCTTCCATCGGAGAGCCGACTCTCGAGCGCTCTCTCTCGAGTTGACAATGCATTCAAAGCCCTCGCTCGAGATGGGTTTCTCGCGGGAGACCAAAAGAAGCACCTTTTAGATCTCGAGGGGGTCATTGAGGGGAGGAGTGGTTTGTCTCTCGGAGGAGGAGTTGTAGAGATTCGAAGCGCCACCTCCATTGGAGGACTTGTGAGTGAGCGAGGTTTATCTTCTTCGACTCTCAGAGCTTCTTCTGTTTTTAAGGTATGGTTTCCGGTCACCATATGGTAAGCTTAACTAAACGTACCTCCTTCACACGTGCCGAGATCTCCTTGCTTAGTTCCGATTCTTGAACTTGTTAAAACCGTTTGGAGCAGCTTTTACTCTTTAAAGAACTAATAAATTAAAATCGTGCAATTAAACGGTACAGCTTTATTCAGAATCGAAAGCTGGATTCCTTTTAATTTTTTTCTCAAAATCCGTGTTTTGAAAAGCTCAAAAACATTATTTTTTTGTCGGAATCGATTTTTTGAATTGAAAATCAATTTTATCTACCAAACATCAACTGCTTTGAAATATTGATTCCTGAATTAAAAAAAAAACATCCCAATAAAAATCAAGGTCTAAAATCATCTTAAAAAATAGCTTTATTTTAAAAATTACTTTTCAATATGTATTTCCAAATTGACTTACATCTATATAATCACATCTATCGATAAACCTTATTGGAGAAATTGAAAGTGTGTTTTTCTTTTTTCTTTATTTTTTATTTTTTTTAGAGAAATTTAAGGTGTAAACTATTAAGAGTTTTTTTTTTTTTTGAAAAAGATAGACACACGCCACCGATCACTTTAATTGTAAAAAAGATTAGTACAGGTCTGAATTAAGGAGTGAAAGGATTAGAGAATGACATGGATGTATACAAAATAACAACATGCAAGAAGATAAAAACTAATAGACACATTGCCCGACTGGGGTAGGCCAGGTATTTACCAGCGGACGTCGACAAGACCTGATCGCAAACCACCTACGTGAAGACTTCAATGGAACCGCCACGAAGGAGTGCTCCTCGCACCCCGGCCAGCTTTGGCGCCCAAACCCTGATTAGTGAGAGAGCCGCAAACCTCATGTTTTCACTATACCCTCTCGCTCCCTTGAACACCACCTCATTCCTTGTGCACCAAATCACTCGCGCACACTGGAATGAGTGAGCGTGAAATGATTCTGGAACACAGATGATGTACAGTACCAACAATAACCTTACAAAATCTCATAGAGTTCTCTGTTACCCCTCTAATGTCTCTACAGAATACAGATGCATCTACAATTCCATGGTCAAGTCAGTACAAATTATTCTCTACATTTGAACGCTCTGTTATAGTTAATATAAACTATAACCATTTTTTAAATACCCAGAGATATACTTTAACTAAACAAATAAGATTAAACTTTAACTAACTGATTCAATTAAGTGCTCATCCAGTAGGACTCCATTATGACCATCCAATGTGAATACAGATAGATCCGGGACGTGATCCCGACGTCCAGAACCAAAAATTTTGTATCTTCCTTCCCTGTTTTCTGTTATCAGAGAGATGTAAGCCTTCAACGATTCACATCATTACCCTCTCTGCCTGTATTGCATGGCTCTTCAAAAGCAACATATACAGCTCTTCAGAGTTCAGACACTGGACAGCGTAATTCTCACAGTAGACTTCTGCTTTGGAAGAAAGATTATCTTTGATCATGCTCAAAATCAACCACTGCATCTTCATCCCCATTGTGATCAGAATTGAATGTCACCGTGGGGAGGTATGGCCATGTGAGAGCACCAACACCGAGGGCAATGGCGATGCCAATGGATCCCCATATCCACTTCTGCATTCGCTTCCTTCTGTGCCTCCTCCGTCGTGCCCTCTCTGTGATGGTTAAAATAGACATTATCAGCTACAACTCCAAAGGCAGAACAACAAGATGAATGCAAAGGCTTGTGTCCAGACAAATGGAGCAAGATATGACTGGCTGCCAAGATAGACACCCAGATATTTCTACATAGTGCAACAAGACCATTTGTAGAAAGAAAGAAAGGACCATTGGCTCAACCAATGCATATCTTTGTTATGGAAAAAAATGTTGGTTATATTAATATATCACAGGTGGTTTATATGTGTGAACAGAGGGAGAGGTAAAGGAAGGAGCTTTGAGAGTAGACAACGAGCAATCTCGTATACTCACCCACAACTTCTTGGTTTCTTTGTGACATCTCCTGATTTACAAGCTCATAGTACCGCAGCCTGTCCCATAATCTACTTATCTCAAAGTTCTTTGCCTCAATCTCAGACTCCCTCTCCAACTCAACTTCGGCACGAGAAGATCCCCTGCCGACAGAATTGGCGACGGCACGTGAAACAACTACTTGTTGACACAGCTCTTCTGCAGGATCAGTTTCCGACTGCCCCACATTCTCCTCTGAGATAGAGAGGGCAGGCAGTGTCAATCCTATGAGGGACAGATGGTGTCTAAGATTCTGCCACTGGTTTTGTATGTTCTCTAAGGCTTCCTCTGCTTGTTTCCTCCTCTCAATCTCCTTCAGCAAATTCAACCTCATTTCTCGCAGATCTGCTTCAACATCATGCGGGAGCGATTGGGATGTACCCTCACTGGAGAGTTCTACATATTGCAAGGAAATTTAATAAGTATGCAGTTACACCATTGAAAATCAATTGACCAGCCTTCCAACAGGATTTTAAGAAAATTAAAACACGAGAAAAAGGATACCATTGCAGTACTGAGATCCACAGTAGAACTAGTGAAGACCAGTCACCTATCAAAGCCTCAGAACACTCCATTTTAACATATATTCTTTGTAAAATGCAAGCCAGGCTCCATGATAGATGAGAGTAAGGTCTCACCACCAACGACTATTTAAGGCAAAAGAGCTGACAATTCAAAGAGATGGAAAAAGGCAAAAGCTGCTTCACTTAGAATCTATTGCGGAACTAAAAACTAGCAGTTGTGGTAAGAATTTTCTTTTGATGATAATTGTCAAAGGCATATCCAACACAACTTCAATTAAAAATTAGGTTCAAATAATAAAACATATGGCCCCCTTTGGCAATGATTTATTCACTGAATATGCTCATGTTAGAAAGTTGAAATGGTGTTCCAATAATATTTGATAACAAAGATGTCGGAAGCATCTTTGTTATTAGAATACCATCTTTTATCCTCTCTTGATCATTCCACTAGAGAGATGGATTAAAATTTATACGAACTGATACTGATAAAGTAAATAATCGTATATGAAGTATTGATAAAAAAAAAGGTGAATAATTCACCCCTTTCCTCTTTGTTATGTTTCATTAAGGGGAAAAAATAAACATATTATACCAAATCCCAGACAAAGATAAGAGTGGTTTATATAACAAGCCTAACATATTAAGTTTCCATAGATAAAATGGGGTTAAGTTCATGGGTATTACAATACTCTACACTTTGGTATGCTCTTGCCAAAAAAATGTAACCCAATGCAAAAAGGGGCCAAAAGAAGGATTAAGAGGAGACCTTGAAACTCAATTAAATATATCATAATCCACACATGCACTCTCTTTCCTCAATCACACCCACTTCGACATCGAACTATAGCATACACAATATTAATACCTAGAATAATAAACAAACCAATGATTAAAGGACACCCTCCCTCCCCAAAGAGCAGCAAATCAACAATAAGGGGTGGGGGGGGGGAGGATCTCTCTTGCATGAACCACAAAGTACAATCTTAACCATCCCAGTTAAATTATGCTAAACTCGCAATTGAATCATACAACAGTTATTTGTCACAGAAAAAGCATTAACCAAGCTACATAAACAACAAACGAATACGAAAGAGAGAAGCAATACCCTCAAAGGCATCAAAGTACTCCCCCATCGGCGTGGTGGCTTTCTCAGGGTTGCTCATAATGCTCATTGTATCCTGATGGTCAAACAAGTCGCCGTCGTGATCCGGCAGGATGAAAATCGGGCTCACCACATCGACGGCCTCAATCAACCGATCATTCTGATTCTTCTCCTCGAGGAGTCCATTCGCTTCGGCCTCCGACTCACCAGTGAAGCCTCCAATCGCGCCATCGACAGGATCACCGGCACACGCTTCGTTGATGGACTCATGGAGGAAACCATTGACGACCTTGGCGGGCCCTCTGTCGACATCGCCATGGGAGAAGCTATTGAGGAGGCGGGGCCCTCGGCGCTTGTGTTTGACGATGTAAGGCGAGGGGGAGTGAGAGGAGGGGATGTCTGGGAGAGGCGTCACATCGGGAGTCGTGTAAAGCGACGGACGGTGGATCTTCCGACTCTCCGTCTTCGCTTTCGGCGCCACCGATGGAGGATCCCGAGAAGGGGATGACGATTCGAGAATACTATCGAACGCCGCCGCCGTGAAGGGAGGCATGTCGATAGGAAACCCTAGGTCGGTCGGTCAACCGGAACCAAATCGAAATCCAAGCCAGCCTTCAAAAATGCCGAGCAGAAGGGGGGCCTTCTGATATTCAAATAGATTCGAAGGGACCCCCACCATCGGATTCTGATGATCCGGACCATTGATTGAATCCACGTCGGATGGATTGTTTGGGACTCGAATCAACCGGTTGGGGGTCCTCTAGGCCACTGTAATGAGTGAAGACACGCGTAAATGTAAATAAATCCCTCGTAGTGGTTCTTACATGATGCACTGCAGCTGTAGCCACATAACTGGTTTGTTAACAGGATGAGTGAAGAGGATATTTATAGAAATACATGAGTAAAAAAACAATTTATCTTAATTTAATATAAAAAATAATTGGGATAAATTACGCATAGTTATCTTAATTTTAAAATAAAAATAAAAATATTTTGTTTTATCTAAATACTGAAATAACATTTATCCCAATTTTTTTTAAAATTTTGATAAATATAAATATAAATAAAATTGATAGATATTTATTCCTTTAAAATTAAAACAACTTGCCATCAAAACATTAACTCATTGACAAACTAGCCCATAATCAAATAAGTTCATGGTCATTGGCCCACGATATTTGATAACATGGTTTGTGGGTGGTTCTATTTTTTATTTAAATATAAAGCTCAATTGCGTTATCAAATACATTTTAAAATACAGACTGAATTAAAAAATTATTTATAGTTTTTAATAAAAAAAAAGTGTATTTACAAGGTTATAATTAAAAAAAAATCCAATCATTGCTTAATCCACGGAATCTGGAGCGGATGAAAATGAAATCTAAAAAAAAACTTGCCTTCAGAACATTAACTCATTGACAAACTAACCTGTAATTAAATAAGCTCATGGCCATTGACCCATGATGTTTGGTAACATGGTTTGTGGGTGGTTCTGCTTTTTATTTAAATATAAAGCTCAATTGCGTTATTAAATGCATTTTAAAATACTGAGTAAATTAAAAAATTACTAAAAGTTTTAATAAATAAAGTGTATTTACAAGGTTTTATAATAAAAAAAAAAATCCAACCATTACTTAATCCAAAACGATAATAACAATGTCAGAAGTGGGATTTGAACCCACGCCCTCGTTAGAGGACCAGAACTTGAGTCTGGCGCCTTAGACCACTCGGCCATCCTGACTCTTCTTACTACAGGGTTCTTATGTCTCTTTAATTCACTTTTTATAAGACCTAAAACAGCGCCATAACGCCCGACCCTAGCTGACTCAACAATAGCACTTGTCCAATATCTTTTTTTTATTTTTTTTTGTGGTAATAGATATTCGCCCCTTGAAGTATCTATTTAATTTTTTACACTAATTGCATACACATGCTAAATGCACATAAATTTTAATATATATAATATAATTATAATATAGATATGAATATCGAATAACACAGTATAACAAAAAAAAATTATAAAATATTGAACATCCAAAAAAACTCATTCTCTTCAACGCATAAGATAATAAGTTTATATACCATATAGTAAACAAAGATAACATATAAATTTTTATACAATTTAATTGAGATAAATTTAATGGATATCTTTAAATTTTAATTATTAAAATTTTAATAAATTGATTTGATTTACTTAAATCTGATTTTTAAAAATCTTTATGATTTATCAAAATCTAGTATGAAATCTTAAATTTTGAACAATAGATAAATACAAATTTATGGGGAGGTAAAAATAGAAATGAAAAGGTTAGATAACTTTTATTTTAATAAGTAAGTAATAAAATAATACATTGACAGAATATAATTGAGATATATTTAATGCATATCTTTAATTTTTAATTATTAAAAATTTAATACATTGATATGAGTTACATAAATCCGATTTTTAAATATTAAATATATTTATGATTTATCAAAATCTTCTCTAAAATCTTAAATTTTGAATAGATAGATAAGTAATTACAAAATTTATGGGAGGATAAAAATAGAAATAAAAAATTTAGGTAATTTTTCTTTTAATAAGTAAATAATAGATATATATGTATTTAAATTTAAATATGGAAAAAATAATTATGGGTCCTCCGGGCAATCATGTATTATTTTTAGGTCCCTGGTACTCTTAAACTTTTTTTTTACATCCCTAAGAGGGAACCTTGTCTATTTTTTTTGGGTCATTTTCACTAACTTCAGTTATGGTCCTGTTAGAAATAACGAAAATGCTATTTTCTCTCAAACCATTCATTTTTTTATCTTTGTTAAGCTGCCTAAATATATTGTTAACCAATCTGGATACATTGTTAATATATTTTGGTACATTGCTAAAATAAAGATTTGAGAGGTAGAATAGTCTAAAAAATGAACGATAGATAGGAGGAAAGATTGTACACTTCGAGATCAGCTAAGCGAGGAACAAGAGAGAGAAAGGATGCCTTTTCATGTTATATGTTTGAGAGAAATGTTTCTCTTTTTGTGAATGTGAAAGAGAGGACAAATCGAGAGAAATAAAAAGGCCTAGTGGGTGGTGGGTAAAAATGAAAAGAAATGAAGAAAAAAAAATTAACACTCCATGGATGAAAGAGCCTACAGAAAATTATTTTCTAAATTAGAGACGTAAAAAAACTTAAAAAGTATCAGGGACTAAAAAATAATAAACTGAAGACCTAAAAGACCCGGAATTAATTTCTTCTTTAAAAATCAATATTTCTTGTTTTTATCTTAAGGGGTAACATTGGTACTTAAAAAATAAACATATTATACCATAAGCCAGACAAAGATAAGAGTGGTCTATATAAAACATATTAAATTTCCAAAGATAAAAGGGGTTAAGTTCATGGGTATTACAATACTCTACATTTGATATTGTTAGCCATAAATCTTCATCAAATACTAAAAGCGGCCTAAAGGATCAAGAGGAGACCTAAAAAATCAATGAATTATTATATCATAATGCACAAATGCACTTTCCTTTCCTCAATGACACCCACGTCAAGAATAAACTCTAGTATACACACTATCAATACCTAAAATAGTAAACAAACCAATGATTAATGGAATGTTGGAAACCCTTCCTCCTTAATTGCAACAACAGAGGAGGGGCATGAACCACAAAGTGCAATCTTAACTATCCCAGTTAAATAATGCTAAAATTACAGTTCGGTCATATAACAGTTCATTCATAAAGTCTCCAGTGTTCATAGCACAACGGTTCAGAGCATAGTAACAAAGTTCATGTACAACGAATATTCGGTCAGTGTCATCTTCGATACGGTACATGTACATTCGTACATTATACGAAATAAATACAAAAAAGTACAGGGATAATTAGACTATTTTCTAGATAATTTAAGCATTAGTATGTATTAATGAATTTAATATGCATTATGTTCAGTACGGTACGTTTTGTACGTTTGATGTCTAATCTAAGTACTTTAACGAATATTCGAATAAGTACGTAATACTTTGTTACTATGTTAAGAGTAGATCAATTCAAGTCTTGACACTGTGTCACACCTCTTGTTTGTTAGGTGAAATTCAAAAGAATTTTTTGTGGGATCAAGAGCAAACAGACGAATATAGTTTTTCTACTTTGACCATATAGTCAGTTACGGAAAGTCCTTCCGATATAAAAAAAACAAAAAAAAAACCGGCCCATTCACAAAAAAAAATATATTAACCAAGCTAGATAAACAATCAACGAATACAAAAGAGAGATGCAAAAGTTGGGCTGGTTTCAGTGGCCTTGCCCACACTTTGACGAGAGATTTATATTGAGACTATTGTGTTTGTACCAAAAAAACTACATATGGTGGGAAGTCACCACTTTATATCTGGTATAGAGTATAGACACCAGTCACACCACTACTTTCAAGTTTAAATTCATCCTCACCCCAGCTCACCTTATTGACATCTACGGGTATAAGAACTCA
This sequence comes from Acorus gramineus, assembly GCA_030737835.1. Lineage (NCBI taxonomy): Eukaryota > Viridiplantae > Streptophyta > Magnoliopsida > Acorales > Acoraceae > Acorus > Acorus gramineus. The sequence goes on along the minus strand of CM060847.1, from coordinate 8,276,540 downwards.
TCATGGCTGCTTTCAAATGCACTTGATATGAGTTTCCAGTTCAAGGTTTACTCGAGCACAAATGCTTCTCAAATAAGAAACAGTTTTAAGAACCCAACCCCCTAAAGAGACGAATAAACTTAGGCTAAATTTGATCTTTGAAAATTAACTCACAACATAACATGCACAAAATCCATACTTTAGTATACTGGTTGTAGATTTCTTTTCCCTTCTGTATGCACTTTTCCATCTTGGTGCATGCAGATTTGATCAAAATAATATTACATGAAAATCATTAAGCCCAATTATAATATGGATGAGCTTGAACTAGAATTCGAGCCGCTTCGCATCTACTGTAACAGAGCAGGTCAGGTTATAAACAAATCACACATAATTGGATGATCATTGTGTTGTAAACTTGTAATTACAGCTAACACCACCCCTTTTATAACATAACATGGGTGATCTTGAATACAAATTTGATTTAATCCCAGCAACACACACAGCTTATGCCCGAACGCAAAAAAACTCAAAGAACTAACACACCTCAATTAGGCAAAACACAATGCCATTTTATTATCATATAACATATTTAAAAACACAAACATACACTGTTAAAACATTCAAACATTGAAACAGCTTGCAAATCTAACAACAACAAAATGTCATACAATCTTATTTTAAAAACGAAGAGAGATGGCCGACGTGAATGTCAGTAAAGAAAGAGACGGCCGGCGTGAATGGACAGGCAACGTCAAATAACAAACGAAGAGAGACGATCGGCATGAATTTCGATGAAGGATGATAGTGAATGCGAATAACGATGACGCGCGAGTGGACGGGCGACATCAAAAGGGGGTCACTTTTAAGTAGCTAGGACTTTTTTTTTTTTTAAGGTTTCAAAGAAAGGGATTGGTTGGAGGGGGTGTGCATTGAAAACCAACCTTATGTTCATTTAGAAGAAATAAATAGAATAATGTGTATTACGTAATGGAGGCCGAAAGGTCCCTTATATAGTTACAAGATGTACAAATCCTAAAACAGAAAAAGACCAAAATACCCATGACAAAAATTCGAGTCGGGGGCGCTGCCCCGGAACCCCCGTACGCCCACAATCGGTGATTCCCCCATTTAAGTAGTGGGGTGTTTAAAGAATGCTTGTGATTTGGGTTGGGTGTGAAAAGAATAGGGTGTGCATATGGAAATGAGGGGTCCCTATATTAAAAACTGAATGGGTTCTGCCCTAGCCCCTAAAAAATCGAATGACCGATTGAGAGAGTGGAGTCCCTCTCTCTCTCCCTCCGACTCCAAGGCTCCATCTCCCCTTCAGTTGACGAAGGTGACGACCCTCCCTCTCTGTCTCCGGCAGTCCGACTCTCCCTCTCTATCTCCCTCTCCGTTCTATTTCATCGAAGGTGACGACCTTTCTCTTCCTTTAACCCTTTCTTCGTTTAAAATTGTGTGAAATTGTGGGTTTGGATTTCCCGTGTTCGATTGTTCACGATGTTCTGTTTCTTCTCGATGATGTTTTGTTCAATTGTTTTTCTTAATGGCATATTGATTGATGTTGGAATTGGAAATGGAAATTGAAATGGAAATGGCATTTTGGTTGATGTTCGGTGATTTCTGTTCTTAATGGAAGTGGATGTACTGTTTCTTAGTGGCATATTCATGGATGTTCTGTTTCTTTTTAGGGAATTAATTAGAAGTTGGTGTGTTTTGAATGATGTGCTGCTCCAATTTGACCCATAAAGATTGAAATGAAGTGCTGCTTTTATTCTTTGGTGTGTTTTGACCAGTTAGGTACCATTTTTGTGGCATTGCTATGCCTGTATATCATGTTTTGTAGGTACAACATGGACTGTGTTTAGATCCCGGAATTTTTTTGAATTTTTTTCCGAACCTTCCCCGAACAATCCGAACCGAACCAAATTGAACCCCTACAGAATTATTGCCAAATACCGAATTTGTGACTATGCTTGTGAATAAGAATTGCTAGAATGCAGTTTTGATGTAATGCCCTTATATTTTGGTTTTGAAAGCTATAGAAGGACCATATATTTTGCATATTCGGCCATGGTGGATCATGTTTTGGCATTTTATGATCAGGTCCACATTGGGAAAGACTGCTGATTGACCAGGTGTTCTTTGTGAGACATTCCCATCGGGTCTCTTAGGGTTGAGGCTCAGCTTCTCTCCGTTGCAAGTCTTGAGAAGAATCTGACTATGGCGACTGGACCAGGACTTGAGTCCCTTGTTGACCGTATGCACGCTCACTCTCAATTATAGTTTTTAATTCTTTACTTTGAGAAGGAAAAAAAAAAAAAGATCTTGTGATGGTGGGGTATATTGCCTATTAGGAAGAGTACAAAGATTGTTGAACTTTTTGGAATATAATCTATATTTGCTAGTTAAGTAGTATGAGGCTTGTTTTTGAATTTTGGCATTAAAATTAGTCCTCTTTGTGCAGAATTAATATCAGTCATCACGAATGATGGGCGCAATATTGTGGTAAATCTTTGGACCATAGCTTCGATTCCTTTTTTTTACTCTTGGTTCCACTGTTGATGATCTTTTTTTTATAGGGATATTTGAAAGGCTTTGACCAGGCAACAAATATCATTCTTGACGAATCACACGAGCGTGTTTATTCCACAAGGGTTTGTTTATTTCTTCTGACATTTATCCACATTATATATGTAATTAGTGAATCTGATTCAATCTAAGGGATGCATGTTTGTTACATTGAATTGAACTATCATGAGTTGTTTTCTACAAGAAATTTCTGGTCCTGCATAGCTTGATCTGATGTAACTCTAGAAATTGCATAGGAGATCCGATGGTAGTAGAAGTGAGATAGATGGATTAGATTTTAATTTTGTTTGCCTATTTGTGTCATGAATGATGTTCTCTTTGATTCATTTATTTATCTTCTGTTTATCTGCACTTAGTCTCCCCAAAAAATCATTCAATAGAAAAATACAATTAACCCCTAACTGTGGTTCTTTCTAAACTCTGTTAGATGTACTCCATCGTCAACTTTGTGTGATGGGATAGGGTTTATGTTGTTCTGGTTGTTTTTATAATTGCTCATTTTTCTTTCCTTTCCTTTGTGTTACAAACTCCTTGTCAACCTTGACGGTGAAATGGTGATGTAGTCTCCAAAGTTTAGTCCTATAATTGTTATGTGAACTTGAGCCATATCTTCACCGGGGATGTCAAATTTGGAGCACAGTTTATTCTATGTGCATTTTATCTGTGTGATGTCCTTTTGCAACTTCATGATTTACTTGACGTAATTCTTGCTTCTTTTTTTGTGTGTGTCTGTGATGTTAATTATTAGTAGATCTTTCATCAGAAACCTTTGGAGAGGCATCTAATGATCATTCACATGTTGTGTTATTTTTGTATTTCTGTAGTGCTCCTCTTGATCTGTATCTTCTGTTATGTTTAATGTAATTGATCTCCAGTTACCTAATACACTGCTTGGAAAATTATGCTCTCACCTTGTCAATCAGTATGTGGATATCATCAGTGCTATACATATCCATACTGGTTATCTGAAACTAAAAGTTAGCGATTTTCTTTCATGTACTCATTTCTACTCTAAAGAGTTGAGATCTATTTCATCAGGATTTGCATATATCCAATTGTTTACATCTAAATTTTTGGTGCCCATCAGTTCCAATATCTGGGTTTACAAGTGACTTACCACCACTCATTGAGAAAATGATGCTCCTTGCCACCTGTGCTGCATTTGATTGTAATATCTCTCTGTCCCTTTAGCCTTGATGTTGTGAATCCATTAGCCCAAATCATCGTGCTAGATTATTTTCCTGAAGTATGAGATATACTAATGTGCCAAAGGTGTTGTGATACATAGTAAATTGCCTAAACTTTTCCTTGTCCCATTTTGGGTTATTGTTTTAGCTGCCTGTTCTGAACAAAGTTGGATTCCATCTTCAATTTTTTTATTTTTATGAGTTAACCCTGTCAATATTTACCAAAACATTAATTGTGCTGTTGCAGGAAGGCGTTCAACAGCTTGTGTTGGGATTGTATATCATCAGGGGTGATAACATGTATGCTCTTTTTTTAAAATCATCCTTTGTTGGTCTATGGAGCATGGACACGGATATGGGACACGGACACGACACAATATGGACATGGTGACACATGAAATCTAAAAAAAACCTAGGACTTGGACACGACAAAGACATTGCTATGAATATACAAGTAAATAATATCTTATATTATGTTTATTTGGAAAAATAGAGCACACATTCATAAACTATATAAATCAACACAACTACAATGGTTTGTCAACTATCAACTCCATTAAGATTTAAAATATCATCTAATTTTATGAGTATAAACCTTACAAATAATTAGTAAAAAAAAGTTTCAATGTTATGTCAAATACTTGTGTCCAATATGTGCCCAAAATCCATAAAATTATATTTTGAATTTTGGACACGGGAAGTGTCCGATACGTGTCCAATGTGTGTCATGTCATATCTCGTGTCCATTATGCATTGGACACATGCACTACATGTCAACTGTTTGTTTGCCATCTTTGCATATTTTTTTTTCTTTCCGAATGTAATAGCTTCTAACATCTGTGTGAATGTTTTTTTTTACTTGTACAGAAGCGTCATTGGAGAAGTAGACGACGAGCTCGACAGCAAGCTACCTCTCTCGGAGCTAAGAGCACATCCCCTCAAACCCGTTATACACTAATTGATGGTATGAATGGAGTTGCAGTTGTTCTTTCACATATAAGACTGATGCGCTTTAGCCTTCCCTTCAATCCCTGCAACTTTTGTGATTGGGAGAACATCCAACATGCAATAGCCTTGTTTTCGTGTCGTGGTTATTATATTCCCTGTGTTGTTTTCTACTTCCAACCACATTATAATTATTGCTCTCTTGGAAGATCGTTTTGTAGCCTATATGGGCTGAATTGTCCAGTGAACTATCAATTACATCTGATGAACTGGTAAATCTAAACAAGTTTCTAGGGTCTGATTAAGTTTTGATCACAACTGAGTTTGTATTTTGTTCTTTCAATTTTGTATTGAGGTGCCCTTGGGAGTTTATTTTATGCCATCCGTACTTCTTTGTTTATGTCTTGGGCATTCAGTCCTATTAATACAATGAGGCGGGATGCCTACATTTTTATCTATAAAAAAAAAATTATGTATGGAAATAAGCTTCCTTAGGTTGGTGTGCATATTTTTTTCTTTCATTCTGGTGTCTTATGTCTTGATTGATTTTATTTATTGGTAGATGAGGTCACCAATCTTTCCATATACGCCAAGATTGTTCACCCATTCCTCTTTGATTGAACTGCTACACTAATGACATAGGCTAATTCTATTTCAGATTTTATATTGCTCTTATAATAAACAAACTTCCTCTGTTCATTCAGCTAAGGACTCTGTTTTTCCTTTTTTGCTCCCTTTTATTAGAAAGTAAAAAATTTTTTTTCTTTTTTTTGAACTTAAAACCCGTTTCCATCTGGGTAGCACTTCATCAGCTTTTCCACCATCAAATCTGTCACACTGCGAATTCAAATCGACCATACCATGATTAAACATTTAAATTGCCTTCAGCTGCCATTTTATTCACATCTTTTGCTTTAAATCCATTGGTGACATTAATTTCCCAAAGTAATATTATATAATTTCAAAATTAATGAGTCTAAACACTCCTCATAGGGTTATTGTTTATAGGATGCAGAGGAGGTGTCGAGAAATTGAAGACATTTTGAATTTTTTAAAAATAATAATTGTTTTTAAAAGCAACTCTCATATTTTTTTTTTTTTTTTTTATAGGTTTTCAACACAGGAAACCAAAAAAGCAAACCAAAGGCTGAAGTTCCTTCTAGAAAAATGATTCTTTTCTTTGTTGAAACGAAACTAAAGGATCTGGGTAATTTATGAAATAAAAGTTGTGCACATATACCCGAGTTAAATTATATAAAATAAAAGTGAAATAATCCGTTGACGGTGTTAAATATGATCTGAATGGACTAATATGCCCTTATTGTATCCCCGTACCCCAACCGCACCTCTGACCAACTCATTTAGACCGTTGTCGTATAAACCGGCTCAATCACGTTGTTTGGCTTAACGCACCCATACCCCCAGAAATACATCTTTTTGGGAAGAGAGGATGCCAGATGAGATTTTTTTTCCGGATTTTAGAGATAGGTGTCGTTGGTGTATAAGAGACTTTTTACAGTAAATAGTTAGATAGGTAATCATCGTTAAGTCAAATAGATTAACGATAACGGACAGAAGGGTATATATACATGCACATCGATTAAATTTTTTAAGGGCTAGTTTGACAATGGGTTAAGGTTTTGAAGATAAGTTATCCTAATTTTAAAGGATAAAAAATTCATTAAATTTGTTCATATTCACATTTGTCAAAATTGGAATAAAAAGTTGAGATAAATGTTATATCAGTCTTTAAATGAAACAAAATATCCTAATTTTCATTTTAAAATTGGGGCAACTATTCGTAGTTTACCCGGATTATTATTTATATCAAACAGGGATAAGTTGTTCTCTCACTCACTTATCCTTATAATTACTCTTTATCCTATCAATTATCCATTTGTCAAACTAGCTCTATACATTACCTTTTTAAGCAGAGTATAACGTCGAATAGATATCTTTTGAGGGGTATAAATGTAAATTCTCTAAATAGAACTTCAAAGTTATAATTTGATGACGTATTCGACGAATATATATATATATAACATTCTTGTGAGGTGGAACCATCGGACGGCCGTAAAGCGACAGCTGACCTAATCCAGCATTCCTAAAAAACATTTATCAAACTATAAAAATAAGTTCTAAACGTAAAATCAAAGACCGAAGAAACTCCAAAGCCAAAGCAAGGTTTCCGAGGTATTGTATTCATCGCTTCTTCTTCTTCTTCTTGTTTTTTTATTTTAGAATCGTTGTTTTTGTTTTATTCATAGATTATATGATCTCGAGTCGTCGTTTTCTTGAACCCCAAAAATCTGTTCTTTTTTTCTATTTGTTGATTTGTTTTAAAACATGTTAATGAGTATTTGATCTTCCCTTGTTCGCTTGTGATCAACGCGTTTAAGAGCATCTTCGATCACACTTTATATCTCTAAATTTAAAGGGTGGTGTGCTCCAACCACACTTCATATTTACCTCCAAATTTGGAGATTTGGATTTGACGCCTCCATATTTTGCAGGGCCACCTCCAAATTATATTTTTCATATTTGTTCTTATTCACTGATTAATTCAATCTAACATATATTTAAACTCGTTAATCCATTTTAAATAAAATTACTATAGTTGGAAGAATCTAATCAAGACCTTCAAAATGAGACTAATATTAAATTATTTTAGAATTGATTTTAAATAAATCCTCATACATTTGATCATTTAAAAATTATTTTATTTATTTAATTAAAAAATTATTAATTTAAAAATAACTCTAAACCATTTAATATTAGACTCATTTTAAAAGTTTTAATTAGAAATTTTTAATAGTATAATTTTTATATAAATGGATTAATAATAATAATATTTATTAATGAGTTTTCATATAATATTTTTCATGTATAAGTGCTTAAGGAGCCTCAATCTCCTCTTGCATAGCTTGCTAGGTGAGAGCTTCTTGAAAAGATTGACAGTTTCTAGGACAGATGACAAGGATGCAAAAAAACACTTACGCGCATGTGAGAAGGATGACGGGGGTTATTAGGAAGGCGATAGTTACTTTCTTATTCCTTCTTTAATGCATTAGTTCACTCTTCTTTCACATGCACTTCTCCGCCTCTCTTTCTTGTTGTTCGACTTTTAAAATGGCGATCACGAGCAGAAGACAGACGTCGAATAACTTGCCTTATTCCATGCTCCTATCAATCATCTATGTCTCGAGCAACAAGGTCTTCGAATGCCAGTTCTTTACTCCCCTTGGTCGCCTTCGTCACTCCTCACTTTGTTCTTTTTAGTCGGTAGTGGAATGAAGGTTTTATAAATTAAGTGTATAATTTTAAAAATGATAAGAAAAAATGAAGGGTGATGATTGGAGTGCAACACCATCCAAAAATGAATTTCCGATCAACCCTTCATATTTGAAAGCATGAGTTGAAGATGCTCTAAAATCATTGAATTAAAGGGCGTACGTTCCTGATCTCTTTTAAATCACATTATTTATCATCAATTGTTTTAACACGCGAGCTTGTGATAAATTTGGATTTCATTGACTGCACCACTGTAAAACCCTAGAGTTTGCTTATCCTCTTCATCTAAGGTTGATAATTTGTTTTCTACCATGGTCGTTGAATTATAATTGTTACGTCATTTATTTAATTGGAGTTTTGATATATATATATATATATAAGCTAGTTAATGCACATGTGCAATGCACATGAATTATTAGGTGTTTTTAAGCGGATATATAAATTTTAAGAAAAACCAGGATGTTATATGAATTTCAATAAGTTTATTGGGGGTTATATCACTTGTATGTTTCCCTTTTTTTTTTTTTTTTTTATGATAGTATAGTTATAGATTTAATTCCATGCGGTCGAACGGTTGGTGCGGATTAAACGTGATCCCTCCGATCAGAGAAATTAGAATCCGACGGTGGAAAAAAAAACCACTCAAACTCACTCAAACAGGTCAACCATTCTCAACATGACCACTCTCTCTCCCCTCCCAATAAACTTCTTTCATTTCTCTTACCAGAATCTCTCATCTCTCTCACCAGTTTCAACCTTACCACCTCTGCTGCGACGCCCGTCCGACCTCCCTCGGCCACCACCACCTTGCATCGACACCCCCACCTCTGCTGCGCCTGTAAGTTTTTTTTTTTTTTTTTTTTTTCAATTTTTTGTAGTAGGTATTGATCATCTTTGATGTTTATCTGATTTGTTCTCAGATCTAGTTTTTTTTTTTTTCGATTTGTTTGCAAATCTAAAAAATTATCTGTTTGTTTTCAAATCCTAGTTTTTTATTTTTCCAGATTTGTTTCAAATCTAGGTTTTTTTTTTCAGATTTGTTTTCAGATCTAGAGTTTTTTTTTTTTGAAATTTGTTTTCAAAACTAGGGTTTTTCACAGGGCTTTTTTTCTTCTTCTCAGATTTGTTTCAAAACCATTTCTTGTAGAATTGTTTAATTCATCCCTGCAAAGATTTATGATATACAGGTTTCAATTATGCAATTGAGACTTTGATGGTCATCTGCACCAACAGTATATATAGTAATTGATTGCATTTAACTCTCTCGCAGAACCTGAATTTGAGGTTTCCCCTATCGGTTTCTGTGATACTAACCTTCTAGGTTTTCTTTGAAGGGGGATTCTAGTTTTCTGCATAATTCAAAGATGAGTGACAATCTGATGGAGAAAGTTAATGCCTTCGGCGAGCGACTGAAGATCAGTGGCACTGAAGTGGGCCGCAAGATGTCGGCGGGGATGAGCTCCATGAGCTTCAAGATGAAGGAGTTATTTCAGGGGCAGAGCCCGGCCGATAGGGTTGTGGAAGAGGCCACATCCGAGGCGATGGAGGAACCCGACTGGGCCACCAACCTCGAGATCTGCGACATGGTCAACACAGGGAAGATCAACAGTGTGGATCTGATCCGTGGAATCAAGAAACGCATCATGTTGAAGAACCCCAGGGTGCAGTACTTGGCCCTTGTACTGCTTGAGACTTTTGTGAAGAATTGTGAGAAAGGGTTCTCAGAGGTTGCGGCTGAGCGTGTCCTCGATGAGATAGTGAAGTTGATCGATGACCCCCAGACTGTTGTGAATAATCGGAACAAGGCTCTTGTTATGATTGAAGCATGGGGGGAGGCATCGGATGAGCTCCGCTATCTACCGGTTTATGAGGAGACATACAAGGTATTTTGGGTGATTTAGAGTTTTTGTTTTAGCTAAATCAAGCTATCATGGATGTGTCAGCTTTTACTTGGTTGGAATTTTATTTAAGTAGCTTTTTGCTCTTGCAGAGTTTGAAATCTAGAGGCATTCGTTTCCCTGGGCGTGATAATGAGAGTTTGTCTCCGTTATTTACTCCTCCACGTTCCGCTGCCGCTCCAGATCCAAACTCTTATCTGCCACGACAAACACAATATGATGCACCTGTTCAGAGTTTTACTGAGGAACAAACAAAAGAGGCATTCGATGTTGCTCGGAACAGTATTGAGCTTCTCTCAACGGTCCTGTCCTCATCCCCACAGCAAGATGTTCTGCAGGTGATTTAGTTTTATCACCTAATCCACTCTTCTCTACGGCCATTATTTATTTATTTATTATATTTCATATATAGATATCTTAATCTTGTCCAACATTGGAATTTGTGATTAATCATTAGTACTCCCATTTGCTCCAATGCTTTTCTATTGTTTCAAGGTAACTGTCTCTTTATGCTTGTTTAATTATGTTGCCCTTTTTCATTGCATGATAATTTTTGTCTTGAATATTCTCGACAATTGAAATTACATTCGTATTGGTTTCTCGAATTGTTGGTTCACTAACGGCAGAAAGAATGTGAGAATTGACTGGATTCAGCTTTTCACTTTTCCGATGCATGTTGCAGTATGGTCGTATGGTATATACACTAGTTTTTTTATATATATACTTGTCTATCTCTATGTGTCTACTGTCTAAGTTGTGGAGCTGAAATTGGCAAGCGTCTGGAAACCTTCAGTTGTTTTTTTTTTTTTGGGTGGGGAGTGTGAGAACTGATATATGAGGAGGAATGTCACATAGAAAATGATTTAATATAAACTAATAAAGGTGATACCTTGTTCAATAACGGAGGTGTTGCGTGGTTGAAGTACATCAAGGAAAACTGTAACTAGGGGGATCTGGGTTGAATTTTGTCTTTTATATACCATAGCTAAGTTGAGTTATTATTATTTTTATCATGAAAACTTATTTCGTTGAATTCGACCACCGATGTTTGCTCTCTTTCCTTCTTAACACCACATATATATACGAGTGCAAAAGCCCACCGTTTCAATAAAAAAAAAAAAGTTCCCTCTATTCTTTTCCATCTTGTTACCTTATCTCTTTTATTTTATGCATTTCATCTTTGATCTGTGTATCCACTTCCAAATGCTTACCAGTTTGATATAGTTGATGGACCCACCAAAAAAAAAAAAAACTAGATTTGTGTACTAAAAAAGAGTCTCCTTTTAGTTTAAAAAATTATGAAGTTGAGGATTTTTTTTTATATTCTTGCTATGTTCTAGGTGGTCAGCCTAGGCATGATTGGTAAGTGACTCAAAAAAAAATAAAAATTCAAGACTGGTTCAAAGAATGTAAGATATTACATCTTACGCTTCATCACACCCTCCCAAACCTCCACTTTTCTTATTCAAGAGTCAGATTTTCTCCCTATGAATATTCTCTGATAAGATAATTAAATTTTTTTATATTTGATCTCTTATCTTCATTGACACACCACAAATGTTTTTTTATGATGTGCCACTTCGTACAATTTTTGCTTATTCATTTGCTTCTTTGGACATTTAATGACATATGCCTAGGTGTAGGATAACTATAGCTTATAGCTTGTTGGCCAGTTATTTCCGACTAGTAGAATGATCCCAGCAGAATGTTGTTTTTGGAGCCGCATAATTGCTGTGCACTAATCGGGCTTCTAATGTCTTTTTTCCAAGCCTCCCATTTGCTCGCCAGACAGCCCCCCTTGGCAATGAACTCATTTTCAGTCAATACATTGTTCTTTCTCTCTCTGATCATACTTGTGATTGATAGCCTTATATCAAGCCACTTTTAACCTAGATTCTTATCACGAGTACATTCATAAATCAGCACTGATTGCATGTTTGTCATGTAATATCTTATGTAGAATGGGAAACAAAAAAATATCTTATGTAGAATGTTCTAGTTGAACTAAGAGATTTAAGTTTTCATGTTGTTGTATGCTTTTTTCTCGTTTTTTGAGAAGAATATAGGAGAATCTTATTTCAAGAAATCCCCGAAAGAAAGGAGTATGTTGTTGTATGATGATGAGCTTTTTTTCTTTTTCATTAGATTAGATGATAGGCACCTGATATTGCTGAATGCTGATTGCATAATTAGTGGATGCCATTGATTTATATTTTCATATTTGAAGCAATCTCCAACTCGCTCATAGTCTCTCTATGTCCCTGTCATGTTTATAAGGTTGTGCATTAAAGTTATCTTGAGTTCTTGTATTCTTACCAAGACACACACAAGGCAAACTGGTTCAATAAAGCAAAACATATCCAATAAATGGAAAGTGTGCATAATTTTATTATGGAGGAATCTTTTCCTCAGAAGTGGGATTTTATTCTTGTTACTGTTCTATTGCCATCTGTTCAAGTTAATGATGGTTTCAGTGCTTTTTCAAGCAAAAAAATATCATGGTTCTAAACTTCCACTCATATTTCACAGGTTTCATTGGAAGTATTTCTTTGTTTTGGGACACCTTTTTCACATCAGATATGATAAAAAATTAATAACTAATTATTCACCACTCAACAGGTATATTGACTCCAGTTCCTCTGTTTTTGGTTCCTCGTTTTGAAAGAACTGAACAGTTTGGGGCTTCACTTCATATATTGTTTGGCCTCAGTTAATTTTTTTTTTAATGTCCAATAATTGAACTTCCATTGAATTTTATAATCAGCTTTCCTTGTATTTTCCAACATTCTGAATTATGCAGCCAAACTTCAACCTAGGCTGACATCAGACCCCTAAGTTTGGAAAATCTGAGCCCAACCCTTCTATTAGGATGTGGACTTTAATAAATTTATACCTGGTTGGATTTCTCTGTCTTTCAAGTCTACACCTGAAAGGATTTCCTTTTCTTCTTTTCTTTATATTATATGCTTGTGCTTTAAGATGGTCAATCTGTTCACTTTAGCTCCTATTAAATCCAGTAAATGAATCCTCTGAACATTAATTATTTTAAACTATGCTTTCTCTAAAAAGAAAAAAACTATTTTAAACTATGCTGGGGATGCGTTGTTCAAATCTTTATTTAGAGTACTGGTGTTAATTTGTTAGGAAATTGGTCTTAGTTGATTTGATTTCTCATTGAGTGAGCATGAAGGCTTGTTTTACCCTTCTTTTTTTTTTTCTCTAATTGAAATTTCCTGACCTTTAACTATAATTTACTATTGGAATTCACATCATAGAAAGCTCATCCCTCTTAGATCCATTCTTTTAGTCAAAATATAAATGTGTATGGCACTTAAGACACTTCGGGGTTGTTTGGTATCCCCTTTGGGGGTGATTTTAGCTTCTTTAAAAGCTAAAATCCCCAAACAGGTTATCAAACAATCCCATTTAATTGAAAAGCCGCCCTCATCATTAAAACAAAAAAAGTGCCTTGAAAACTGCATTTATTCCAACAAAAGCAGCTTCTATTATTAGCAACAAACGTGATTATTTGATTAATTAAAAAACAGCCATCATCATTACATTTTAAAAAACCGTGTATAAAGCTTAAAACTGTTTCTCAAACCGTGTTTTCAAACGCACCCTTAGATGATGTCTTACCGTATCATAGGGGGTTCAACTTGGGTGGCCGACTTTTAGGCGAATCAACCAAACCTGAACCTGAGCAAATCTGACCCAATTCTGGTCAAGTTTGGGTTTAAGGGTTGGGTTATTCCAGGCTCGACCAAAACACAGTGGGGTGAGCTGGAAATTTAGAAGTTCAATTCAGGTTTCAATATGTGAGGTTAAATCTGAATTTCTTAATTTCTTACCTTAAATATTTCATTTTTTTCAGTCTCATTTCTTTGTTCTCTCTGTCACCCCTCCTTCCATATCATCTCTATTATCTCCTCCACTGAGGTGCTGACTATTCGTTGTGGAGTTCAAGTTGTTTAGAATAACATCATTTTGTAACCTGAACCAGAATCAAACCTGACAGGTTGGGTATGGGTTCGACCTTTTTGTGTTGAAGGGGCAAGTTGGGTTTGGTTTGAGATAGCGTCTTTCATTTTCGGTTGGGTTGGATTGAGCTATATCGTGACCCAACCTGCCCAAGTTGTAACGTTGTCAAGTTGTCACTTGGACTAAAAAATCTATTCATGAGGCTAGCATCAAAGACAAGGTATCATCAATATTCCTGTCTTGTTAAGTCATCACTGGCATGATCTATTTTTTCCCTGTCTCCGTCATGAATGACACATTTATTGAGCTACACCGACATGAAACTTTATTGTTTAAATTTTAACTTGAAAACCATTATGTCTTTAGATTCATGTAAAAAATTATGCATGCATATTAAATAGATATTTGTATATAAGATGCATTATGTAATTGTGTATTTATATGGATTGTCGTGGCAATATCAAAGCTTGCAAGCCACAATATGCTTTCTTGCTCGTACATGATTTTTTTAGTCTGATATTTAGTAATTGAACCTCATTAGTTTTAATGATATAAAATATATCTGTTTCAATGGTAAAAAAATGCATCCACTACACGTTGGAATTTTATCTTAAACACGAAGAGATTCAAAACAGCCTCTTGTTGTGTTCACAGGACGATTTGACGACCACACTTGTTCACCAGTGCCACCAGTCCCAACGCACCGTACAGAGGATCATTGAGACAGCAGGAGACAACGAGGCATTGCTCTTCGAGGCCTTAAACGTGAACGATGAGATTCAGAAGGCCCTCTCCAAGTATGACGAGCTGAAGAAGCCCCAAACCCCCCGGCGTGAGCCCGAGCCAGCGATGATACCCGTTGCGGTTGAGCCCGAGGAGTCCCCCCGGGCTGCCAAAGAAGACGCCCTTATCAGAAAACCGGCGGGTTCTCAGGCACGGGGAAGGGAGGATGACGACATCATGCATGACCTTGATGAGATGATATTCGGGAAGAAGGAGGCGGGAACATCAGACGGTCAGGAACCAAAGAAAGCGCAGCACAGTGATGATTTGATCAACTTTTAGGTGACTTTCTTACCTGATCATCACATTTTATGTATCTATTCTTGGTTTAATCTTATTTTTCTATAAACAAAGCTGAGTGAGTATGGTTTGTGTTGATATTGGGTTTTCTTGCTCAGCAAACACTGTTTGGTTTGAATATAAATGGGGAGGCTTGACATGTTTTTAATTTTAATTAATACACAGGCACCAATGGATAGACTTGTTTTAGAGGCACTCTGTTGCTGTTCTTGCTATATGTTACTCTACGTATGTGTGGATTTGTGTTTTCAATATTTGAAATTTGAGATTCTGATCTGCCTATGAGTCGAATGAATGGGTGTGTTGTATTAATTTTTGAATATAGTCATAATTTTTTTTTATAGCAATCCCATTTCGCTAGCAACATGTACACTTTTTTTTTTATCTATGTATTTGCTTGAATGGATTGCTTATATACTTTATATTTTAATAAAATTACATTTTTTATTTTTTGGTGGGTAAAATTATATATATATATTTTTTTGCTGAGTAAAATTGCATATTTTGTTACATAAAATATATATTAAAAAAATCAACTCACGTGAGCAAAGTCCATGTAGGTATTTTTGTTATTTTGTTCATTATTGTTGTCTTTAAGCCTTTATTGGGGTTAAAAGAATAAATATGGACTATGGTTTAATAGGGGTGAATTGAGTCTACAAAATTTGTTTGAAATATGTAGATATAATTATATCATAATTAGTATAGTACAAATACGTTAGTATTGGTATTTTAGATTCGCCTTAGGTGTTATTCTATCCATTCATTTCATTTGTATAAACTAAACCAATGGGATTAGTTTGACAATATGTTAATATTTTTGGAATAAGTTGTCTTGATTTTGAAAGATAAAAAATCAAACAAATTTTGTTTATATTTATATTTGTCAAAATTGGAAGAAAAAATAGGATAAATGATATCCCAACATTTAAGCGGAATAAAATATCTTCATTTTTATTTTAAAATTAGGACAATTGTCTTCAATTTTATTAGGATTATTTTTTATACTGAAGGAGGATAAGATGTCTATTTACTCACATATCCTCATAAACATTTATTATCTCACCACTTATTCCTCTTGTCAAGTCATACTTTGTACGTGGACTATAAAGCTTCGTTTGTATGTATGATGATGAACGGTCAAGATTACAATTTAAATTTTATAGAAATAATATTAAAAAAGATATTCATGCACAACATAAAACCATTTAAGGCGTATTGCTCAAAATAATAATTCATCAAGGATATTTTAACAAAATCTAATTTTTTAAGGGTATATATAAAAAACCATTAAAAATAATTATATTTTTAGAATTAATGAGATTTGTTAGCTATATATATATATATAACACATTCAAAACAGAATTTTTTATTTTATATAATCTATTATCTATTTATGTATTTAAATATTAAAAAAAAACAGAACTTTATTTTATATTCTATATATATTCCATATAATGTATTATATATATATATATATATATAATAAATTCAAAACAGAATTTTTTTATTTTATATAATCTATTATCTATTATGTATTTAAATATAAGAAGACAAAACCGACCTTTATTTTATATTCCATATAATGTAGTTGATTTCATACTTTTGTTAAGAATTAATTTGGAAATATAAAATTAAACTTTCTTCTTTTAATAAGTAATGTAATAATGAATATATAAAAAGGAAAGCTTTTCTAATTAAGCCCTTCCCAATGTGAACCGAAATTGACAACTACATATTTTCGTTCCAACATAAATAAATAAAAAATCTTGCGAAACATGCCTTGTGAAACATATCACCACAGCTTCTAATTACAAAGCCACGCCGCGACAAAATATCCGAACAAATCGCTTCGTTTATTTAAATGAATATAGTCTTAGAACAATGTGTTTCCTTTAATTGTGATCCGAGAATCCGAGGAAATCATAAACATAACCGACTTCTTTCATTTTATATTTCCATCTATGTACATTAATGACAAAAATAAAACTTTCCTTTGTGAGTTCAAAGAGCAGCTATAAAAGCAAATACATAAACCTCCAAACAATCATCTTTTTTTATTCTGAGTTTGGGCTCTTGTTTTGGGAGATTTGCTTGGCAATGGCTTTTCAAGAGAACGCCGACCCTCTCTCGCTCTCTCTTTCTCTGTCCAACGCGCATAATGGACAGAGTCTTTCTTCCTCTTTTCTTTCTCCGATGAATGCCCTTATGGAGAGACACATGCAGGACATCAACATGGTCTTGTCGGCACAGGTAAATTTTTTATTAAAAATAATTTATGATTATTGTTTTAATTCTAAAAATATTATATGGGTCATATTTAAAACATATCCTCGGTGTTGCAGAACGAGAAGTTCAAATCGTTTTTCCATCGAATGAGTGGTCAACACATACAATCTGTGATGAACAATTTCGAATCGGGAGTTGCATGCATAGTGAAGAAGAAAGATGAAGAGATCGCAAATGCTAATACAACAATGAGGACATTGAAGAATCATGTGCTCAAACTCGAAGGAGAGAACTTCTTGTGGAAGAAGGTGGCGAAGGATACCGCAGCGGATGCTAAGACACTCGAACGAGACCTTGAAAGGATGAAACGGGAATTTGCGGCGACCGGCGACGCGGGTTCTGAATGTTGCGGTTCATCGGATCCGAAGATGCTCATCCCATGCAGGATATGCGGGTCTCGAGATTCGTGTATGCTGATGCTCCCCTGCAGACACTTGTGCTCTTGCAGAAACTGCGATGGGACCAATCAACTATGCCCGGTTTGTAATTCTGTTAAAAACGCAAGTGTCGAAGTGCTCTTTCCGTGATGAGTTTTATTTGTTTTTCTATGAAAATCGTATTAGGAATAAGAGGCGTTTGAGTTAATTGTAGATCAGATGTCAAATAGTTAGTTGTTAAGAATGTTTCCATATAAAGGTTTTAGTTATTTGACTCTTCAATTGAATCTCTAATTAGTGATCATTTTTATTCAAGTGAATGAATGAGTCGATCATGATAAACAATAAAATAAAAGGGGGGCTCAAATGAAAGTCATCAAGCATCCAAATTCAATGAAGAACACAAACACCAGTAATCAATGGGCTTCAATTTCGCGCATAACTGGTATCATCTACACAAAATGACATGGAAAAGGACTTTGATTTAAAAAAGGGTACCTGGAAAATGATGAATAATTACTTGAAATGTCTTCAGTGGTCATAGCACAACGGTTCAAGGCTTAGCGGTGTTACCGATAGGGCCTGGATTTGAGTCTTGAAGCTGATTTAACCATCTGTTTTTTGACGATTATTCGAAAGAATTTTCCGTTGGACCGGGACAAACAGGCGGAGGTAGCATTCCCAGCTCGACCGTACGTCCCTCCGATATAAAAAAAAAAAAAAAAAAAACACAATAAAAAACAATTACTTGAAATAAATGACAATCCATATTGGGGTCTGACATGCGTGTAGAACTAATATTAAATATAGATATGAATAACGAATAACACATTATAAATGAAAATTTTAGAAAATGTTGAATATCTAAAAAAATTCAATCCATTTAAAATATAAGATAATAAATTTATATATCATATTGTATTTTTATATTGTAACAAAAATAACATTATAAATTTTTATAAAATTTAATTGAGATGGATTTAACTGGTTTTAATCTACGCATGCATGATGTGCGTGTAAACTAAAAAAATATATTTAAAAAACCTTCAAAAACCAATAATTTCTTTTTTTAAGTGAACAATGGGGGAACGCCTCAATGAAAGGAACATGTTCCATTTAAAAAAGTGTTTTTTTTGCACATCTCAACTTTAAAAAAAAAACCAACAATGAGAATATCTAAATCGATTGATAAAAATCAGAGACGAGAGAGAGAGAGAGAGAGATGATCATTTCATTTGTCAAAATTGAGACAAAAAAATTCAAAAACAATGATATCCCAAACTTTAAATTGAATAAAATATCTTGATTTTCATTTCAAAATTAGGAGAATTGTTTACAGTTTTGTTCCGATTATTTTTTGTACTAAGCAGGGATAAGTTGTCCTCCCACTCACTTATCCTCATAAATATTCATTATCCCACCACTTATCCTTCTTGCCAAACCACCCCTATGGGTCACTGTACGTGGACTTCAAAGCTTTGTTTTTATGTATGACGGCCGGAGAAGAGTAGATGATTGTGATAAAAGAGGAACATTTTATGGGTCACATGTATGGCGGACGGTCAAGATTACAATGGAAATTTTGTTTTGATTTTCATATTTTAATTTGGGCATGTTATCCTGGCATGATACTATGACATACATGTTTTTTAAAATTTATTAGAGCTTTTGGTTGTGGTTGAACCCTCCTAATCCCACACTCCAACCTGAGCCTGACTTGAGTTGGGTTAGGGCTTGTTTGGGTTAGGGTTGATTCATATTCGGGTGGGATTGTACCTGGTAGGTAAAAACCTAACAAACCCAAAACCGCCCACGAGTCAAATTGAATCAGGTTCAGTTCGTCTAAGTTGCACCCCAAGATTAAAATTGTTCATGGATACCCTTTTACAGGGTATAAACACAGCCTATAAATATTTTAAATTTCATAGAAATATCATTCAAAATGATATTCATGCACATCATAATATCATATAACCATTTAAGGGGTATTGCTGAAAATAACAATCTATCAGGGGTGTTTTGAAAAAATGTGATTTTTTAAGGGTATATATAAGAAACATTAAAATAATTATATTTTATAATTAAAGAGATTTGTTAGCTATGGATATGATATTATCAATATATATATATATATATATATATATATATATAGTTTTAGAATTTATAGATACCAAATGTATAGATATTCTTTTAGAATATAGAATATATATATACATAAAATAAATTCAAAACAGAATTTTTTTCTTTCATATAATCTATTACCTATTATGTATTTAAATATAAAAAGACAAAACCGACCTTTATTTTATATTCCATATAATGTATTTGATTTCATACTTTTGTTAAGAATTAATTTGGAAATATAAAATTAAACTTTCTTCTTTTAATAAGTAATGTAATAATGAATATATAAAAAAGAAAGCTTTTCTAATTAAGCCCTTCCCAATGTGAACTGAAATTGACAACACAGAAGTCACCAATATAACTACATATTTTCGTTCCAACATAAATAATAAAAAATCTTGCGAAACATGCCTTGTGAAACATATTTCCATAGCTTCTAATTACAAAGCCACGCCGCGACAAAATATCCGAACAAATCGCTTCGTTTATTTAAATGAATATAGTCTTAGAACAATGTGTTTCCTTTAATTGTGATCCGAGAATCCGAGGAAATCATAAACATAACCGACTTCTTTCATTTTATATTTCCATCTATGTACATTAATGACAAAAATAAAACTTTCCTTTGTGAGTTCAAAGAGCAGCTATAAAAGCAAATACATAAACCTCCAAACAATCATCTTTTTTTATTCTGAGTTTGGGCTCTTGTTTTGGGAGATTTGCTTGGCAATGGCTTTTCAAGAGAACGCCGACCCTCTCTCGCTCTCTCTTTCTCTGTCCAACGCGCATAATGGACAGAGTCTTTCTTCCTCTTTTCTTTCTCCGATGAATGCCCTTATGGAGAGACACATGCAGGACATCAACATGGTCTTGTCGGCACAGGTAAATTTTTTATTAAAAATAATTTATGATTATTGTTTTAATTCTAAAAATATTATATGGGTCATATTTAAAACATATCCTCGGTGTTGCAGAACGAGAAGTTCAAATCGTTTTTCCATCGAATGAGTGGTCAACACATACAATCTGTGATGAACAATTTCGAATCGGGAGTTGCATGCATAGTGAAGAAGAAAGATGAAGAGATCGCAAATGCTAATACAACAATGAGGACATTGAAGAATCATGTGCTCAAACTCGAAGGAGAGAACTTCTTGTGGAAGAAGGTGGCGAAGGATACCGCAGCGGATGCTAAGACACTCGAACGAGACCTTGAAAGGATGAAACGGGAATTTGCGGCGACCGGCGACGCGGGTTCTGAATGTTGCGGTTCATCGGATCCGAAGATGCTCATCCCATGCAGGATATGCGGGTCTCGAGATTCGTGTATGCTGATGCTCCCCTGCAGACACTTGTGCTCTTGCAGAAACTGCGATGGGACCAATCAACTATGCCCGGTTTGTAATTCTGTTAAAAACGCAAGTGTCGAAGTGCTCTTTCCGTGATGAGTTTTATTTGTTTTTCTATGAAAATCGTATTAGGAATAAGAGGCGTTTGAGTTAATTGTAGATCAGATGTCAAATAGTTAGTTGTTAAGAATGTTTCCATATAAAGGTTTTAGTTATTTGACTATTTAATTGAATCTCTGATTAGTGATCATTTTTATTCAAGTGAATGAATGAGTCGATCATGATAAACAATAAAATAAAAGGGGGGCTCAAATGAAAGTCATCAAGCATCCAAATTCAATGAAGAACACAAACACCAGTAATCAATGGGCTTCAATTTCGCGCATAACTGGTATCATCTACACAAAATGACATGGAAAAGGACTTTGATTTAAAAAAGGGTACCTGGAAAATGATGAATAATTACTTGAAATGTCTTCAGTGATCATAGCACAACGATTTAAGGTTTAGCGGTGTTACTGATAGAGCCTGTATTTGAGTCTTGACTCTGATTTAACCATCTGTTTTTTGACGATTATTCGAAAGAATTTTCCGTTGGACGGGGACAAACAGGCGAAGGTAGCATTCTCAGCTCGACCGTACGTCCCTCCGATATAAAAAAAAAAAAAACACAATAAAAAACAATTACTTGAAATAAATGACAATCCATACTGGGGTCTGACATGCGTGGAGAACTAATATTAAATATAGATATGAATAACGAATAACACATTATAAATGAAAATTTTAGAAAATGTTGAATATCTAAAAAAATTCAATCCATTTAAAATATAAGATAATAAATTTATATATCATATTGTATTTTTATATTGTAACAAAAATAACATTATAAATTTTTATAAAATTTAATTGAGATGGATTTAACTGGTTTTAATCTACGCATGCATGATGTGCGTGTAAACTAAAAAAATATATTTAAAAAACCTTCAAAAACCAATAATTTCTTTTTTTAAGTGAACAATGGGGGAATGCCTCAATGAAAGGAACATGTTCCATTTAAAAAAGTGTTTTTTTTGCACATCTCAACTTTAAAAAAAAAACCAACAATGAGAATATCTAAATCGATTGATAAAAATCAGAGACGAGAGAGAGAGAGAGAGAGAGATGATCATTTCATTTGTCAAAATTGAGACAAAAAAATTCAAAAACAATGATATCCCAAACTTTAAATTGAATAAAATATCTTGATTTTCATTTCAAAATTAGGAGAATTGTTTACAGTTTTGTTCCGATTATTTTTTGTACTAAGCAGGGATAAGTTGTCCTCTCACTCACTTATCCTCATAAATATTCATTATCCCACCACTTATCCTTCTTGCCAAACCACCCCTATGGGTCACTGTACGTGGACTTCAAAGCTTTGTTTTTATGTATGACGGCCGGAGAAGAGTAGATGATTGTGATAAAAGAGGAACATTTTATGGGTCACATGTATGGCGGACGGTCAAGATTACAATGGAAATTTTGTTTTGATTTTCATATTTTAATTTGGGCATGTTATCCTGGCATGATACTATGACATACATGTTTTTTAAAATTTATTAGAGCTTTTGGTTGTGGTTGAACCCTCCTAATCCCACACTCCAACCTGAGCCTGACTTGAGTTGGGTTAGGGCTTGTTTGGGTTAGGGTTGATTCATATTCGGGTGGGATTGTACCTGGTAGGTAAAAACCTAACAAACCCAAAACCGCCCACGAGTCAAATTGAATCAGGTTCAGTTCGTCTAAGTTGCACCCCAAGATTAAAATTGTTCATGGATACCCTTTTACAGGGTATAAACACAGCCTATAAATATTTTAAATTTCATAGAAATATCATTCAAAATGATATTCATGCACATCATAATATCATATAACCATTTAAGGGGTATTGCTGAAAATAACAATCTATCAGGGGTGTTTTGAAAAAATGTGATTTTTTAAGGGTATATATAAGAAACATTAAAATAATTATATTTTATAATTAAAGAGATTTGTTAGCTATGGATATGATATTATCAATATATATATATATATATATATATATAGTTTTAGAATTTATAGATACCAAATGTATAGATATTCTTTTAGAATATAGAATATATATATACATAAAATAAATTCAAAACAGAATTTTTTTCTTTCATATAATCTATTACCTATTATGTATTTAAATATAAAAAGACAAAACCGACCTTTATTTTATATTCCATATAATGTATTTGATTTCATACTTTTGTTAAGAATTAATTTGGAAATATAAAATTAAATGAATATAGTCTTAGAACAATGTGTTTCCTTTAATTGTGATCCGAGAATCCGAGGAAATCATAAACATAACCGACTTCTTCATTTTATATTTCCATCTATGTACATTAATGACAAAAATAAAACTTTCCTTTGTGAGTTCAAAGAGCAGCTATAAAAGCAAATACATAAACCTCCAAACAATCATCTTTTTTTATTCTGAGTTTGGGCTCTTGTTTTGGGAGATTTGCTTGGCAATGGCTTTTCAAGAGAACGCCGACCCTCTCTCGCTCTCTCTTTCTCTGTCCAACGCGCATAATGGACAGAGTCTTTCTTCCTCTTTTCTTTCTCCGATGAATGCCCTTATGGAGAGACACATGCAGGACATCAACATGGTCTTATCGGTACAGGTAAATTTTTTATTAAAAATAATTTATGATTATTGTTTTAATTCTAAAAATATTATATGAGTCATATTTAAAACATATCCTGGGTGTTGCAGAACGAGAAGTTCAAATCGTTTTTCCATCGAATGAGTGGTCAACACATACAATCTGTGATGAACAATTTCGAATCGGGAGTTGCATGCATAGTGAAGAAGAAAGATGAAGAGATCGCAAATGCTAATACAACAATGAGGACATTGAAGAATCATGTGCTCAAACTCGAAGGAGAGAACTTCTTGTGGAAGAAGGTGGCGAAGGATACCGCAGCGGATGCTAAGACACTCGAACGAGACCTTGAAAGGATGAAACGGGAATTTGCGGCGACCGGCGACGCGGGTTCTGAATGTTGCGGTTCATCGGATCCGAAGATGCTCATCCCATGCAGGATATGCGGGTCTCGAGATTCGTGTATGCTGATGCTCCCCTGCAGACACTTGTGCTCTTGCAGAAACTGCGATGGGACCAATCAACTATGCCCGGTTTGTAATTCTGTTAAAAACGCAAGTGTCGAAGTGCTCTTTCCGTGATGAGTTTTATTTGTTTTTCTATGAAAATCGTATTAGGAATAAGAGGCGTTTGAGTTAATTGTAGATCAGATGTCAAATAGTTAGTTGTTAAGAATGTTTCCATATAAAGGTTTTAGTTATTTGACTCTTTAATCGAATCTTTAATTAGTGATCATTTTTATTCAAGTGAATGAATGAGTCGATCATGATAAACAATAAAATAAAAGGGGGGCTCAAATGAAAGTCATCAAGCATCCAAATTCAATGAAGAACACAAACACCAGTAATCAATGGGCTTCAATTTCGCGCATAACTGGTATCATCTAAACAAAATGACATGGAAAAGGACTTTGATTTAAAAAAGGGTACCTGGAAAAGGAAGAACAATTACTTGAAATGTCTTCAGTGGTCATAGCACAACGGTTCAAGGCTTAGCGGTGTTACCGATAGGGCCTAGATTTGAGTCTTGAAGCTGATTTAACCATCTGTTTTTTGACGATTATTCGAAAGAATTTTCCGTTGGACGGGGACAAACAGGCGAAGGTAGCATTCTCAGCTCGACCGTACGTCCCTCCGATATAAAAAAAAAATAAAAAAAAAACACAATAAAAAACAATTACTTGAAATAAATGACAATCCATATTGGGGTCTGACATGCGTGTAGAACTAATATTAAATATATATATGAATAACGAATAACACATTATAAATGAAAATTTTAGAAAATGTTGAATATCTAAAAAAATTCAATCCATTTAAAATATAAGATAATAAATTTATATATCATATTGTATTTTTATATTGTAACAAAAATAACATTATAAATTTTTATAAAATTTAATTGAGATGGATTTAACTGGTTTTAATCTACGCATGCATGATGTGCGTGTAAACTAAAAAAATATATTTAAAAAACCTTCAAAAACCAATAATTTCTTTTTTTAAGTGAACAATGGGGGAATGCCTCAATGAAAGGAACATGTTCCATTTAAAAAAGTGTTTTTTTTGCACATCTCAACTTTAAAAAAAAAACCAACAATGAGAATATCTAAATCGATTGATAAAAATCAGAGACGAGAGAGAGAGAGAGAGAGAGAGATGATCATTTCATTTGTCAAAATTGAGACAAAAAAATTCAAAAACAATGATATCCCAAACTTTAAATTGAATAAAATATCTTGATTTTCATTTCAAAATTAGGAGAATTGTTTACAGTTTTGTTCCGATTATTTTTTGTACTAAGCAGGGATAAGTTGTCCTCTCACTCACTTATCCTCATAAATATTCATTATCCCACCACTTATCCTTCTTGCCAAACCACCCCTATGGGTCACTGTACGTGGACTTCAAAGCTTTGTTTTTATGTATGACGGCCGGAGAAGAGTAGATGATTGTGATAAAAGAGGAACATTTTATGGGTCACATGTATGGCGGACGGTCAAGATTACAATGGAAATTTTGTTTTGATTTTCATATTTTAATTTGGGCATGTTATCCTGGCATGATACTATGACATACATGTTTTTTAAAATTTATTAGAGCTTTTGGTTGTGGTTGAACCCTCCTAATCCCACACTCCAACCTGAGCCTGACTTGAGTTGGGTTAGGGCTTGTTTGGGTTAGGGTTGATTCATATTCGGGTGGGATTGTACCTGGTAGGTAAAAACCTAACAAACCCAAAACCGCCCACGAGTCAAATTGAATCAGGTTCAGTTCGTCTAAGTTGCACCCCAAGATTAAAATTGTTCATGGATACCCTTTTACAGGGTATAAACACAGCCTATAAATATTTTAAATTTCATAGAAATATCATTCAAAATGATATTCATGCACATCATAATATCATATAACCATTTAAGGGGTATTGCTGAAAATAACAATCTATCAGGGGTGTTTTGAAAAAATGTGATTTTTTAAGGGTATATATAAGAAACATTAAAATAATTATATTTTATAATTAAAGAGATTTGTTAGCTATGGATATGATATTATCAATATATATATATATAGTTTTAGAATTTATAGATACCAAATGTATAGATATTTTTTTAGAATATAGAATATATATATACATAAAATAAATTCAAAACAGAATTTTTTTCTTTCATATAATCTATTACCTATTATGTATTTAAATATAAAAAGACAAAACCGACCTTTATTTTATATTCCATATAATGTATTTGATTTCATACTTTTGTTAAGAATTAATTTGGAAATATAAAATTAAACTTTCTTCTTTTAATAAGTAATGTAATAATGAATATATAAAAAAGAAAGCTTTTCTAATTAAGCCCTTCCCAATGTGAACTGAAATTGACAACACAGAAGTCACCAATATAACTACATATTTTCGTTCCAACATAAATAATAAAAAATCTTGCGAAACATGCCTTGTGAAACATATTTCCATAGCTTCTAATTACGCAGCGACAAAATATCCGAACAAATCGCTTCGTTTATTTAAATGAATATAGTCTTAGAACAATGTGTTTCCTTTAATTGTGATCCGAGAATCCGAGGAAATCATAAACATAACCGACTTCTTTCATTTTATATTTCCATCTATGTACATTAATGACAAAAATAAAACTTTCCTTTGTGAGTTCAAAGAGCAGCTATAAAAGCAAATACATAAACCTCCAAACAATCATCTTTTTTTATTCTGAGTTTGGGCTCTTGTTTTGGGAGATTTGCTTGGCAATGGCTTTTCAAGAGAACGCCGACCCTCTCTCGCTCTCTCTTTCTCTGTCCAACGCGCATAATGGACAGAGTCTTTCTTCCTCTTTTCTTTCTCCGATGAATGCCCTTATGGAGAGACACATGCAGGACATCAACATGGTCTTGTCGGCACAGGTAAATTTTTTATTAAAAATAATTTATGATTATTGTTTTAATTCTAAAAATATTATATGGGTCATATTTAAAACATATCCTCGGTGTTGCAGAACGAGAAGTTCAAATCGTTTTTCCATCGAATGAGTGGTCAACACATACAATCTGTGATGAACAATTTCGAATCGGGAGTTGCATGCATAGTGAAGAAGAAAGATGAAGAGATCGCAAATGCTAATACAACAATGAGGACATTGAAGAATCATGTGCTCAAACTCGAAGGAGAGAACTTCTTGTGGAAGAAGGTGGCGAAGGATACCGCAGCGGATGCTAAGACACTCGAACGAGACCTTGAAAGGATGAAACGGGAATTTGCGGCGACCGGCGACGCGGGTTCTGAATGTTGCGGTTCATCGGATCCGAAGATGCTCATCCCATGCAGGATATGCGGGTCTCGAGATTCGTGTATGCTGATGCTCCCCTGCAGACACTTGTGCTCTTGCAGAAACTGCGATGGGACCAATCAACTATGCCCGGTTTGTAATTCTGTTAAAAACGCAAGTGTCGAAGTGCTCTTTCCGTGATGAGTTTTATTTGTTTTTCTATGAAAATCGTATTAGGAATAAGAGGCGTTTGAGTTAATTGTAGATCAGATGTCAAATAGTTAGTTGTTAAGAATGTTTCCATATAAAGGTTTTAGTTATTTGACTCTTTAATCGAATCTTTAATTAGTGATCATTTTTATTCAAGTGAATGAATGAGTCGATCATGATAAACAATAAAATAAAAGGGGGGCTCAAATGAAAGTCATCAAGCATCCAAATTCAATGAAGAACACAAACACCAGTAATCAATGGGCTTCAATTTCGCGCATAACTGGTATCATCTAAACAAAATTGACATGGAAAAGGACTTTGATTTAAAAAAGGGTACCTGGAAAAGGAAGAACAATTACTTGAAATGTCTTCAGTGGTCATAGCACAACGATTCAAGGCTTAGCGGTGTTACCGATAGGGCCTGGATTTGAGTCTTGAAGCTGATTTAACCATCTGTTTTTTGACGATTATTCGAAAGAATTTTCCGTTGGACCGGAACAAACAGGCGGAGGTAGCATTCCCAGCTCGACCGTACATCCCTCCGATATCAAAAAAAAAAAACACAATAAAAAACAATTACTTGAAATAAATGACAATCCATACTGGGGTCTGACATGCGTGGAGAACTAATATTAAATATAGATATGAATAACGAATAACACATTATAAATGAAAATTTTAGAAAATGTTGAATATCTAAAAAAATTCAATCCATTTAAAATATAAGATAATAAATTTATATATCATATTGTATTTTTATATTGTAACAAAAATAACATTATAAATTTTTATAAAATTTAATTGAGATGGATTTAACTGGTTTTAATCTACGCATGCATGATGTGCGTGTAAACTAAAAAAATATATTTAAAAAACCTTCAAAAACCAATAATTTCTTTTTTTAAGTGAACAATGGGGGAATGCCTCAATGAAAGGAACATGTTCCATTTAAAAAAGTGTTTTTTTTGCACATCTCAACTTTTAAAAAAAAACCAACAATGAGAATATCTAAATCGATTGATAAAAATAAGAGACGAGAGAGAGCGAGAGATGATCATTTCATTTGTGTGTGTGACGGAAGGACATTAATTGGTGGTCTCCATGGTTTAGTTTGGCAATAAATTAAGATTTTAAGGATAAATAGTCTTTTTCTAAAGATAAATTTTTTTATCAAATTTGTTGATATCTATATTTGTTAAAATTAAAACAAAAATTTGAGATAAAATGATAAACATGCGTTCAAATGGAATAAAATATCATCATTTTCATTTCAAAATTAGGACAATTGTTCATAGTTTATCTCGATTATTTTTTATAACAAACGGGGATAAGCTATCTTCCCACTCGCTTATCCTCATAAATATTCATTATTTTACCACTTATCCCCTTATCAAACCATTATTGGCCTAGTTTGGCATTGGGATAAGGAAATAGTTGTGTTAAATCACATATTATCCTATGTCATAAGAAAAAAATGAATAAAGCATAGACAATTGTCCGTATTTTGAGAGAAAAAATGAGGATATTTTGTTCTAGGTAAAAGGTGGAACATAATTTATCCTTATTTTTTAACGTTATTTTATAAAACATGCATGGACAACCTTTACAACTGCCATTCCCAAACTAACAAAAACCAAAAACTTCATGAAATCAAAACCAACAATATTAATGTCCTATTAATAGAAAGGGTAGACTTGATATTTTTTAAATAAAAATTAAAGTTATCTCATATTTTAAATCATGTGATCCAAATGCAAAATTAAATATAAGAATACAAAAAAATGAGGATAACAAAATGCATTACCAATATAAATTTGAATAAAAATAATAATTTTTTTATCTTTATAAGTTAGACTAACTTATCATAAATATTTATCTATTTACCATGAGTCACGTGTTTGTGAACTTAAAAGCTTTGCTTGTGTGTATGCCGGCAGAAGAAGAAAAGGTGATTGTGAAAAGAGAGGAACATTTTATGGGCAGTGGCGAAGCCACCTTCGGCCCAGGGCAGTCCCATACCCCCCCTAGAATTTTTTTTTAATTTTTTTTTTTGTGATAAATTGATTTTAATTAAAATAATGTTACGTACAACCCTATTATCAGCCTGAATTTCAGTCTATATGTGTTTTAATTTTTTTTAAAATAATATGCTTCATCTAATAAGGTACATGCTTTTATAAAAAAAAATTAAGTATATAATTCAATGAATTTCATGGATGCATCTATAGAAAATGTAAAAAAAAATTATCAAAGCATATACCTCATTAATATAAGTATACGCGCTGCTATTTTCTATCGAAGCATATGAAACTGGAATTGGGGTTGAAAAAAATTGTGTGTAACAACACTCTTTAATTAAGACCCATAGGTCATAGGTCACAATTCCTAAACAGCAACAGCCCACCACTAAAAAAAAACATTAAATTTATGTTTTTACATCTTTTTTTTGTGAATAATCGATTTGAAATTTGACACATCGTTTTAAAATATAATAATTATCTTTTAGAATCATTCAGTGATATGTTTTATGTGAATGTCTATATTTCATTTTATACATATTTATTTTTTAATCTATGATGTTGAAATTAAAAAAAAACATAATGATATCACTTTAAAAAATATTTACATAAGTCAGCCCCTCTTTATAAAAATCCTGATTCCGCCACTATTTATGGGTCACATGTATGACAGATAGTTAAGATAACAATTTACATATTATGTTAATTTTCATATTTTAATTTGAGTATGTTATCCTTGCATGACAATATAATATACATGTCTTTTAAAATCCACTAGAGCTGGGTTCTGGGTGAACTCTCTAATCCGAGTATCCGACACTCCAACCCGAATCCGAATTGGGTGTGTGTTAGTTCGTATTCAGGTTGGATTGTACCCGGTAGATAAAAACCTAACAAACCCAAACCCGCTCACGAGTCAAATTGGATCAGATTAAACCCACCCAAGTTGCACCTCTAGATTAAAATTGTGCATGAATACCCTTTTTAAAGGATATAAATGCAATATATAAATATTTAAATTTTATAGAAATATCATTCAAAATTATATTCATGCACATCTTAAAACCATTTAAGGGGGGTATTGGTGAAAATAACAACTTATTAGGGGTTTTTTTAGCATAATGTGATTTTTTAAGGGTATATATATAAAAAACAATTAAAATAATTATATTTTTAGAATTAATGAGATTTGTTAGCTATGGATACGATATTATCAAATTTATATATATATAAATTCAAAACAGAATTTTATATTTCATATAGTCTATTATCTATTATGTATTTAAATATAAAAATACAAAACCGACCTTTATTTTATATTCTATCTATATTTCCATATAATGTATTTGATTTTATACTTTTGTTAAGAGTTAATTTGGAAATATAAAATTAAACTTTCTTCTTTTCATAAGTAATGTAATTAATGAATATAAAAAAAGGAAAGTTTTTCTAATTAAGCACTTCCCAATGTTGAAATTGACAACACAGAAAAACCAATCTAACTACATATCTTCGTTCCAAAGTAATTAATTAAATAAATAATAAATCTTGCGAAACATGCCTTGTGAAACATATTTCCATAGCTTCTAATTACAAAGCCACGCCGCGACAAAATATCCGAACAAATCGCTTCGTTTATTTAAATGAATATAGTCTTAGAACAATGTGTTTCCTTTAATTGTGATCCGAGAATCCGAGGAAATCATAAACATAACCGACTTCTTCATTTTATATTTCCATCTATGGACATTAATAACAAAAACAAAACTTTCCTTTGTGAGTTCAAAGAGCAGCTATAAAAGCAAATACATAAACCTCCAAACAATCATCTTTTTTTATTCTGAGTTTGGGCTCTTGTTTTGGGGGATTTGCTTGGCAATGGCTTTTCAAGAGAACGCCGACGCTCTCTCGCTCTCTCTTTCTCTGTCCAACGCGCATAATGGACAGAGTCTTTCTTCCTCTTTTCTTTCTTCGATGAATGCCCTTATGGAGAGACACATGCAGGACATCAACATGGTCTTATCAGAACAGGTAAATTTGATTGAAAATAATTTATGGTTATTGTTTTAATTCTAAAAATATTATATGAGTCATATTTAAAACATATCCTGGGTGTTGCAGAATGAGAGGTTCAAATCGATTTTCCATCAATTGAATAGTCAACACATACAATCTGTGATGAACAATTTCGGATCGGGAGTTGAATGCATACTGAAGAAGAAAGATGAAGAGATCGCAAATGCTAACACAACAATGAGGACATTGAAGAATCATGTGTTCAAACTCGAAGGAGAGAACTTCTTGTGGAAGAAGGTGGCGAAGGATACCGCAGCGGATGCTAAGACACTCGAACGAGACCTTAAAAGAATGAAACGGGAATTTGTGGCGGCCGGCGACGCGGGTTCTGAATGTTGCTGTTCATCGGATCCAAAGATGCTCATCCCATGCAGAATATGCGGGTCTCGAGATTCGTGTATGCTGATGCTCCCCTGCAGACACTTGTGCTCTTGCAGAAACTGCGATGGGACCAATCAACTATGCCCGGTTTGTAATTCTGTGAAAAACGCAAGTGTTGAAGTGCTCTTTCCGTGATGAGTTTTATTTGTTTTTCTATGAAAATCGTATTAAGAATAAGAGGAGTTTGAGTTAATTGTAGATCATATGTCAAATAATTAGTTGTTAAGATCGTTTCTATATAAAGTTATTAGTTATTTGACTATTTAATTGAATCTCTGATTAGTGATCATTTTTATTCAAGTGAATGAATGAGTCAATGATAAACAACAATAATAAAAAAAAGGGCTCAAATGAAAATCTTCAAGCATCCAAATTCGATGAAGAACACAAACGCCAGTAATTAATGGGCTTAAATTTCACGCATAGCTGCTGTCATCTAAACAAAAAGACATGGAAAAGGACTTTGATTTAAAAAAGAGTACCTGAAAAGGAAGAACAATTACTTGAAATAAATGACGGGTCGATCCAAATTGGGGTCCCAAGTCCCGGCCTCCTTCATGTACTCCATGTACCTGACCATCTCCGGCTTCCCCATCGCCTTCTTGTTCTTCTTCGGCGCCTCGATCAGGCTGAAAAGGGGGTGACTCTTCGGGCCGCTACTACTCTTGCTTGGTTGCCTCATCAGTTCCGCCGCCATCGGTGGTGCCGATCCCTCGCCCTTCATCACACGTTTCTCGCTCGCGCCGCCGAAAGTGGTCGTCTTGACGGACGGGATGGGTTCCTGTTCTTTGGGGAGGTCGACATGTTCGGATTCGGTGGATTGCCAGGAGAATTGGCGGAGCAGCCTTCGGTAGCCGCGACGGCTGCTTTTCGACGATTCCGACATGGTTGGCTTTTTGATGGAGATCGAAAGTCGGGGAACAGGTTTTGGTGAAGGAATTGAAGCTTCTTTTACTTTGCCTTTATATTTTTTTTTTTTTTTTTTTTAAAGGTTGGTTGAGATGGCCTTGTCACACTTTAATGTAAGGAGGATTGCATTATTGTTTCGATGGCGGCACGGCGGTCTACCTTTTTGACTTTGGGGGCACGGTGGATAATTATTTTATAAATAAATAATTTTTTATTTAGTTGTGTTTTTTTTTTTTATTAAAAAATTATAATAATAAAAATTTAAGATGTTTGATTGATAAAAAATAAAATATGAATAAAATGTAAAAAAAATGATTTGATGTGTAAGTCTCGTTGATGTATAAGACATGATGAAATGTGATTTGATGTGATGACATGTGATTTGACAGTTGAATCCTCTTATATCATTGAAGAAATAACATAATTCCATAGGAATACAAATACCAACTTATTTTCACCTAATTTTACATAGCTATACTTACTTATTCTCTATACCAAAACACTTTTTTTTTTTTTTTTGTTTAATCTCTTCTCTTCCCACCTATTCCTCCTCTGTTCCTCTACCCAAACACCACAAAATGCCTGTTTATGTTTTTATTTTATTTTAAAATCATATATTTTTTCTAGGCATTTTTTTATTATAAAAGATGGAAACATGTATTTTAATAAATTTAAAATTGTTATTTATAAAAAAATATAAAATTAATGAACAGAAGTACGTATGCATGGAGAATGTAAAAATAATAACTGAATGAACAACACTTTATTTTTTTTTATATATCAGAGGGACTCTTTGTGACTGACCTTACTATCAAGCTGGGAATAACACTCTATTAGTCAATAATAAGATAAGGATTTGATACGGTGGTGGCGTTGTATAATGTTATGTACATATGCAATTGGAGACGAAAAGGTCCGAGTCATGTCATCTTCGACTGTCGGTGGTTGATCAATTACAATAGGATTGAATATTCAATATGTCGTCGCTCCACATTTTCGTGTAATTTTATGATTAGTTTACGTCAATTTGGGTCATCATGTTGATCCTCTTGAATCATTTTCTATCCTGAAATGATCTTTTCACGTGAAACAAACAAGAGACATGGAATGAAATGGATTGCATCTTTTATTTTAATCAATCCAAAAACATACCTCATTTTGAAAACTGGACGAATGAGATTGATTGGACGCCGTTGTTGTTAAGAAAACAATTGTTCCAGATATCATATCCCTAACCAACCCATCTGTGCTAAGTTAGGGACTAGAATTTCAATTTCATTGAAATCGGGAAACATAAACTTCTGATCCATTCAATGTGTCTTCCGATGACTCATATAAATTCATTCAAGGAAATTTGAGATTCTATAACATGTGATTTAATCATCTTTACCTTCACAATGAAAAACTATTCCAACCAGACTATTGTGGCATCTCTAATAAATAAATCAGGAGACCGGATCCAATCCCAGTTAATTCGATACTAATCGAACTGAACATCCCTTTAATCGAATTGCACAATGTATGAATCGAACTGCACAACCAATTGTTAAGTATATATTTCACTTTCCTATTAGATACTAATGATACTTAGGAATTTAAATTTTCTCCAATAACTGATTGAATCCAATAAGAAAGTAAAATATATACCCAACAATTGATGGTGTAGTTCAATTTATACGTTGTACAGTTCAATTAAATGGATATCCAGTTCAGTACCAACCGAACTGATTGAATCCAGTCTTGACTGAATCTGACCCTTAAAAATCAGACTACTCTCTCTCTCTCTCTCTCTCTCTCTTATGTTTTGGGCAGTCAACATTGTATTCTCCAGTGTATGCACCTTATTTACTAAGCAAATGACTGGAAATAGCAGGTAGATGAAGCTCTGATGAAGATAGCAGGTAGGTGCTTGATGGTCCCTCTCACGATTATATCATATTATGCAATTATAGGAAATTGTATGTTTCAACTTGTCAAAGCAAATGTGATTTTCAGCAAAATCTTGCGCTTCTCATTTCATTCCAAGTATATATATGCCTATTTTTTTTCCAGCTAAATAAATGGATAAAAATAAAAAATTGACCATATGATATGAATATGCACAATAGGGTGCAAATCTGCAGTATGGGCAAACAAATGCTTCAAATGTTTAGCATGTAAGTCAACAAACACCAGTGCGTCTCTGCTCTGCATCGAATTTGTCCATAGCTTCCTGCCATCAAATGGTGTCATGTGGAATGGGCAAGTGATTTTATAAACATTTTTTAGAAAGACATTGCCACACTTAGTCATTCCTAGAGTCACTTTTGTAGTCCCAATTTTCCGCTAACCTAGTACACACTTCATTTTTTATTTTTATTTTTGTAAAGATATGTACTTCATTAGACAAGTGCATATCAAAATACATGGGGGACTACAAAAGGGATCAGAGGAATGACTGTCCCTGATATTTTCCTCCTTGCTCTTATTATGTTCCAACTGATCACCCACCACATAGATCAGCCATATTCAGCCCATGTTTTCAAGGAGCAGTTTCTCATAGTCCAACTCACAACTCGCAGAGATGGGATATCAGTTCTAACAGATCTAGTATGAATTTCTTGAAAAAGACAAACTAGCAAGAGGAATAGCTCACCTTAAGGAGATTAAACACCTTCTCACAGATGTGCTTCTCTCGGATGCCTGCACTCCTCTGTTGCACCTTGTCTGGGTGGACACAAAGGGCGGCTCTCTTGTATGCCCTTTTGACATCTTGGGTTGTTATCATTTCTGTTAACGGAATTGGTTGCCAGCCACACTCGGGAACGAGTATCTGCCGTGGAAAAAGGAAATGATAAAATTGGATGTCATGACATTTTTAAGAATAAGAATTCATGCCATCAATGTTTATGTAGAGACTAGAGGGGTATATCACACAATCCAATTGTTGAAATAATAATGGCGATGGTCGCTGTATTAGAGTATTGTTTAACTGAATCATGGGAATTCAAGATTACACCTCTCACAGTTTGAATCATCATGAAAGATCCAACAGGTGTGACATACTTGAATGGCTCTCCACAGCTACTGTGATCAAAGATCAATAATGCAAATTTTGTCCCACCAAAACAATACCGTTTCCCATGAGCTTATAAAATAAATCAAGCAGTGGCCTGTGATTGGCTTATCCTTTAAGAGGAATGGTAGAAAAAGGCATTATGTGAGATATAAATCTGATATGTGAAACCCAATAAACTGATAATTTATTGATATCTGAAGTTATTTTGATGAAGACATGGAAGTACATGCATAAGCTTAAGGATGGGGAAAACAATCACAAAGAACCTTTCTGGTTTTTGGCAGGATTTGATCTTGCAACAATAGATAGCCAAGGAACCCCGCAAATTTGGTTTATTACAGGCGCAACCACCACAGCACTATAAAAAAAATGTCCTAGGAAAGTTCAAAAGTGATATGTATCTTCCATATACATTTCATTTCTTTTTAAGTTTTATACATAAATCAGTCTCTGAAAACAGCTTGCAAAAACAGAAATGTTCATTAATCTATAAACAAATTCTTAGTGCAGAAATGGACTCTTCTTTGACATATATTCTGAGCTAAGAATGTAGCTGAAAGGTGCTCATGTATACTTAATCCATCTTGAAAAAAATACTATTTAGCTTTTATTTTTGTTTTTTCAAAAATTGGTAGGAACCCATTACCTTGTTTAATTACGAAAGTTAGGGGTAGTGTTCTAGGGCTACCGTAGTTATTTTAGTATAGACAAGAGCCATGGAAACAGTAATAAACAAAATGGAATGAATTATGAACAGGAAATGCATGATATATGTGATAGTATGATAAACATACATATTGTAGCGTTGAAAGCAATGCACACAAGCTTCCTCCTTTTCCATTCGACCATCTGATGATTTCATCATCATCCACAGTATCTGCTAAACTCTGCAACAGTGATTGATTCAGGGTCAGCAAGGACTAACATGACCCTACAACAACTCTTACACTTTTATAATCACACAAAGTAGCAGTTCAGGTTTAGATCTTGTCATCTATGTCAAAAACTGACTCAGAACATACTCTTTGTTCAGAAGTCCGTTGACGCATCTCTAATTGTGCCCTACATATAAAAGGGGAATCAAATTCGGTTCCATGAAACTTTTCGCTGGAGTTGAATGCTGAAAAATGATAAATAAAACAGAATTTAAAAACAAGCCAGAAACAAGAAGCCAGACCAATTATCTCAGTCAACCAGACAACCACATATAGATGCCATCAGGAATATTTTATGATGCCTCCTCCAAAAAGAAAATTTTAAAAATTGGTGTCCGCGATAAGTACCATTGAAAGATCCTCTATCATGAAATTTCCGATCGTGGGAGGAATCACGTGCATCCTGCTGATGACTCAGTCAGCAACTAGAGGAAAGGTTTGTCTCCAAGGGGGGGAAAATATAAACAAAACAGCAGGGAAAGTAGCAGATTTTGCAAATATTTCACTCACGTTAAAACTGGTGCTCTGCCAATCTCTGTAAGGTGCGGTGGACCTCTCGGAGAAGGATCTCTCTGCCCATTCTCTAGCATCAAAAGCATCTTCCTCAGCAGGTGCCTTTTCCACTGCACGTTCATGAGCTTCTGCATTAGCCCTTTCAGCAGCAGTACGATGTGCCCTGAGTTTGGCTACAGCCTTCTCAGCTAATAATTTTCCCCGAGCTTCTGCAGCTGCCTTCTCCCGAGCCTCAGCCATTGCTCTTTGGCGAACCTCCGTTGTAGTCTTCTCTGCAGAATCTCTTTGCTCTCTTTCTCGGGTCGCTATTTCAACAGAAATAATTCTGTCCTTCTCTCTTTCCCTCTCTCTCTCCCTCTCTTCTTCAAGTTTTCTGGCCCGCTCCTCCATTTCTCTTTGTATCCTTTCTTCTTTATCCATCTTCTGGCTCCTCTGTTTTTTCTCCTCCTGTACAAGTTGATTCATAGGAACCCGTAGAGCTGGCTTGGGTGTATCCTCACTCCCTCCTGGCAAAATATCATGTTGAGCTGCTTCAGATTCCTTCCCATTCTGAAACCTTTGGCGCACCTCCTGTGATGCTTTGGTTCTCTTCTTGTTTTCTTCCAAGTTATGAGACACATCAACTCTAATATTATGGGACCGCCTAATCATTTCTGACCCATTCTCTCTGTTTTCCTCTTTGTGTAGCACATGAGCACTAGTTGGATTATTTTCATATTCATTCTTTTCAGGGCCATTTTCAGCTTGTCTTAATTTACCATCCACCTGCCGGCTTCCATTTTTCCTATCTGTAGTTGTCTTTCGACTCATTCCATTCCTTTGCAGTCCTTGAGCCTCATTCATAGTTTCCTTTTCCCTCTCTTCACGTTCAAGAACCTTCTTTTCATTCTCTTCATGTATATAGGCCTCTTCAACTAATGTCTTTTCATTATCTTCAATTTTTTGAACCTCTTCTCCTATATTTCTTTCTCTCTCTTCGTGTTCAAGGGCCCCTTTTGCTTCTTTATGTTTCTTTTTGCTCTCTTCAAGTACACAATCCTTCTTATCTAGTCTCTTTTCGATGTCTACACAGTTTCTTCCTCTCTCTTCACATTCACGGGCTTTAATTTCTGCTTTCAACTTCTTTTCTGCTTTCAAGAGAAAGCCCACGTTCTCTTTATCTTCATGATCATGAGCTTCAATAGCTTCTCTCAGCTTCATTTCACTTTCCTTGTATTTGTATGCCTCTTCAGCTAGATTTTTGTCACTCTCTTTATGATCATAGGCCAGACAATCTGTTTTCACGATCTTTCCAGTCTCATCAAGTTCATGAGTTTCTTCAGCTGACCTTTTGCTCTTCTCAGAGTTTGCTGTTTTCAGTTCCTTTATCTCTTTAAGCACACAAGGTTCCCTATCTGCTCTCAGCTTCTTTGTCTCTTGCTTATCAACAACCACTTTCTTCTGAGATCGTTCCTGCCTAATGGTATGTCCAACAGCCTTCAACTTCTCGTTACCTTCAGCCAGAAGAAAATCCTGAATCTTTTTGGAATTAGCTTCTTGTTCCATCTCAAAGAATTGTTTCTCCACCTTCAATTTCCATCTCAAAGCGTTGGAATTAGGACTGCGTGGATCCTGAAATGTTTTCAGATGATCTATGGAGCAATCAGAGGAAATGGAATATAGTTCATCTTTCTTGAGATGCTCTGCTTTCACCACCTCCCCATTAAGGCTACCATTGCTAAGCTCAACAGTGATGCTTTCAGTCTGGCAACCGGAGGATGCATCAACCGCAAATCTGTATCCAGGAACATCATGGAGTTCACTTATGTGTGTCGCCACCCCGTTTACTTCATCACTCCTCTGGCTTATCTTATGATTCGACATGTTGGATTTCTTCGTGCTATCAGGTAAATGATTGGAATCTCGATTTGTTGAGAACAGATCCTCATTCTTATCACGAAAATTAACATCATCTCCATTCATTCTTACTGAAGGAACCCCTAAAGTCTTCAGTTCCTCTTGCTCAGAATCAGACCTCATTGGAAGATCCCTACATGAGCAGGAATGGAAAAGAGAGGGATTGTAATCAAATTCAGGTACGCACTAAAAATGTTTCTTTGCTTTCAGTTATTGCACTTTGATCTAATTGATTACAATGCCTACCTTTCTCAAAAAAAAAAAAAAACTCTATATTACCCTAAGATTGCTCCACTTAGAGCATAAACTCATCAATTGAACGTAAAAAAAAAAAAAATCTAATTTAAATAACGTGTCTGTATCGAATATTTCAACAATTATTCACAAGCCATAAATTCACTTGCTATAAAGTATAAACATCTTCAAATTATCTTCTTCTTTTTTTTCAGCGGCTGAA
Source organism: Acorus gramineus (assembly GCA_030737835.1). NCBI lineage: Eukaryota > Viridiplantae > Streptophyta > Magnoliopsida > Acorales > Acoraceae > Acorus > Acorus gramineus. The sequence goes on along the minus strand of CM060847.1, from coordinate 8,236,530 downwards.
GTAATTCATTCAAACCAAATGCACATTGTGGACAGATTCATAACAAAAACAAATCAACCATGGTAAACAAAAAATAAATTCATGTTTTCATAGTTCATAAGCAAAGTCACAAAACAAAAACAAAAAAAATGAAACCCACGAAAACCGACCTGGATTTCTCCGCCTCCAGGAACAGATCCTCATAAGGGACCCCAAAATCACCACCATCAAAACCCCTAAAGATCTCATCGTAATCGAAACCCGAACTCCTGGAATCCGCCACCTCCACCACCGGAGGAGGGTCAAGGACCGGGATGGACGACCCATCCCTTCCGCCGAAGATCAGGGCGTACTCGTCAACCCTCGATGCCGCCGTCGCGGCAACGTATGGGGCACCGGCGAACCTCGGTGGGCCACCGAAGATGTCGTCGTAGACCGAGTTGGTGGAAGCGCCTGGGATCCTCCACGAGGATCGCTTGTAGTCCTCCATCAGATACACAGAATCAGGGCTTCATTGGAAATCTCTCCGTGTGAAGAACGACTGCATTTGAATTTATTGGTGAAAATAAAAAAGAGAATGCCAAGTCTGAAACTTGGGAAGCGTATATGGCGTTCGTATAAGATTTTATATTGATTTTTGTTTATACTAACGTGAATTTTTTTTTAGTGAATCGCATTTATATCTTTCTACTGTTTTACTGTATATCTTAGACCCCTTGACAGCGGGTCATAATTTCTTTGAATTTAACACATTTTTATATCTAGAATATCTAATAATTTAGGCCTTTTATATGAATCTTTTTTATTTATAAATAAAATATATATTTTGAAATGATAATTACAACCTTAAAATTTTGTAACGATATATAATATAGGAGAATCAGGGCCCGGCTGTGATTAATGAATTTAAATGGGTCCTAGGTCAATTTATAAAATAGGACTCCAATACATCTATATTAAAAAAAAAAATTATGTAAAGAAACGTTTTCTACAATGTTAAAATAAAAATATCTAATAAAAAATGAAGAATAACAAACTTTAAAAACTCATTCTTCAAAAAAATAAAAAATAAACGAAAAGACAAAAACAAAACAAAATGATAAAGAAAAATTGAAAATATGAACCGTATTCCAAGAAGAAAACTCTTTTTTTTTTCTCTTCAAAAACAAATAAAAATCCTTAAATCAAGGGATTTGTTATTAAAAAAATCATTTTTTTATAAATAAATAAATAAATACTATAAAATAGGAATAAAAAATATGGATAAGATTTTTAGAAAAATTAAGTAGATGAATGAATATTTTTAAATTTTAAAAAAATTAAGTTTATATAAAAATGCTTAATATACAAAAAATAAAAAAACATATCCTATATTTTGGGGCCTATTTTTTGGAGGGGGCCCTAGACAGTAGTTGTCTTGATAGTCTTTGGAGCTTCTCTTCAAGCCGGTCTTGAGGATAATTAGTGACATGAGCATATATATTTTATTGATATTTTATATAAAAACATTTATTTTACATTTATTATTGGGCAATGCATGAACAAATGACTAATGATGTCTATACTAGTTAAATTTTATTCATACGGACTAGTTAAATTTGGTTGATGAATAGGAGAATTGTTGTGGTTGAACATGATTTTTGGTAGCACAACAACCACAGTGAAATAAAAAGTTTATTGCATGTGCTAACAAAACTGTGGAATTGTGGGGTGATATTCAGATATTGAGCGGAATCAGCGCATATCAATCGCCAATAAAGAACTGTCGTACACTCTAAATTATTCTAAAATCATACTTATTTATAATGTGTGAGAAGACATATATGAACTTTTTGATTGGGACTAATGTAGACCTCTCTCTGAAATTGCATGTACTTGTAGAAAGGTGGATTGTTATAATCTTGGGTTGGTCTTGAGACGTAGATGGTGTTTCATTCAGGGTTGGTGAACTTAAACAAAACAATGGAATTGCATGGAATAGAAGTCTCTCCTTGATGTGACAATCTCTATTGTAGGCATCTAAGGATTTGTTTTAATTAAAAAAAAGAAAAAATCCGTATAACTCTATGAATTTTCATGAATAACATATAACTTTTTAAAAACATCCATGTAAATTCAAATAACTCTTAAATTGAATTTTTATTAACATATAAAGAATATTATGTTTGATTAACCTTTACTAAACACATAATATCAAAAACTCACTACAATGTGTTAAAAATGTAAAAAATGATTTATAAATCACGATTTTATCCTATAGAGAATTTTGTTGATCCTGGTACGATTTTATAATTTATTCAAAAGAATAAAATCATCTTTATATGTTTTACAAAATTCAGTACAACGGCGTCTAATATAATAATGACTCTGAAGAAGTCTGCTGGATCCATTTTTGTTCTGGACTCGGGTTAGATTCTCACTCACTTTTGTTCGCAAGTACTTCAAATCCGAATCCAAGACAGATGGGCTTCGGCCCATTTGTGAGACCCACCCCTTCCCGTTGTTTGATCCTCTCTGTCAGTACTGCATGGTCTTCACCTCCGCTTTCTCAAACTGACTTGCGGAGTAAGAAAGCTTTCTTCTTCGTATAAGCCTTAAAACCCTAACCCTAACAAATCCAGAAGAGGAAGCGGAGAAAAAGAGATCGGGAAGATATGTTTCGTAACCAGTACGACACGGACGTGACGACATGGAGTCCGGCGGGACGCCTCTTCCAGGTTGAGTACGCTATGGAGGCTGTGAAGCAGGGATCGGCGGCGATCGGTCTCCGTTCTAAGACCCACGTTGTCCTGGCCAGCGTCAACAAGGCTCAGTCCGAGCTTTCTTCCCACCAGAAGAAGATTTTTAAGGTCGATGACCACGTCGGTGTCGCCATCGCCGGACTCACCGCCGACGGGAGGGTCCTCTCCAGGTACCTCCGATCGGAGTGTATCAACCACGGATTCGTCTACGAGTCTCCCCTCCCCGTCTCCCGCCTGGTCGTCCACCTCGCCGACAAGGCCCAGGTACCCCTCCCCTTCAGATCGAAACCCTAGATTCGGTTTTATATTGCGATGATGGGTTGTCCTTCTTTTCCAGAATTCTTATCTGTTTGTGATGTGATCTGAATTCCTCGGATCCTGTCAAAATTGTGAATTTTTTTGCCGATTGTTATGCATTTCCCCCATTCCCTACGTTATGATGTTGTGAGGTTTCGATGAAGTGGGGTGAGAAGGATTTAAGGCTTTCTTTGAGAGAATGCCATTTATTTTCATGACATGCTGATTATAAAGGCAATAGGACAAAGTCCTGGATTAAAGTTCTAAGAGTCGCTACTTTGTGCAAAATATCCTAAGGGTTAGGACCATATCCAACTTCGCCTCTCCCGGCATTCTATTATATGCACTGCCCCGGGGGATGGTGATTATAATGAAAGCATTGCCTCATTGTATTTGGATGCTACTAGATTCTATTCAACCTTCACATTAATGGGTGCATGGTTTGATGCAAGGAATTAAGATCGAAGTATTTTTTATTGTTTTTCAAAGACTCAGAATGTGATTGAACTTAGAAGCTTAGGAACTGGGTTTAATTGTATTTGGTAGATGAAGCTTGTTATGTCACTTGTAAATCCAGCTTTATAAGTGGTGAATGTTAAGTGGGTCACATTATCTAATGCCTTCTATTCTCCACTGAGTTTTACATGGGGGATGTAAGGCCCAAAGGACAGAAGCTGAACAACAATTTCTTTATTTACAACAAATGTGAAAAAAAAAAAAAAACTACTAGCTTGGTTGTATTTTGTAAGAAATTGGGGAATCCCCAAGGACTGAAATTGGACAGGTATTCAAGTTATTTTTAAATTTGCAATATGACATGTTGGTAAATTGGTACGAATTTTGTGGTGCATCGGGAGTTTCAGCTGTATTACGTAATTTTGAGAATGTTTCTTTGGGTAAATTAAGTGATTGGAGATTTTGGGAGGCTTGGAAGTTATGTGTGATGCTTGAAGACCATGATTACAGGATTAGGATAGATTAGTATTTAGTAAATATGCTACTTGAGAGCTGTGGTATTCACCTTTTCTGAGACATGCACTTTTTCTGGTCTTCTTAGTGCCTGTTTGTTTTTTCAGAGCCTTCAGATCCGATTTAAGTGATTATTGGATATGTTGTGAACTTGTAATTTGAAGTATTCATCTAGGCACTTAAAAGTATAGAAATTCTTGTGGTCTCGTTAAATAAGAGAGGCAACTGAAACATTCTTGCAAACTTCCAGTGGCTAATCCCTCATTAGGCCATTTGGATCACGTGTAACGATTGGATATTCCAAGTTTCCAACAGAAGAGGTCCTACTTGGAAGATTCTTGGGTGTATTTTTCCTCACTTCTTAGAGATCGGATGAAATGATATTAGGTGTCAACACACGATCTCCCATCCATAGGGTTGCACTTCTCTCTATCCTTTTCTTTCCTTAATTTTGTAAGAAGATCCCCCCTCTCCACCTTTATTCAGGGGTTTCTTTATTTTTGTGAAAGAGCATGGATAGTTGATGAAGTTGTAGTATCTATTTGATAGTCGTTTGAAGGTGATAGATGCACTGTTAGGCTTGTTGTTCACATGCAGGACAGATGTGTGACTTTCTTTTGGTCAGCATCTTCTTGTTAATGCATCCTATCTTTGGTCAGGATTACACAATTGTATTGAGGCTTTCACCTTTGATCATACAATTCATATATTATTACAATCATCTGAAATATGCACATAAGAAATGGGTGTGGGGCTGGCACTCATCTTATCATATTAATCTCATATACCATGCTGTTCTTCTCTATGTACTTAGTGGTTATTTTTATTTTTTTGAAGAAAATGTAGGAACAATCTTATTATAAAAAAATGCTCTCGAACAGAGAGACGAGGGATCTCCATGCAAAGTATTACAAAAAGAAGATAGATAATGAAAGAAAGGGGAACCCCTTCCATCAATGACCCGGATTGTCACCTCCCGAACCAATGGTTGCTCAAGATGGAAGAAGGGTTGACCTCCTCTAATATCATAGTAACCCAATCTCTAAGCATCGAGATTATCGAATCAGTTCAGCTTGATGTATCAGATCCAATGTGATAATCAACAGATTTGATTTTACACAATCGCTAGTTGTCAATTAATGTATCAAAATTTGGGAAGATGATCCTTCAAGTTCATAAGCAAAAATCTATGTTCAATCCGCAAGTTAGGCCATAAAAATAAAATAACTTGTTTAGACAGCCAATAACCTGTTGGCTGCATCAATACTATCTTTATGTGAGAATTCTCGAACTTTGGATTTATTCAGTTCCTCTGATAATCTGCACACTATCACTGGCACACTGTTCCCCATAGCTTTTATAATGGGTCTGATCAATTCCAAAGATGTTTGTGGTTTCTTTTCTTTTCAGAAGGATCTGCTGAACTCTAGGGCTTCACACACTTTATCTTGTTTTCATATATCAACCCTGAATGTTCTCTTACATTATATTTTTTTTAAAAAAAAAAATTTCTATGCTTTTGGTTTCCACTAGTATGGTTCATGCAATATCATGTATATGGATCGATGTTTATGACTTACTTATCTGTGTATCGAGATTGGCATTTCATAGTTAATTGACATTCACATTGAATCTGATGGGTTATTTAAGTTGTATGCTTATCTGATATGCTTATTGATTTCTCTTGGAATTTAATTCATTGATCAATTTACATTGAACTGATCCCCATTTCTCGGCTTTCTTATTATTGTCTACAAATTTATGGTTTGTGCTTTGGAACTTGGAAGAAACAAATTAGTTTAGAAGGTTTGATGAGGAGGTTAACTCCACCTTTAGAACTGCTTGGTGACAATCAGTTTCCAATTTTCAAGTTATTTATTTACTATGATTTGAGAATCTGTTAAATCATTATGAATCTGACTAGGCACTGCTGCACATCAGGCTTGTAAAGGTGAAATGTATTGATATGACATTTGGCAACTTTAACTCAAGGTTCAAACTTTAGATAATTGGATGTTTGAAAACACTATCTTGATTCATCTAGATCATTGATAAAGTGCAAACTTTATTATTCATTTCATCCAACTGTAAATGTTTTCGTGTTTAATAGATGATGATCTCATCAATGAATTGTTTCATCTACTTGCTCTCATTCATCATCTGGTCGAATTACAAATTAAACACCAAACTAGGCTCGACTGGGGGGAGACAATTTTGTATGTTACACATTGCTTCATTGTTTTTTAAAAACCAAGTGGTGGTTGTTAGAATTACTTCATTTTTAGTTCTTTCATTCATTTTCAGTTCTTATTGTAGAAGTCAAATTGTTTTTGCATTAGATCTGGTCCAATTGTTATGTACATCCCTTAATGTTCCTGTTGCAGGTTTGCACACAGCGGTCCTGGAAAAGGCCATATGGTGTGGGTTTATTGGTTGCTGGTCTGGATGAGTCTGGTGCCCACCTTTATTACAACTGCCCCAGCGGGAACTATTTCGAGTACCAGGCCTTTGCAATAGGGTCTCGCTCCCAGGCTGCAAAAACCTACTTGGAGCGCAAATTTGAGACATTCACCAACTACAAGGGTGAAGAGCTCATCAAAGACGCCCTCCATGCAATCAAAGAGACCTTGCAGGGGGAGAAATTGACTGGCGCAATATGCACTGTAGCAGTCGTGGGGGTTGATGAGCCCTTCCACTTTGTTGACCCAAAGACGATACAGGAGTTGATCGACTCAATGGAGGTCAAGGAAGAGGAAGCAGCGGTTGAACAGAGTGACATGCAGGAGGATAAAAGCCCAGATGCTGCTCCAATGGATATATGATGAGGGTGGTTGTAGTTGAAGCAATGGACACAACTCATTTTGCATTATCTTGAAACTTTTATTGGGAGGTACTTTTGAGGATTTCATTGATAATGAATGTATCATGGACAAACAACTCGTTGGCTAAGGTTCTGCATTTTATTTGAATGTACTTGGAATTGGTTTGGTGTTTGCTTTAGCCAAGTAAGAGTTAACTGTGTTGAGTGTAGAGTCTAATACCCCCCCCCCCCTCCTGTTTGTTGTGGAGAATTAATAGATAATAGGGTGAATACTAAATAATAGCTTTTATTTGATGTTTGTTTTCTCCTAAATAATTTTTGATAGCTATGTGTGAATATGTTATGATAAAACTTGATAACTATTATAAAAAAATGCAAAAATTGTTTATCAGATTTATCTATGTCAATGGATAAAAATGTTTTTCTATGTTGTTTTAAAAAATTTATCTCAATTAACAATTTTATACACATTTTTTTAAAACTATTACATTTATTAAAGTTGTCACTTATATTTCACTTGTGTAAGAATATAATTGAAATTTAAAAAGTCATAAACTATTATTTATTCTTTATCCACCATTTATCATTATTTTATCTAAGATGAACCAAACGACAAAAATTTCACTTGTGTCACACCCCTGTTAATCCTTCCACATAAATAGATATTTCATCTTCATGCATGCATGATAAATTCAATAAAAATAAGGCAAACAACAAGAACAAGGAAACAAGATATATGTTGTTTGGTATAAAGTCGACATCAAACATACTGAAAAACAAAAACCATATCGACACTGGTAAAAATAAAAGAGAAATCAACAACCCCGTCTGACTCTCACCGAGTCTCTGACAACACCTTCTCCACCCCATTCAAAACTATATTCAATCTGGTCCCATAAACCCATGGGATTGGGAGATTGCATCTGTATCTAGAAAAAACTATAGTGGAACCTATTATAAATTCAGTGTTTGAAAAAGACCCAGTAAAAAGGTGAAGAGCCAAAACCTGGAGCAACAGCCTTACTACGCATTTTTGCTTGGAACAAAGTCACATAGGAGACATCCTCACCAAAATCTGGATTACCACCTCCAGACACACACATACCTAATTCCAACAGCATGGTAATCCAACAATTTGTACAACATTGGAAGTCTCAATGAACAATGAAGTTTTGGTTTCCCACTGATTAAACAATATATATAACTATTGTATGGAAAAAAGTTAACAGTGGAAGAAACAATATTTTGGGATGCAATCCATCTCCAAGTAGAAGAAAATCCCACAAAATCTGAACAGAAAAATCATTTGCTGAAATCTTTTACCAATACCATGACAAAACAAAGGGAACTACCAAAGTAGTAGATTGAACTTATGGTTCTATGGCATGGGGAAGAAGCACCCCAGAAAAAATTACACTGACACAAGAATAAAAACATAGCTGAAAGTCTCTGTTGCTGATCACAATGCAGCATCACTATCCCTAGCAAAGGGACTATCTAGATCTCAGAGAACATAAAGTTTAGAAGGAAAAAATGGGAGTCACTGAAAGTACATGTGTGGACCTAAAACATGGCCCAGTTTCAAAAATTATTTGGGGGAAGATAAAAACAACAAGACGCAAAAGACAACCACCAGCATTTGCTACTGATTGTACCAAAACATCTCAGCAGATTCATTGCAAAGATTTCAGTGATTTTTCCCTTAGTATGGTGTCTGGAAGGACCAGCTCGGGAGGAACTTCACGGATAACTCCTAACATGGAATCATAGTCTTCATTATGGTTTGCAAATTTCTTACGCAGAACCTTCTCGAACTCAATCTCATCAAAATTCTTTGCATTCTCTGTCCCATGTATCTGTGCCAAATTGGAGTAGTTGGTAGCTGACTGGACAAAGAATTTCATCTCTTCATCAGTGAGCTTCCTCAGGAACCTTGCTGGATTACCTCCCCATACCTGGGAAAAAAACATGTCAGGGCCTTTTTGACATTGCTTTGACATTGGACGCCAAAAAGCCTCATTGCCAGAATCCATAGATTTAAAAACAAATATAACAACTTTTTATTTCATGTGACAAGACAAAAAAAAAAAAAAAAAACGCCAATAAATAGCTTAGTAGCTGAAGGATTAAATTTCATTAAAATACAGCTAAGACTGAACAGAAGATGTTTGTTGAAGAAGACAGGCTAAATTCAAAATCAAAACTTCCATGAACAGTAGTCTTAACACCAGATATTATCATATAGATAAAAATACATGCAAATTGGAAAGAATATGAGATTATATGGTCAAACTGACTGCGAAATTTTAATTATAGAACATAAGATAATCCTGTCCTGTTGAGGACGTGCATGACTTTGAAGATTAAGCAATCAGATTTGCTGGTGCAGATATTAACATATAATATAATTTTGAGAAAAAAAAAAAGTTGGGCTTTGAAGAGACCTCGCCACTTGGAATCCTTGTATCCTGCCTCACAAGGGCTCCAGCAGCGACCATAGCATTTGTTTCCACAACCACTCCATCAAGCAGGGTGGCACCCATACCAACAAAAGCCTCATTTTCCACGGTGCATCCATGTAACACAGCACTGTGACCTGCCCAATCCAAGCCTTAGGTTACGACACAAGAAACCTCAAGAAATGAATTAAGTTCAACATTAGGAGTTAGTAAATTTGGGTAATCCATGGGAAAATGAATACAAAGTGAAGAACACCTAACAAGTATTAGATCTCTCTCTTCAAGTATGATTTTTTTCAATTGCATGACTGTTTTGTTATATCTAGTATGTGTAGTCAGTTAGTACAAAAACAATATTAGAGTTAAAGATCATCAATGCATAAAAAGGGCTGCTTTGAAAACAAACAGAAAACAGGATAGCATAGTTCATAAATGCTTTAAAGCTGCTTTGAAATTGTGAGGTGATAAATCAATTAATGTCCAAACACTGCTTTTGCGCATGCCAGGTATACCACTTACCCACAGTAACCCTGTCACCAATAATGGTCGGTTTGACCTTTCCACTTAGATTGGACTTTGCCACATGGATGAGGGAATTGTCTTGTATATTAGTTTCGGATCCAACACTGATGCCATTCACATCACCTAGGCAACAGAAGACAGATGATTACAAAGAAGTAATTTCCTTATTCAAATCCACAAGTCATAAATGGTTTCTATATGCAGAGCAATATTCAAAAACATCCGATATCTTACTATGGGATACATGAAAAATAGAAAGGATAACATTCATCCAAGGTAATGTTTATAACATGTCTATAGTATAAAAATGCATAAAACACCCAACTTTGAACACTGTCACACACTGTAGGCATGTATCCAAGTGGATGCATGCTTCTAGGAAGTATACATTGTTGTTGTCCCAACTAAATCAAGGACATGGTTATTTCTCTCCTTTCCAGACAGGTGAAATTTCAATAAGAAAAACAATCCTCTTTTTTTTTTTACAAGAAACAATTAGTTATGCATTGAATTTTTCTTCACCAATTGAAAGCTCATTTTCTCCTATCAATTCAAGAGCCCATCTCCACCTACTTAAAAATAAAAGGAAAATTGGGGGAAATTATATCAGTCATCTCAAGCAAGTCTCTCAAATATAAACTCTGAAACCAAAGGACTACACCATTCACAAAAATTTCGAAATGTGTCACTTGAGTCGTCAGTCTTTCAACAAACAGTAGAAGTATCTGACAAAAATATATGGTGAATGGATGATCATTGAATATTTATTGGAGCCAACAGAATGGCAGTTATACAGACGTAATACCACATGTCTAGAAGTGCAATTCGTTTGTCACCTCTTTCTCCATCATGCAGAATGCCTGCTCAAAATTCACTACAAAATAAGATATATAGACATATGACTTTGGAACCAAAAAGAAAGATCTTAGGAAGCTAAACACCTGGTAGTTTGGTAATCATATTTTCTAGACAGTGACTAACAGTAAAACCAAGCGGATAAATAAGGTTTTCAGTTGAGATGTGTCCAAGATAGCATGGTTGATTCCGTAAGTCGTATTTAAAGAATAATATTCCATAATGAGGTGCGGTAACAGTCCATACAGGGTAAAAACCATCACCACGATACAGATCACTACAACTACATCTTGGAAAATTAGCCTTTCCAGATTATGTATGAGTTTAAGGTGACAGAAACAGAAAACCAGAACCAATAGACGAGGATTCTACTGGTTCCAAAAGTAAAATACTCCCCCATCCACAATTACAATTCCAGCTATGCTTGCATGATAAACACATAAAATGAAATCCAGAGCTTCCTAATGCATCACTCTAGTGTTAAGGACCAAGCAGTCAAATTATCCCCAGACTCTGCAAATCAGTTACATTCCACTTAATTTACTTTCATTTACTCCAAGTCCAGAAGGTTGTGCCACAAATAACATGAAATAACCCACCCAATCACAGAGGGAGAGAACTTGCATGGACTTATTAGAAAACCTTATATCAAGTACTTGAACTGGAAAGCCCGCACGAAACACAATGAGCAATGGGATTGGCATACCTCTCAAAACGCATCCATACCAAATCGAAGACCTGCCTCCCACCTTGACATCCCCGATAACTGATGCGCTAGGGGCCACGAATGCATCTTTGGCAACGCTGGGAACCTTGTCAAATAAATTCATAAGAGTTCGATGCCGTGAAACTGAAACAACATCAACACAAATCACATGTCAACAAGGCCAGCTTTGCAAACCAGTGACTCTTACACTGGGCAACATGCAACATATCAAAAGGGAAAAACTTTCAAAACAATTTCAGGTTCTTGAATATATATATATATACCTTCTCATTATACAGTAATCACAAAGGATGCAAAAGTATCAAAATTGACATCTTTTCCTACATCAAAACCCAATTCAAATATCTACAAAAACATACAAATCAAGAAAAAATGAACTGGTACCCGTCAAAGACTTGCAATTTTATATATCCGGTTTGTGACAATGTAAATGATATGTGGAAAACCCCAAATCCCGGAACCAAAAAAATTTGGGCGAAATGAAGTGAAAGTGAAACAAAACAAAAATGAGAGAGGAAATCAAAAGAGGGATGATTACGCTGCTCATGGAAGTAGTAGTTCCCCTGGAGTCGGCAACCGAGACGATCGATGGCCTGGCCGGTCTCCCTGATCCAGAATCCTACGGTGTAGATCGCCTTCCCCAGTGTACCCATGACTCTCTATATGGTCCTCCAGTGGGGGATCAACGGCTGCGGTCGATGTTCCTCCTCTTCCCCCCGTCTATCGCCCCTTTTTCAGCTCTGCAAGAACGCGACATCTCCCAGAGTGAAATGGATGGAAATGGGGTTCTCTGTGAATTCCCGATATTGCCCTTGGTCTATATAGGAATTGACGGACAGACATTACCCCATACTTGCACTTGCAGGGGGGTAATCAAACGATTTACATCTCAAATTTCTGACCCCAACTATAATTAAGTTTGATAACTCAGTTAAATGTAGTCTCTAACAAACATGAGGATGATTTTATGCAAAATTTTCCTTAACATTCAAAGATTTCGAATGACCGAACGCCAAACTAATCTTTTGGTAGCGGACGAAAAAGTTCTGTTCATTTTTATTAGGATAACTTTATTTGCATCTCTTAAATTGTTTTGCGCAACGATTGAGTTGCCAATTTGTCTTCTCAATGTAAATAAGGTGCTAAATAAGGTTTTCGATGGTGTTTTTTTTAAATATTAATAAATATGAAACACAAGAATGGAGGAAAAATAGTGAAAAAGAATAGTATTGCACAGCTAGCGCAATGGTTATGTGTAAGTGTTTGGAAATTGCGTTTGAAAATTAAAAAGCTTACCACTTAATACAGGTTTTAAATCTAAGCTTCAATAAACATATTTTTCTTAGCCCCTCTTTGAATACAGAATATGACTTTTTTTTTAGTATACAATTATTCTATTATAAATGGGTATAGCAGTAGAATAAGTGATTTTGTGTTTGGTTGGGTTTTAAATTATTCTCGTTAAGAAACGAAATAATAAAATTTTGTTGTTTAAATAAAATGTGAATAAAGTGTAGATAAGAATTTATAAAATATGAAAAAATCATGATATTTAATTTGACAGATAATTTATAAAAAGTGATAATAGTTGATTTAACAATGAATCCACATATTTTTTAAATAAAATAATCTGAATAACTTTAATTTTATGAATCAGTTGAAATCCATATACCAATTTATTTCGACACAGATTATCCTTGAATATTCAAGGCTCCCAAACAATTAAAATCCATAATTCTCATTTATTTCAAGATATTCCGACCCTATTGCACATCCGAACAGAGGCTTAGATTTTTGAAAAACTTTATTATAATGAAAAGCAGCTGTTATATTTGAAAATGAGTTTAGATTCAATATAATTTATTAACCTCCAAACATGACTCAGACTCATTTCCAAACACCAACAAATGTAGACGCATTTACTCAACATCCACGATATGGTATTCAGAAGTGGCAACCTCTTTCAGAAGAGTAAACTTGGGAAACCTTTTTTGAACTCATTTTTTTTATTACAGAATTTGTAATCTCAATAGTAACTAGCAATAAGCATCATATGTTTGCTTTTACAACAATGGGAAACCAGCACGGGTTAAAGACGAAGCATATAGTAACGAATTATAAAAGCATTCCCCTCATATTGTAAGGGTATCTGAATGTAAAAAAAAGTTGCAAAGTCTGAAGCCTGGTTGCCTCCCAATCAACCACAATACAGGAGCAGAAGTTATTTCCTCAAACCATAAACGATGTAAGAGGCATAAAGATCCCTGCGCAAAAAAAAAAACACACACACACTCTTAAAGTCAGATCCCAGAGCTCCTACAGGGGGGCATACAAGAGAACCATAACTGCTAAATAGAAAAAATTTCGTCACATGATCTCACATCACAGGTCATAATTAATAACAGCCTACATTTTTAATTGCAGATCCTGGCATTGCAGTTAAACTGGATTGTAATAAATCAGCAAGCTTACAAAAACAGTGTATTATGTGAGTAATGACACAATACTCACATAGAATATTTGATAGCCTTGATAGCATCTCCAGCTGGAAGAAATTCGTCAACAGCAACCTCTTTGTTCTCATTCTTCTTGTCTGTTCATGCAATCAAGGATATCCAGGGAAACAAAGCGACCATATGCAATCAAGAGGTGTCAATGTAACCCATGCATTTGTATACATTCACAATTCTGAAGTTTAACATACTATAGTAGATCAGAATTTTACATGCTGACAAACTAATCTTGAAATTGTCTTTGTTTTATATATATATATAATCTGGAAAGGAACCCAATGCATGGATAAGCAACGAGGAAGTAACTAAATTGAAATGACCAATTGACAACTTTAGGAGCAGAGGAACAATCCATTCCTAATAAAACAGTTATGAAGAAGCTAAAAAGAAGTCAGATCGGAAACAACACAAGAAAGGAGGATACAGTCCTCAAAGAAACGGCGGATCTCTGCAAGGCGATGAGGAGGAAGATCCTTGATGTCGTTGCACTGGCGGAACTCCGGATCATCAGCACATACAGCTATGATCTTATCATCTTTCTCTCCCTGAATGGAAAATAAATGCTCTTTTAAATTCTGAAATCCAAAAAACAAATGACTCGGGAGCTCACAAGGCAATGTAACACAATGTTACAAAAGTCAGTCTATAGAATTCTCACCTGATCGATCATAGGCATCAGTCCAATAGCCCTAGCACGCAAGAAAGAGCCAGGCAGCACAGGCTCCTACGTAGTACCAGCGAACAAATCCAAAGATTTTAAGATATAAAGTTGAAGGCAAAGAGATTTCTCTGTCTGTTACCACAAGATAGATTCTGGCCTAAAGCAAAATACCTGCATCAGTACTAGAACATCCATGGGATCAGCGTCTTCACAGATTGTGCGAGGGATGAAACCATAGTTGTGCGGGTAAACAACGGATGAGTAAAGAACGCGATCAACCTAAATAAAGTATGACATTCCAATAGTAACTCTTCATTGAAATGTCTTCAATAGAAAAGATTTTTTCCCCTTTTAATTAGACTTCCATAAAGAGATAGCAGCATAGACATGTTAATCTTTGGAATAATGTGAAATAAATCTACTTCCTAGAAGGAGAAGTAATTTGGTATGCCAAATTACAAAAAAAGCCTGCCACAATTTGAGCAAAGAGCATTTGCCTTTCAAAAGAATCGTACAGAGGCCCAGAGAAGTTTGAGTCAGGTCACTCACTTTTATAAGTCCACTAGCCTTATCCAGCTCATACTTGACCTTGCTACCCTTGCTAATTTCAATAACCTGCAGCAAATTCCAGTTAACATGGAGTTGAAAAAAGAGGTTTGATCTGTGCCAACATGTTCATGTGTGGCTCAGACCATCCATCAGATTCTTCACTGTATTCGATAATCTACGGCCATATATCACATCAATCTGACTAAAAAAAAAAGGGTAACAAAGCGTAGTGCTGAGAGTGAAGTTCACTCGAACTTCAATACTAAAAATATATTGGATATAAATTTTGCTGCTAGACTACTGGTGGAACACGGATACATAAAAGAATGTGGTTCTCACCATGCACACATGAACATGCACATCCAAGAACAGAATACAGATCTTTTCTCAGTTACTCTTCTCACAAAACAAGATGGAAGAGTTTCACTGAGAGAATGCCCATATGCTGATAATGGAATCTATGCAGTCCATTAGACAGCCATCGGTTTATTAACTTGAGATATCCAAACCATGTATCATCAGATCAGTACTTTTACCTTTTCTAATACAAGGCTAATTGATTGTAAGACACGTAGATCCAAGGAATACATCATATTGAGATTTGGAAAATCCACACTGCCTGATGGTGAATAGAAAACTTAAAAGGATAGTGTGGAGGAGGATGAAAAACCATAAACAGATATTCAATAGATTGGTGACAAATATAAAGTCCTAACCAACCCAAAACTTCTGGATGGAATTTAGCAAGCTCCCATCATGTAATATCAAAATCCAACAGTAGAAGTACTTCACCAAAATGAGTGCAAAAAACATGAGCAAAAACATTGACATGCACCAGCCTTTTCAAGATAAAACAATTTTCTTATAGATAATTAGCCATTAGTTATCATATCACAAGTTCAGTCGATATAAATAATCAATTTGGAAGGCAATAAAGCTTGATTAAAAAAATGCAAGAAATGTCAAACAATTAACCAAACTAAAGTCTCCAGAGTCTGCAGAATTATAATGACAGTTCCACAGAAATGCGGTCAGTTAATCCAAGTTATACTAGAAAACTAACTATATAAACTTGCTTAAATTGTTTTCGTATTGTTTGAAACATGTGCATGGACATATCATAATAAATATGTCAATGCCATAGAAGAATATCGTTCATTTTTCTTCCCAGTGAGGTCAGCTATGTGGTGATTAAAGAAAAGGAGTACGAAGAACAAAAATGGGAAGAATAAATGATATCAAGTCCATGTCAAGTTCCAGTAACATTTTTAATGTACTAAAAATTGACAAAGGCATATATTGCATAACAGGATATGAACAAGCAATGCAGTTGTGTGCTACACGTACACAATTGAAGACCCCTGGAGCCCCAGGTCCTGCAGAAATAACCATCCAGTCATTAGAATATGGGCAATAATATAGTTTCCAAAGATATGAAAATGTAGAATATAAACATTTTTTTCAAAATCATAGAGATTTGTGCACATCATAAACAAACAGAAGAGATAGAGATTATAGGGTTATCCTTCATCCAGAATAATAATGATTAAAAATGTGGAATTGAACAGCCTGGCTTGATATAACCAAGTGCCATGGAAACTAATTCCTACTAACAATGTATATTCATGTCTGAAATATATACCAATCTCAAGATCATGCCAAGGATGAGCAGCAACCGATTTTGAAGACATGGATTTAAGGATGCGTTCATTGAGAACAACATTAGGGAAGCTTGAGTTCATTTGCAGTCCCTCGCCACTAGCCATATCTGTTAACACTTGATACAGATAAAAAATATATTATTTTAATGCTCCATCTTCAGTATATTATTATACCTTGTCCACAGATGAGTTGGGCAGGGAAACAATACCAGAAACAGAAATCGCTCAAATAAATATGGAGAAAAAGTCGATCAAATATGTTTAAGAAGTTCGAGGACTTGTCGGGTAGTATAGAAAAACATTGTAGCTCAGAGTATATATGTCAAAGGAGGAGAATACGTAAAATTCAATTTCCATACAAGAGAACATGCAATTATTATGTCACCGACATCAAGGTGAGAAAGTCCAATACTTGGACTAACAAAAAAATAAATGCAACTAGAGTTTCATACATGAAAATACCATCAAGGGAGGATGAATAAATTTCAATTTCCATCTAAAAAAAGTATGATCCATAGATGACTGCATTGTGTGAGTGAAAAATTTTAATGTGACATCTTTTATCTGTCATTAAAAGAGATAACTAGAAAATGAAAAAGTGGATGTACAATACAAAGTTTACAAACAAGGCAAAAAAACACGAAAAATGAAACAAAATGCAAATAAACATGAGATTATTCAAGAAATGAAGAAACAAATTTAATAAAAAAATTATGCAGTAAGCAAAATACATCTAAACATGAGAATATTCAAGAAATGTATGGTTTATTCACAAAGAAGGAAGAAAAAAAAAAAACTTAACCAAGTATCACACGAATTAATCAATGGTTAAAATAGCAAAATATTACAGTACACAATACAGTTACAGATCCATAACAAATGTGAAT
This sequence comes from Acorus gramineus, assembly GCA_030737835.1. NCBI lineage: Eukaryota > Viridiplantae > Streptophyta > Magnoliopsida > Acorales > Acoraceae > Acorus > Acorus gramineus. The sequence goes on along the minus strand of CM060847.1, from coordinate 8,218,889 downwards.
AGATGAATAAATGATGTATAACATAAACAGCAAAAAAGAGGCGCCAAGAATGAAAGACCAGCACGAACAAAAGCAATGAAGAGACTGATTTATTTAGATCTTTAAAAAAAAAAAAAAAAAAATCTGTATACAGTAATACAAAACATGAAGCAATAACATATGCAATAAAAGCAAAAAAAAAAAAAAAAAACAGGAAAACCAAATCAACCAACCTACATCATTTCAAAAAAAAAAAATGAACAGATAAACATAAATTACACGATCTAAAGAAAAGAGAGGGATCAACGCAAGACAGTACACCTTCTTGAAAAGAAAAAACCGGCATGATTGCGGACGAGAGACACAAAAAAAAAAAAAAAAATGATTCTGATGTGTAGGCGAGAGAGACTAAAAAAAACACAAAAAAAAAAAAACATGAAACAAATGATACTGAAGTTTGATCAAAGAATGGAGTACCTGAAGTAGAGCAAAAAAAACGTGTCAGAGAAGGGACGGGTTTTTTTTTTTTTTTTCCCTATGTTGTGATTTGTTGGCTTTCCTGGGAACCCGGCTTTATCCGGGGCACATTTTTCTTAACCGGTCAAGCTCTCGAGTGGGATGGACCGTTGGATTGGTTCAGTGGAGATCGGACAGTCAGGACAGGTCCACGATATATGAAAGTATATTCCGTAGTCAACTAAACTGCTCGAGTGATGAGAGTGGGGGAATGTGTGCTGTCCGCGACCAACCTTAATTGGTTTTTTTTTTAATATGGTATTTATTAAAGATCTATATACGGGGGGAATTAATTGCAATACTTTTTGCTGTTATTTTTTAACGCCGTACGAGATGTAACATTAGATTATTCGTTTCCGATAACTATACTAGAATAGATAATAATCCAAGCTGAATAAGCAACTTTTTTTTTATTTTTTTATTTTTATTCTCATTTAGAAACGTAAAAATGATTTTTTTGTTGTTTGATTCACCTTGGATAAAGTGATGATAAATGGTTGATAAGTGATGAATAAGAGTTTATGATTTCTTAAATGACAATTATACCCCCTGAGAATAGTGTGAGAGATATATGATTGATTTGATAGATGTGACAATTTTTGGAATCTGTGTGAGTTTGTTAGGTGAGATAAATTTTTTAAAATGACAGAGTCCATGGTTTTATTTTGCAGAGGCCATTCGTCCAGGTCAGTTTGTATGTTTTTTTTTTTTAAATGAAACTAGTGGGATTGTCGCTTCTTTTATATAGATAAAAGGAGTACATGCCTATGAGAACAATAACAAACAGGAAATAAAGCAAGAAAATAGGAAATCAAATAAGCTTAAAAAGGAAGTAATCAAGGGAAACTAGGTAAAAGGTTTAACCAGCCTCCCATCAAAAACATCTAGGCAGATACCATCAGCGAGCTTCTCTACACACGAACCGAGGTTGCCCCAATGCAAAAGACACCCCATGCAATGATAAATCGTTTGGCAGCATCCCAGATCCCTTCTATCGAGACTGATGAAGAACCGAACACCCGTTCGTTTCTTCTCAGCCGGATGACCCACATGGTGGCTGGGATCAAGATCTACCTAATCTTGCTTAGTTTACTTATGTCATCTCGACGAGATAGACTATGGCCAAGGACAAGTTGATAATGTATAAAAATTGTATAAACAACTAAAAAGGGGAAAAAAATTTAGAAAAAAATATAATCGCTAATTCAAAGTTGTTTTCGTATGCTAAAAAAATCATTTGACTATGAGAAAAAAGCATTTTCTAGAGCTACTATATATGAGAGAGTACTTTATCAGTATCCATGTAAAAAATAGAAATTGCCTACCTGTGTTTTTCTGTGTTTTTTTTTTTACAAAGGCTTCGTATGGTGATTACAGACTCAACCCAAAGGGCTATTTATAAGAAGTGAGAGAACATTCTTAGGGTCATAACTCATAAACAACACGGCCTCATGGCCCGGTAGACCAAAGCCTCAACTGGCTTGTTTTTCTTTGGGAGACTCCCAAGATTCGATCCCAGAACCTCAATTGGCTTGTTTTTCCCTAGGTGTCCAACCATTATACTAAAACAATACGGGACAAATTGACTACCCATGTTAAATGATAGGTTTTACTCGTAGCTTTTGCGCACATTGCCTGTGTGATTCTAACATCATAGACATGACTTGGGAATTTTTAAATGTTTTATTTTTTTTAAAAAAATGTAGAGTTTGTTATCATTACTTACATTAAGATGTAAAATAAGTGGATTACAAGTCTAAAATTGGATGAGAAAATAAGAGAGAAAATAAAAGAAAAAAACATTAAAAAAAAAGAAAGAAAGGGGGACACGAGGGCGAAAAACGGGAGGGAATGTTAGGTGGGGGTGTCTAACGTTTACCCCATTGTCATCACCAGGTGTTGAGATTATTCAATATTAAAGAGTAATTATTATGAGAATATTATATCTTTATTATCATTATTATGATATTATTAACTATATTGTTGCACTAGTGATAACGTTCCCCCTCACCCCGGCAATCTCTCTCCCACTTGGATATGAAAATCATTTGTTTTCGTGTACTTCAAACGGTCCACGTGACCGTCTCATCTTTAAATGTTTTATTAACATTAAATATCAAATATAGTTATTCAGAGATCTTTATATTTTATAATTTTTACAAAATTTTTTGTTTTATCTATGTATTTTAAAGTGGCCATGTTGATAAATTGAATATTTGAATATGATCCTGGCATTTTTTTTTTTTTTGAAGTTTTACAATTACATGAACTGAATTTGGCTTATTGACACACTCGAAGTGTTATTCTTGTAAAATCGGACTCCACTTTCTCTCGTGGATTGCAAACTCGCAAAAATGGACTATAATTCCAACTTTATAATTCCACTTTCTCTTCTTTCAGTTGGGGAATCTCTGATCTTGTCGATTGTCTCTACTTGATATCTTATTTTCTCTGTCTTTATTTTATTTATGTTTTAATTTTGTCTTTTATTTGGATCATTATGTACTATTTTTGTTACCTAATGGACTACTTCTTCTCAAAAAATAATTCCAAACTTTAAAAGCAAATTATTTTTTTGTTCCATTTAATCGAGCCAGCGACGTAGAATAATGATGGTCACGTGGTAGCTTTACCATGTTCATTAGATAGTTTGAAAAACACAACCGTCAATCCACCGTCGGTCAAGATAAGTTAATGATCATGTATTATGCATGCCATTGAGAAGTCTTTTTTTAAGCTGATCAAATTTAAAATACAACATTGCACCCTTATTAATTATGGAACAATATTAAACAGAGAAAAAAATAAAAAACAAACCAACATTTTGAGACGGACACTGTTTTCCTAAGTAGATCAGTTTGTTGGAGAGCAATGGCGGTTATTTCATTCAGTGCTTCAAGTAATGGAGTGTGATTCTAGATTATAATTAACAATTTTGTTTTAAATCCTTCATGCATCCTTTGTTCTGCGCATTTAATCTTTATCTGTAGACCAAATAAGCGGGATACTTTATACCTTCGCCTCAATAAAAAAAGACTGGTAGGAAATGGCCTTAAGACTGGTGTAGGGCACGTGAAACGGTCCAGCTGGTCTTTATTTTCCTTCTTCAAATCAACCAGCGAAAAATCCAAACAACCCCTTGTTTAGATTTTTTTCTTTTTTGATAAATAAATAAACAATAATTCACAGCCTTATTTTATAGGCCCCATTTTTTAGATCCCGTATAAGTCCCATGAAATGGAACAAGTGTTAATATGTATTTTATCATTTTTGTATTTTTTTTATAATTACTCTCTATAATCAAGGAGTTGGTTATAATGATTGATTTTTTGAAATTTTTTTGAAAGAATCAAATCCCATAATTTTTTATAATTAATAATCTTCTCTCTTGTGCTTTATAAGATGAAAAAAAAACACGATCTCTCTATCTATCTGTGTGTGGCTTCTTTTTCATCTCCACCTAAAACATAATTTGTATTTGAGTCATATTTCTTATTTTATATTTATTATAATTTTTTATTATTAAATTTGATGCTAAATTTTAAATCCATTTTTAGATTCATTTAAATTTACATTATTCTAAAGATTTATTACTTGTATGTTGCAAAGGTTTATATATATTTTAGGTAAACAAACCTTTTAATAAACAAACCTTAAACATGGGCTCAAAATTAGACAAACCTTCTAAAAAAAAATATACAATCCCATATACAATTTATATATCTTGTCATTTCATGAGCCCCCTTAATCATTATTACTATATTAAAATATATATTTCATTGAAAATTTTAAGCATTTCTAATAAATGATATCATTTATAATTAAATCTTTTATAAAAAATACATATTTTAATAAAATAAAATATATAATTTTAAAAAAATAAAAATACATACAATATATATGTGTTTTAAACGGTAAAATAGAAAATAAACTGTGCGTAACACAACATTTGTCATGTAACGATATAATATAGTTTTCGTCATTACACAACATAAAAGGCCGATTATTCCAATTAGTTAGTCTGATGTAAATATGTATAATTATGAACGGATGACTGTTGGAAGTGGGTATTATTAATCGGACAGTATATGCTGAGATTCCATCATCAGAAACCCTCGCACAAGGACAGAACGGTCCATCCATCTGTCATGGAATAGTAAATTACACTCACTAAAAAGGACAACATAGTAATTCTCTCGTTGTTGGCCCGTCCTCTCGTTCCTTCACCTCCACGACGCTTCTTCATTTATAATTCCGTCCGAGTCAATCCCTTCCCCCTCGTCTTCAACGAAACCCTAATCTGGGACTTCCTCCGGTTCGATCCGTCGTCGTCGCAGTCCCTCGTCGCAGATCCGTCGTTGGAGCCCCAGATCAGGCACTGGTATCACTCGAACCCCTATCTGAACCACCAGATCTGGGTTTTCTAGGGTTTCCTTTTTTATGTGCATCTGAATGTTTGTTATTGTTGTTTTTCTTCAATTCTTGATCAGATATCGGATTCGGACTGTAATTTTTCCGATTGATGGAGGGAGTCTCAGGGGATCGTGCGGCGGAAACGTCGCTTCCTCTGGCGAAATGGAGGAGTGATTTCTCGAGGGCTTTCCAGTACTATCTCGACCGATCAACGCCTCACCTGGTTGGGAGGTGGATAGGGACCTTAGCTGTTGCGGCCGTCTACATGTTGCGCGTCTATCTCATTCAGGGGTTCTATATCGTCTCTTATGGTCTCGGGATATACTTGTTGAACCTCCTCATTGGTTTCCTCTCCCCGAGGGTTGATCCGGAGCTGGAAGTCGATGGGGCTTCCCTCCCGACGAGGGGATCTGATGAGTTCAAGCCCTTCATCCGCCGCCTACCTGAGTTCAAGTTCTGGTAATCCTATCAATTCTTTTATACCGTGTTAAATGAGGTTCCTTTGTTTGATTCCCTTTGAAAGCCAATTTTTTTATTGTTTATATTCAGCATGCATTTGGTTTCTGTTTTTTGATGATGGGTATGTAGCATTTCATTTGCTAAAAGAAGGATCTTGACTGCTAATCTGCATTAGTGTCTTTGAGATTAATGTAAGATTTGGTGCTTTAGATTTAGAAAACCTCTGCTGGGAATTCCACGTTTGATTAAAGTGATATCTTGCTTCCTGTAAATGTCATCTGTAAGGATCAAGGTTGAAAACCCAGTCATTATTATAGGTATGTATTCCGACTTTTTAATTGCATGTGGGTGTCAAATTACGCTGTCAGTTTTGTTTGATTTGTAGAGATCATGCAAGGATCCTTCATTTTTGTGCCATTTTAGACCACAATATTTTGCTGCTGGATGTCAACATTCATCAAGAATTTTGCAATATCCATGATCAGCAACCTATTGGATCAGCTTAGTTGATTACTGTTTTATTATATGGGTGGCTTTTGTTTTGCCTTTTTATTTTTATTTTTGCCTTTTTATAATGTGGTATAGAATTCGTTATCTGTCATCAGTGGCTCCATGATACAATATGTTGTCTGTTTTGGAGGTAAGGCTCCTATACCCCCTCCTTGTTGGAGCCTGCTGTTGTATAATATAATATATAATCACTTGGTGAGCTCCTCTCAATGTGAAATAAAAGTAAAGAATTTGGTGAGCTCCAACAACAGGAGGATCTTGCCAGTTTATGATAACTACAGTCTAATGGAAAGTATTTTTGTATAAGCTAGGACTTTGGTGATCAAGGGGAATAATTACCATCCTACACACATGCATGCATACATACTGGCAAATTTGTAGTGAAGTCAGTAAATTAACCATTGCTCAATGCAGTTGAGAGAAGATTTCATGTTGTGCGTGTCTTGAGGTGAAATTTCTGGTCTACTAATCGGTAGTTAGCAATGATTTGAAATCAATTACTATTTCGTTTACTTATAAATTGAACCTATAGTTTTGATCGTCATGATTGATTGAACATACATTGCAATTAATCTAGTCTTGCTTGGTACTTTTGGAGTTTGTAAGGGCTAGTTTGGTGACTCTGATCCAGTAGTAGTATTCCTCCTTTCTCAGAAATCCAGTTCTGGTAGATCCATGGGAAGGAGGAGTGAAGAAATTTTTACATGGGGTGCCCAGGAATGACCACAGGAATGGAGGATCCCAAGCGCCTTTTACGTGGGTGTTCCAAGAGAAGGAATATGAAAATGAACACCAAACTGGCCCTAAATGTCACGTTTTATTGGCTTTACATTCTCCTTTGAGTGGACCTGTGGAAGAGCAATTTTCAGCTCTGTGTGATTCCTATCAAATCTCAGCCAATAATTATTGAAGCTCATTTGTCTATCTCAAATGATTGTAGCTTATATTATTTTGAATACCATGCCCTTTTTCTTATGCATATTTGAAATGAATTAGTTGCCTTTTCAATAGTGTCATTTCATGTGTGTTCCATCTAATCAATTGATTGCTTTCAAGCTGAAAAAGTGCAATACCTTCAAATTTTAATTTTCTTGAAAAAAATAAATTCTATTGTCACTTTTTCCTTTGTATAAAAAAATATCTACAATTAACCTTATGTAATGAAAATCCTTGTTACAGATGGTTGGTTCTTGAAATGTTGTGTTTGCTAACGGTGATGTGATCTTTTTACATGATGGCTTGATTTCGTTGAATAAATCTTCTGTTTTCAGGTACGCCATCACAAAGGCCTTTTGTGTAGCCTTTGTTATGACCTTCTTTTCTGTATTTGATGTTCCTGTCTTTTGGCCAATCCTTCTATGTTACTGGATTGTTCTTTTTGTCCTGACAATGAAACGCCAGATTCTACACATGATCAAGTACAAATATGTGCCATTCAATATTGGGAAGCAGGTTCGCTCTCAATGATTTCATTACTGTTTATCTTATGATTGCATTAGTAATTATGCTTGTTGATTGTAACATCTTTTTTTTTTTTTTTTTCCTTTTTTTGGCTGTTGTATTCAGAGGTACGATAAGAGGAGGCCTGGTGGAAGCAATAGCAGCTTATCAAGGGACTGATAAAACAGATGCTTCACCAGAATGATTTTTAGGGTGCGGAAAGTGCAAACACAGAAGTTGCTTCCAGATTCATGGTTTTGTTTAGATTCAGAATGAAACTATATCCTGTCACTTGAAATTTGAAATACTAATTGCCTTAGGTGTTGTAGTTCATTTTGCCTGCCTATGTTTAAGGCATTCATTCATGGCATATGAAACTGGAAAAAGATCTGTGCATATGTATGGTAATTCTTTTGGTTTCTATATTGGATTTTGTTTGGGAAAAATGATATATATTTGCTTTCTCACAATTGTGCTTGACTGTCTCTGCTTTTTTTGTGTTTTATTTGGAAGATATACAAAACCGAATTTTCAGATGAATGCTGGGTGGAGTAGATGAAACTGATTTATTTGGTGTTTAATGGCATTAACAGCTTTTTATCAGCAGCACTTCCAAGGCCAAAAGAATGCGTCCTCTTAAATATGCATTCATCAGTAAATTAGCACATTTTAGAGAGGCTTCAATACACGTGTAATGTGTATTATTTAGAATTTGGTGTTAATGGCATTTGGCGCTTGTTTGCATTAGATTTCTCAACAGATATGCATGCAGGATATTAAACGAAACTTTCTTAAAAATATATACAATGTTCTGTTATCCCATCTATATATTCTGAAAACAATTTTTTTGCACAGTGCAAAGAGATTGACAAGAATTAAAGCTAAAATTCAAACTCTGGAATAAACTCCCATGCAAACAAAGGGTTCCTTCCTCGCCACTGGTTGTCTCATGGAATGGGTCGACCCGCTAAGCTTTTCCTGTATATGCTCATGAATTTTGCTATAAATTCTGCAAAAATAAACTAAACATACATTAGTCCTGCACGAATTATGAACCTCCCCTTTAGCAACAGTATAGAATTGACTCCCCGTTACCTAATATCCAAGAACGCAAGCATTCTGCATGTCTTAACTAACTGACACAGTACTTCATTAATCATTGTATACAGTTTGTCTATACATGTAGGTAAATATGTGCTTCTAGTAAACTGTTCGTTCACTTACATGTGCATCTAGTAAACTTAAATAAGTTTTACCACAGTTTGTCTATACATGTAGGTAAATAAGTTTTACCACAGTTTGTTCACTTACCTTCTAATTTCAACAGGGCACTTGTTCCACTGGGCAATCTCTTATCCTGCAAACAGCAAAATTTCACGTCTCCCCACCACCAAGCCAAATCCATATGAAAGGTGAACTAATAAGAGATTACTCACATAATAAGCCTGCCAGTAATATAGCTCCCTTTTCAAGCTAGCTTCAATTCCCTTGAGGAACTCTTCTACAAGCTTCTGCATTATGAATGCGCAACATAAAAAAAAAATTCTTTAATGCGGAAAAATATGATCAAGCTTCAGAATTTACCTGGAGAATGAGTTTGGGGTTGACAAATTCCACGAGCAGCTGTTGAATCTCCCCTCGTGTATGGAATAATCTAGTACATAAACATCCACAATCACAAGCAACTTTACAATAAATATAAATACTAGACTAGAATTATGAGTAATTTCCATATTTGATGGAGCAGAATATTTTGGTTACTTTTGCACAGTAAATTACCATCTCTCTGGTTATAAGTTTGTGTTTATTTGTCTCTTTTCTCTAACATCCATGCTTGCCAACCACCGTAAAAGTGATACAGGGTCTCTATTTGACTAAATATTTTTCTCCTATTCCTGATATATTTGCCACTGATTGAGTAGAATATTTCTGAGCCACGATTCATGCCACTACTGAAACATCACAATTCACAGAGAGACGCCCTTCTATTCACATGCTTCATGCTTCCAAGTATGTTCACCGAAAGATATATATATGTGTGCGTGTATTAAGCTGGGCATGAGTTGCATGACTTTATAGAACGTGCTAGATCACAGAAATAAAAGCTCGAACAAAGGAAAGATGATAAACTTGAAACTGTAGAAATGAAGCAGCTCAAATGTGGCCTTTAAGAAGGTTTTGGAACTAACCTATTTGGTGATGGATCACCAAGAATACCTGCAGCAACTTCCACAAGTACCTCCTCCCATCCTAGTGGGATTGGTTGCTCATCAACAAATGGATAACTGCACGAGCAGTATATGAATGAGGAAAGGATGAAAAGATAAGACACTCCTGCATCCAACAGATCCATCAGTTCCTTACTTGTGTGCTTTGCATGCTTCAAGTGCCATGATTGCTCTCCTCATGTTCTGCCTTGACTTTGCTGCAATTTTAGCAGCAAAGCTCATGGGTAGGTCAAAGTTCTCCTTCTTTGCAATGTAGATAAGGACTTCCATGATCTGAGGCATATAACATAAAGCTTATTGATAATTTTTTTGGAAAATCATACAACACACATCTTCACAATGTCATTTTTCAAATAGAAAACAGGTCTGAAGGACCATTTTACAGACCATAAACCCCCCTTTTTCACCAAGATATCAATATTAACTTCATATCAAAGTATCAAGCAGAAATAATTTTACTTATGGTCACAGATTCTATAAATAGAGTGATGTAAAAGAATCTGTATGTGAAGACGTTAAGCTGAATTATAATGAAGAAAAACAGGGAGTAGCATCTTTTTAGATACATGAATTTTTGATGGACAACATATTTCTCAAGTGAAAGATGAATGGCTCATGAAAACTTTAACTTCCAAGTGAAATGGCGTGGTTTCCTTCAACTAAAAATAAAATAAATAAAATAATTTATATTTGTGTCCTTTCAACCTCAAGCAACAGGTTGCATAGAATTAATTCTCGTGGAGCATATATTGTAATTTGTAAGGGATGTTAGTCCCAATAATATGCTCAAGTTATGTAGTTTTCAGCCTATAGTAAGTGAATTGGGCTATGACTAATACTCACTTCATGAGTTACTGGAGCTCCCAATGTGATAAGTTTACTACGATTTTTCACAGATTCTTGAACAGCTGCATCATTTTCACAACATAATATGATCTTGCATGCTTCTGTATAACACTCCATTATCCACTTTATTAAATGCTGAACATTTTCTGAAACCTTGTCAACCCCATACAGGACAATCACTGGTTCAAGAAGATCACTCATCGTCAGGTACTATACAAAATGAGGGGTTAAACTTAAAAAATAAAAAATGTAAATATAAGTATGTTGGACCTTTATAATCAGCCTTGAAACTTGCATCACTGATTTCAGGTATGGCGGTCCGGTTGGCTGATATCTCCTTAATAATACCCATCAAAGCATATCTTGCAGTCTTTGTTCCAGATTTGAGATTGAGTTCCACATGGTGAGGACTTGAGGTTAACGGGACAACTACTTGAATTGGCCTTGCCTCTTGCTGAAGAACATTCAAGAAAAATCATACTTGTTAACGGGACAACTACTTGAATTGGCCTTGCCTCTTGCTGAAGAACATTCAAGAAAAATCATACTTGATCTTATATCAGTGTTATGAAATTATATATCTTATTTATTTTAGGAGAACCAGATGGCTTCAGTGAAATGACTGAAGATACACATGACCTCTATGACTTCATCTAGTATCGCCTTCATTTCCATATATTATACTATTATTAGCTTTTCAATGCCAGTTATTTAGAAATCTATCTTTGGAAGTTAAGAAATTAAGATCACACCTGAATATGGTAATGCTTTAGGTCATGAGAGATCTGCAAAAATTGTGACACTAAATCAGTCTAATAGGCTATGCTACATCTGATTTTAAAACTTCACAAATATTGTTCTGCTCTTACCCTTAATGCTGAATCACCGAATGCTTCACACAGTAAAGCTCTGGATAGGGCTTTCTTTCCTGAGCCAGAGGGCCCGTGGAACATGATGTGGGGGTAGTTTGTGTGTGATATCTGGCCAATACAAACACTTTTAAGTGATTCTGAGCTCTGAATAGACAATTACCACAATTTACAAAAGAGTACTTGGATTAACAATGTAAAGTAACATCAAGGTAAAATAAAATAAACATGATACTGAAAGTGCATTGAAATATTGAATTAAATCAAGACCTGAAATGCGAGAGATATTAGTAACTCATCACACAACTCTAATGGATTTTAAATTTAGAAATAATGTGAAGTGCTTGATGCAAAAGAATGAAATAAACAAAAAATGTGACATACTAAATCATGCTTCAAAGACTACCAAGAATAGAGCCCCACATATTCTTTATGGATATAATGCCATTCATAAAGCCAACTTATTTGTTAATGAATCACAGTAGCAACTATATATTCTTTTAAAGCAGCTGAAATGTCAAATTAAAATTCCAAGTGTTTCTTGTTGTATATTGAATCAAAATGGTAACAATCAATCAAGGCTAGAAATGTATTGATTTTACCAACTGCTTGAGATACTGCGCTTGCTGCTTATGGCAGATGAAACCATCCAACCTCCTTGGCTGATGTTTATCAGCCCAAAAGGGCCTTAGATCCTCCACCACGAACGCCCTCTCGATAAATGAAGCCTCATCGATCTGCCTAGTCTCAGGGGACTTCGACTTCCCGCATGACCCACCCCTAACACACGAGAACCACGTGTCGCTCTGACTCCTCTGCCTATTCGCAGTGAACTTCCCGGAGCTCCCACCCGCGTAGCTCCCACTGTCGTTGTTGCTCGTCCTGTAACTACTCGTGTTTGTCTGCGAGGAGGTCATGGTGCTCACCGAGACCGCCTCTCTCGGCTTCTGCTGGGTGCCAACCAACATCGTCCTCCGGTCCCTGACCCCGACATCGCGGGAGAAGAAGATGTCCCCGGGGGAGATCGAGTCGGTGCTCTGCATCAATAGAGAGTTCGAAGAGGATGCCTTGGTGAACTTTAGCATCCCATTGATCTCTTCGGCAGGGGCGGCGCCAATGGTGGGGCTCTTGTTGGGCAAGGGGGATGGGTTTCTCTTTGGCTCCCACGGCTGCCTCGGCTTTGGAACGGACATCGAACGGTGGCGGTGTCCATGGGCTAAACTCTCCCTTCTCATTCGATACGGAGATACGTGCCTGCGATCAGAGTTTTTGTTGAATGGGGTTATGTTCCTTCGCGAGTCGATGAGACCACCATCACCAACTTCATCATCATCAACAACAACATGGTTGGCCATACGATTCGGCTTGTATGGTGATCGGCTGGTGCTCCTCTGTGGGATGGGGGAGCAGCGGCTGGGATCGGGTCTCTTGATCGGGGGTTTGGGGCGGAGGGGGGCGTCATGGAGCTCGGATTCCGTATCGGACGGCTCGTAACCGCTACGCTTCGGTGGGGTTCTGGAATTCCTTGGTGGGGGTTTGCCCAGTGCCATCATAAGTGCTTCAGTGAGTGAAATCTGGGTTCAATGTGTTTGTGTGATATTTTGAGAGATGAATCAAAGGATAAGTAGAAGATGACGAGGATTTTTATAGGGGATCGGAAGAAACTAAGCAAATACGTCTTTGGAGACCACGAAATATTATAAATTTTTTTTTTCTTTGTCTTCTCCATCCTCTCTTTCTCTGTTTTTCTGTCTCTTTCTTACGATTCAACGCCAAAAACGCGCGGGATTTTTCATACTTCTGTTTCTTTTGTACCAACGGTGGATGTTTTCGTCGGATACTTTGCAGATTTGGTGGGTTTTTATTTTGGACGGCGTTGATTTACATCATGAGATGCCTCCCACACATCTGTCACGCTTCTTTTGTTTTGGAGAAGTTGCATATCATACTGGTTTGAGGTCCGGATCCAACCAGACCTCAATACATCAATATTCAATATCATCATTATTGAATTACACAATTTATGAATCAAACTACAGAGTTTATGTATCGAACTATACAATTCAATTTCATAGGCTAGGCTATGCAGTTTGATACTGATGATATTGATAGTATTGACTGGATACCGACTCATTGATGTAGCATAGCTAACCATGCATATGTTTTCATTAGTTGAATGATTTATTTATTTATTTTTTGAAGTAAGAGAACATATACAATTTAATAAAACATATAATTTTTTTTTTATAAAGATACATTTTCATTATATGAATTATATATATATTTTACAAAAAGTTGATTTCTACTTGTGATTCCAATTGAAATTGTCCTGGCATTATCCATCACTGTTGTCCATAAGCATCTATCTTAATGTTTAAGAAACCCAGCTTTGTTTCTCGAACTTATGCACGGGTCCATCACATCAAGGGATTCTAATTGTGCTACATTTGGACAATGTAAAAACAAAAAGGATCATGTTAGCTGTTAATCAATCAATTAAATGATGCATTAGATGCATCGAATGACAACTTAATTTATGTATTTATTATCTGGGGTTTAGTTGTGTTAAATCTAAACCTGGATGTTATCTACAAGAGTCATGGTTCTTTGGGTCTCTCTTTCATTGCTCCATAACAGTGCCTCCCACTTGAATCTTTTGAGGAAAAACTACTGAATGCCCTGTTGGGATCATGGTCAAGCCATGGAATGCTCATTGCAAAGTCTATGATATTTATAAAGATAAATCTCAACAATCCCTCTCATAACTTTTTAACAAACTATAATTAATAAATCTTGTTTATAAGATATTAAAAGGTACTTTTTATCTAATCAATTAAGATTAAATATTAACTAGTCAATATGACTTCATCTTCTAATTTGAGTACACGCAATCTAATTAATCTCAACGTTCTATTGAATTGTTGTTCCATGCCATATATATTACATTTCTATTGAATTGCATGGTCACGGTTCCCAATCTTGTCATCATCAATGGTCCCTTGTACCCAAGAGTTTGTAAAGCTTACCTTCCTTAATTGTAAATGTGAAAAAAGAAAGATGGGAGCTTCGTATGATATTCTAACAGTGGAACTCTGAATAAATTAATACGCTAGAAAATGTTTCAACAATTTTGATGAAACTCTTGTAACTCAGCCATGAAAACTGAGAGCTCGACCGAGATGTGCTAATTTTTCCTTAGTAACGAGACACTGTATATGAAGAGATGTTCCACGATCTCCACCTTCACCATGCATAGAACACAACAAATATGTCCGCAACGGCTTTAGCCGTGTGGTTAGTGACACCCCCTTTTCCAGGGGCTTGCCTGGTTTCAATCCTTGGTGATGCCAAGGAGAAAAAAAAAAAAAGAAAGGAAGTTTTAAGCTGGTTGGTTATTGTGGGCTTGACCCACAACATCTTCTAGGCCTATGAGCCTAATATAATTAGGTATAAAAGCCTTGTCAATGCATGTTCCCTGTCCGGATTTTTATATTAAAAAAAAAAAGAAAAAAGAAACACAACGAAGGGTTACCGTTTGCTAAGGTTGCTCCGAGTGAGAAATTACCTTAATATTACATTTCTTATATATGGTTCAACGTAATCTTTTTTTTTTAATGAGATTTATGGAAACTTTATGATCCACAAACATGAATAAAGTAGCTGCCCAGCATCAGCTCAGATTTGGCGTATCTTTGAGTGGCTCACATGGAGAAGTTTGGTTTTCAATCAATGGAAGACTTATGGGAGGCAGCATTGAGAATGAAAAAAAAAAGAGGACAGAAGCAAGACTAGGCTCATTCTCCTATTGATCATCCCAACATGCCTTTTGACGATTTGGAGGCCGAGAAATGATTCAGTCTTCAAATGTGCACACTTTTATTTTGAAAATCTATAGGATATGACGGGACAAAATATCAGAGATTGGGGTACTGTGATTGGTGGGGCATCGCATATCCTACTTGAGGAGAATCATATGGTGATGACTTAGAGATAGTCGGTTTTTGAACAAAAGGTGGTAGAAATCTTTTCTGTCTGGCTTTTGTTCTTGCGTCACATTGTCCATCTCATTTTCTTGCTCTTCTTTTTATTGTTTTTTTACTTTGCATTTGTATGCTCTATTTTGATTCTATTGGGAATATGCCTACATCTCTCTCTCTCTCTCTCTCTCTTAAAAAAAAAAAAAAAAACACATAAATAAAGTAAACTTTCAAGTTAGTATCCAAACATTCAATTATGCCAATGTCATGGCTAGCACACAACTTGCACGCAAGTGTTTTTCTCGGTGGGGTCGGTTTGCAATATATTTGATATGTCAAGATATTTTCAATAAATCCATCTAAGACATATTTAAAGTTCTGATAAAGTTCTGATAAGAATCTTAGTTGCCTTTGATAATTAAATTTACAGTGATCATTGTTTTGGTTGGAATAAATAGACCATTTGTAAATTATTATTTGTACAACAAACAAATACAATTGTTATACAACCATGACTTATTGATTGAAATTCAAGTGCCTTCAAAAATCAAGGGGACATTCTTGTTTTGTAATATTTTTTTTCCGGCAAGGGATGCTTGAAGCGTGCATGCCTCGGGAGAGACCCCATTATAATATTTATAATATACACTAGATTAGAGATATACATTGCGAATTGAATGGAGTTCAGTATTTTGTACCACTCATCTCATCTAGTAGGTCCACTAAAAAAAAATTTCTAGTATGTCCAATATGAAGTTGCTCACACGTGGGCCAATTTTCCCCCATATTATTATTATTATTATTATTATTTCTTTTTTAGTTTAAAAAATGTCTCTTGGACTCTCTTAGTTTTTTTTTCTATGATCTTGTCAAATTGTTCTTCTATTTGTTACGGGATTCAAAAGATTTTAATGAGGTTGAGATATGATTCCATCCGAGAGCTCCTGGACCGTACAACTTAATTGTGACTTAGGAAGACACAATGTGGGATTTAATTGTCCCAGATTACTTAGACAGACAAACGATGAGTCTAGGTGGCCATAAAAATATGTCACACACCTTATTCAAATTCCATGATGAAATTTTGTGACTTAAAAAGCTTGTATCCACAATTCTTAAATTTTTCTTTAATGAATTTCACATATTATCTAGACAAGCTCGAGTCCAGCTTTAATTGTCTGTATTACACCTGCAATGATTTTTAAGTACCCTATGTATTTTATATGAATTATTATGCACCACGGAAACCTATTTTGGATCGATTCATCAGTTCTTTTAAGGTTGTGGATATTTTTTTTATTAAAAAAAAAAAATGATTTGTTCAAAGAGACAGAGGTGGGGGACTTAACATTACGTGATTCCAATTCATGTCATATTGTTCCCAGGTCTCCATCTCTAGCTTTATCATCTTTTATAACCACTGATCAACTGATGTTCGAAGTGGGGGCATCGGTTGGTGTTCTTTGTGGTCCATTCAATATCGGCCGATTCACACGAGCACACTTCTATATAAATCAAAATGCGTCGCAAAATTCCATGTTAAACTCAATAATTTTTAGCCTGTACGTACGTCATCTTTATTTATCTAGGCCACCAACCCTGACAATACTGAACAACATCCTTTGTTGCAAGTGCTTTTAAACATACATAATTAAACAGAAACTCCGCAGCCTTGTACATCATCACTATTTCATTTTGATGTGCGGCGGTGCAACGACCGATTGATTCCCTATGTTTCATGTGCCAGCGATGAGAAGTGGGTCGTCTGATCTGTAGGAAATTTAATGGAAAATGCATGTGTAGATCTTATCCCTGTTTCAATAATCTCATATATATTGTTCAGTTGACTTCAGAAACAGATCAGAATGCTTAGGCACAGTGAGTACGTTAACACAAAATGAAAAGATATCCCAGTTGCGCGGACTTGTATATATGCCAATCATTTGCTACTCATGACAACCTGATTTACAATAATCAGATACAATCCAGATCATTCAATCATCAACAACAACAACAACAACAACAAAAAAAACTTAACACCTTTTTACATTAAGCAAGTCAACGAGTGCATTTTTTTTTCCTATTTTAAAAAAAATTATTTTGTGTTAAACAAAGATGAACTGTTGTTGTGGGGTGGTTTGGAATTGGGATTCTTGGGATAGAACTGGTGAGAACGTGGAGTCCCTCTCAATCATAGTCACACAACACAACGACTCCTCAACCACTAGTTAGGAGAATACCAACATTTATAATTTATATCCAACTTAAACAAATTATGTGCATGTCTTTTATTTCATTTTCTTTTTGAAAAAGTAAATGAGAGAGAGAGAGGGGGAGAGGTTGATAATTGGGTTGTATGTCATTATAAAGCATGGTTATATTAAAAAGCTATGCCAGCTAGGTTGCTTAAAGTTGGACTGTCTCCATTAGTTTGGTTTTGGTCTTCCCTCTCATATAACATTAGTGGGAGCTCATAAAATTCTTTCTTCTTTATTGCTGGCTTCTCAAAGAGATCAGATGCCTCAGAGAGGCTATATTTTGGTGTTCGTCTTCTGGGCTTTGCTCACCCTCATCACCCCCACTCTCATTTCCTGGTCGGCTTCTGCAAGACCAAGCTTAGCTTTTCAAGGTATTATTTATTGTTCATACACGTCTCTTGATGAAGTCAATATATAATGCATCTTTTTTTCCCTTCTATATGAACCAATTCATAAATAGCTTTAATTTGATCTCTTCTCATTCGGAGAGACTAAATAGTTTCTTTTTTTGGTATTGTTGATTAGCGATCAAAGAACAAAACAATACAGAAATCAAAGGGAGACGAATGATGGGTTCATCAATGAGAGATGGGTCACAGAGGAATTCGAGTGCACCAGCACCGGCCCCGGCTCCAGCACCGGCCCCATGGAGACCGAAAAGGTGATGCAGAGGATTTGGAAGGGAATTGTTATAGAATAAGAAAAACAAAGAGCACTGTAATATAACATGATTTCTTGTTTATTTTTCCCTTTTTTTCTATTTATAAAATTTTGATTTTTTTTGTGGGATGAAGGTTGTATCATTGATAACATTTTCGTTCGTTTGGGTTCTTTTGCTATACATTTTCTTTTTTGAGTGATTACTAAAACATTGTCAAAGAAAAGCTACATGAATGGGAATGGCACCATGGTTGTTCGATCCGTTTCATTTTGGTTTTTTGTTGAGCAAATGTGTTATGGTTAACTAAATGGAGTGCAGGTATTAAACGTGTTATTAATGTTAATTAAGGGCAGATAGATGAAGCCAAATCCCCGTGAAATGGGTGGGGCTGAGAGATAGGTACGGTTGATGATGATACAATTTAAATTTAAATGGTCCTGATCAGCCCAAAATCATTAACCAATCCCCTAGTAGTGTCACAGATGTATTATTAATGTTGGGGATTGTTATTAATTCTGAAAAAGAAAGAAAGTCCAGATTTCAGACATAATCCCGAAAAATGTGTGACACCAACATGGGGACAGAATTGGCACACTGTGACGGCCTATTTGGATTTTCTTTTGTTCACATAACTTTGCCTCAACCACTGATTTATTTATCAGTGTTGTTTATGAAGGTATTGTAAAAAGTAAAACACTATCTTTGATATTAGCTTAAGGCATAATTTTCTGACTTCACATATTATCGTAAAGGATTAATGTAATAATCTTATGACCATCCGGGCCTTTCCAATCTATGTACAGTTTGTTTTTGTCTCACACCCACTCGCTTAACGCGGTGGTGTAAGGACACCCTTCGTTTCAGGGGTTCGTTTCGTTTGTTCACGAGCAAAAAATTAAAGAAAAAACAACTCTTTGGACTGGGTGTACTGTGAGCTTTGTCCACTATATACATTATACTGTGAACCCTTTGTGGTCCTTTATTAGTCAAGGTGTATGTAATTTATAAGCGGTCCTGTTTAGGCTTATGTATTAAAAGATTAAAAATAAAAATAAAGCTCAGTTTATTTAATACACTGCATGGACTAGTAGTGTGCTAATATGATTTTAGGCAATTGGAGTTGTATAAAAAAATTATAATACACTTTGTCCAATTTATAGTCATTGTATCATTGATGTGATATATAAAATCGTCTAATGCAATATATATTTTTTTAAAAAATAGGTATAACTCCCTAAAATCTTTTTAAAATTACACAAAATTTCTATAAAATCAGAAAATCACCATACCTCTCTAAAAATTATCCATAGTTAACATATTTAGTCCCTGGGTCAATGCACAGTTACTTTATAGAGAATATTCTTAGAATATTCTCTGTATTTAACTGAGCTCATATAATTTATGTTCAAATAAGTCCCTGGGTCAATGTATAAAATCTCTTTTAGTCCTTTTTCGAAGACAAAATTTCCTTTAATTATCCTAAATTGTCTCTTGTCTCCCTCTCATCCCCAACAGTTAAACCAAAAAAAAGATCGATCACCTCTTTTAACACTTAAATTCGATCACCACCTTCTCAAATCTCATATCCTCTTCCACTATCATCCTCACTTTCATTTTTTCTTCACTGCGCCTATTCGAGGACAACCGCGTGAACCTCCTCCGGACCCTAAGAGGGGGAAGTTCCGTATCTCTGACCCTGTTGGGGCTTGTCAAATAACACGGCGCGATTGTGATGTGATTTCGCGTGAGCGCGTCCAGCTGGTACCACCTCTGGCAGACGAGCAAAACGGCGTCCCTGTCATGGGGGTCGTCGAAACTCAAAATGGGATGTTTTGGCTTCACACGCTCAGATCGATAAATATGACCAACGAAACTCAAAAAGGACTTCAAATCGGAAACATATGTGGCTCTGCGACGGAACAAAAACAGTGAAAATCGACCTTAGAGAAGCACAAAATGAAAGTTGTGAAGTAAGCGATTCAAAGATTCTTACTTTTAGGAAGACCTTCTGAAACTAGAACATTGACCGAGAAAGGGCTGGGAAGTGAATCGGATCGTGAGGGACGGCAGAGAAGGTCCACCGGCGGATCCTAAGAGTCCGAGTCACGCGTGACGATCACAGCCGACTCTATTGCTGTTAGACCATCATCACCCAACACCGCCAACCATGTATGATTGTGTAAAATTCAAGTGTGTAAGATGAACCTGTATTTGCACAATTGCACGTCAATCGTTCGATGGAAGTCCTAAACGAGCTCGTGCATTGGTTGGGCATCATATGCTTGTTGAAATGTTTAAACCATGAATTGATTTTTTTTTGGGCATCAAGTAGTGTATTTAGGACTAAATTATTATTCACTACAAAGCCCATCACATACTTTTAGAAGATGTGGTCCAGTGGAGGAAGAAAAGAAGCCCAGTAGTCCTTGGTGTTTCTCCAGTGAGCGAGATAAGAGGGTGTTCCAATCGTTTAGAGAGAGAGAGAGAGAGAGAGATGGGAGAGATCAATGGTATTTAGTGTAAGGGGTATTTTGGTAATGTTTTATCTTTGGTTATTGTTAACCATGTGTTGGTTACTTGGGGTCACAGCAGGGATGTGTATGAATGTTTTACAATAATAGAAGGAGGTATGGTTATTTTTCAAGTTTATAGGGATTTTTTATGATTTTAAATTTTTTTTAGAGAGTTATATTGATTTTTTCCTATATTTTATTATCTTCATATATAATATTACGAAAACCTAAAAAAATGCATTTAATTCATATGGGAGTAACCTTCATATTTTAATTAGTTAATATATACTTAAGAAAAAAATATTTAATCAGTTCAATATTTATTTAAGAAAAATCAAAACAACCGCGGAAAACAAATGAAATTGCATAAGGACATGATTGAATTAACAATATTCTTTTTTTTTCTTCTTTTTTGTTGTGGAAGGGGGAACCACTTGAGACAAGCCCAATGGGTTGAATGTGGGCCTTAGTCGTCTGGGCTAGGCCATTAAGATCAGAAAATATTGATTAGGGCCATAGTTATTGGGAATATTCTTATCCAGTCCACCAGAATATCTTACAACCGTCGATTTTGAGCAAT
Source organism: Acorus gramineus (assembly GCA_030737835.1). Taxonomy (NCBI): domain Eukaryota; kingdom Viridiplantae; phylum Streptophyta; class Magnoliopsida; order Acorales; family Acoraceae; genus Acorus; species Acorus gramineus. Next base: position 8,197,640 of record CM060847.1, on the reverse strand, counting down.
CGACGGTACAACGAAGCCGCAACCAAAACCCTAGTTCCCTCTCCCGATCGACCACCCGCACAGCTAAAACCCTAATTTACATAAAAGACAGTGTGAGAAGAGGGAGAGAGAGAGAGAGAGGGGTCGATCGAGATGGGGAAGAAGGCGAAGGGAAAGGAGAGGCTCGACAAGTACTACCGTCTCGCGAAGGAGGTCGGTTACAGGTCCCGCGCGGCGTACAAGCTGGTCCAGCTTGACGCCTCGTTCAAGTTCCTCTCCTCCGCCGACTCCGTCCTCGACCTCTGCGCCGCCCCGGGTGGATGGATGCAGGTAGCGGCGCAGAAGACGGCCGTGACTTCGCTCGTGCTCGGCGTCGACCTCTTCCCGATAAGGCCGGTCCACCGCGCCATCTCCATCGTGGAGGACATCACCACCCCCAAGTGCAGGTCCTCCATCAAGCGCATCATGTCCGAGAACGGACGGTCCGTGTTCGACGTGGTGCTCCACGACGGATCGCCCAACGTCGGCGGTGCCTGGGCGCAGGAGGCCACGGCGCAGGCTGCTCTTGTCATTGATGCGGTTCGACTAGCTACTGAGTTTCTGTGCCCTAGGGGTACGTTTGTAACCAAGGTATCCTACTTTCTCGTTTTGAATTTCTCAAAAGCTCTGAATTTTGTGAATCTGTGGTATTTGGCTTTGTAGATGAACACGTTTTCTATGCTGTTGGGTTTGAATCTAATCAGCCTTTCATGATGCACGATGATTTAATCCCCACTCGTACGTCACCGGCTTTGTTTTGTATTTTGTGAGAAACACATTCTATTATGTTGAGCTGGGTACGAATTCAAACTGTTTCAAATAATACCTGATTATACAATGAACATTTCCTCATCTATTATATAACCTGTACTCTTATTTGTGTATACAGTTAGGCATTTCTTTGGTTATAATGGGAGGGATATTTAGAATCTTCAAATGACAAGTTGGCAATGGTTATAATGCTTATACTTTGTTTTGCATTTGAATTTTAAGTTACATACTTATGTATCCCAATTGATTTTATTTTGCATCAGGTCTTTAGGTCCCAGGATTACACAGCAGTTATATACTGTCTTAAGCAGGTGAATGACTGTTTCTTTCTTTATGTGAGTAACATTACTTGTTTTTTGTGTTTTGGTCTGAACTTCTTTGATCTTTAAATGACAAATTGACAGCTGTTTGAGAAAGTTGAGGTGACAAAACCACAAGCCAGTCGTTCTGCTTCTGCAGAGATATATGTGGTGGGTCTGAAATATAAGGCCCCTGCAAAGATTGACCCCCGATTGCTTGACGTGAAGCACCTTTTCAGTGGGGCTGTGACTACGGCACCCAAGGTAAAATTAGACTACTAATTTGTGGCTGAAAACATTTTCTTGGTCATTCTATGTATGTTTTTTTTCCTTATATTTGCTAATGAAAATCATTTTGGGTTGCAGGTGGTGGATGTTCTTAAAGGAACAAAGCAAAAGAGGAATCGTGAAGGGTATTATTTGTTATTCCATCCTATCTTACTTAATTTTGTCAAGTAAATGTTGCTTGTTATATGAAGACAAATGATGATGGTTTTGATTGAAAAATTTGAACAAATGAAATAAGAATGCAAGACACATGGATCCTTTGTTGCTTGTTTGAATGCGTCCATGGTGTTTTTTTTTTTGTATCGGTGGTGATTGGTTCTTATTCTGTATGGATTTTCTTTACAGTTCATTTTTCAATGATAATAGATTTGTGTTTGCAGTTTGCCTGCTTTCCAATGAGTTTGCAGTAGATAATAACAAAAGATTGGTGTTGCCTGGTTATGCTACATGTCAAATTGTGTTTGTTTTTAATAAAAAAAAAGAAAAGAAAAACACATGTTAATTCATCTAAAGTTGGTGAAATCACATATCAAAAATTCTTATTCTGATCTTTTTTTTTTTTATCCTTTAAGAAGTTTTTTTTTCCATGGTGCCACTTATAATTGTACCCTTAATACAGATATGAAGATGGAAACACCACATTGAGGAAGGTGGGTCTGGCTTCTGATTTCATATGGACAGAGACCCCATTGGAATTTCTTGGTTCAGTCACCTCAATATCGTTTGATGATCCTCCATCTGCGTCCGTCAAGGATCATAAACTAACTACGGAGGAGGTAATCAATTTCTATAGAATATTGCTTTCACATCTCTTTTTATCTCTCAATTATCATAAGCAACTTTATCAAATTGATGTTTGGATTTATCTTCCAGATAAAAGCTCTGTGTGATGATCTGGCACTCTTGAACCCACATGAATTCAGAAACCTTCTGAAGTAAGTCTGGCATCTGGACATCAACATCAACGTAGCCTGAATTAACATGATTTAGTGGTTAGATGCTAGGTTTATGAATCATATTGAAGTTATCACTGACCCTCCTCTTTATTTTGCTTTTTGAGTGCATCAAATGGGGATGGCCTGCAAATTTGATCTCTCACCAGGAACTTTACATATTTTTTTTCTCAGAATTTAAAAATATGTTTCAACTCGTGCATGGCCTCTATGGCTGTTTTAGTCCATACTTGGAACTTGAAACATATTCAAAGAATGTATTTTGTTTATTTATTTTTAATATATATATATTTACGTTTTTCTTTCTCATGTATGCCAACCAGTATTTGTTTGTTGTTCAATTGTTTTTCAAAGGATCAGGATTGAGTTGATTTGTTTTCTACCACATAGTCCATAAGTAATCAAATGCTTTTTGAAATGTCATGTTGAATTTTCTGGCACCATTTTAAGAGTTCCATTGTTCCTTTTGTTCTCATCCTTGTGTGTTTTTTTGGACTGGTTTGTCATAGCTTTTCTTCTTTTCTTTCACTGCCCTTTCTTTATTCAAGGCTGCTGGCTTCTTATGTGTTGTTGGCGATGTCTTGCACACATGAAATTGAAAGAGCTTGAAAGTTGTAGCAATATCTGAGTGTACATTGATTCATTTATGTTAGTCACATATTAGATATGATATTGTTTGTATTTTTACTTTTATAGGTGGCGCATGCACATAAGAAAAGCCCACTCATCTACAGAGAAAGTCACTAAGAAAACTACTGACACTGAAGATGGAACTGAAATTGATGAAGATGAGAACCTACTCAATGAGATGGAAGCGTTGACATCTGCCATGGAGCGCAAGAAGAAACGAGCAAAAAAATTACTTGCCAAGCGACGGACTAAGGTTCACATAATGTTTTGATATGATTCTAGAGGCAGGTCCACCACTCTGTTTTGCTTTTGTCTTACTGGGATGTTTGTTCTTTTCTGGTTTGTAAATCCCCAGGATAAATCACGTAAAGGGATGCAAATTGATGCCACAGAAGATAGCTATCATGACCACGAGTTGTTTTCCCTCTCTCTGATCAAGGTCAGTGCGGCTTTATGTTATGGGTTCTGATATTGGTTTGCTTGAGTGATGTGAGTATTTGTCTCGTTGTTAAATTCTTTTTTTTTGATGAAGTTGCTGAACCTGTCTTATATGTGCATTCCTATTTTATATGAAAATGATTGCTTATTCTTTTTATCTTCTTCTTGTAAGTGTTGCCTGTCTTACACATTGGAAGATACTTCTTCCTAGATTCAATTAGTGGAAAACTACTCATGTGCTCGTTATGTGTCGCTTAGGTTTTTCTCCTAGCTAGCTTGGATATTATATACATCTCTGGGTTAAAAAGTGATTGCTTAAGTGCTGGTTATGCAGGAGGGATTTTATATTTATGTGTTTTCTTTTTATGTATTTCTGTGATAAATAGCACAAATTCTATGGAAGCTTGTGACACCACGAATCCCACTGTGCATCTTTTGTGTGTGCAAAACTTTATTTCCTCTCGGATAAATTGCAATATGATTCTTGGAAACAACTGTTAGATCGAACTTATATTTGGGCAAATCGGAAACCTTGGAATTCTTAAGTATATCCATAGTTGTCTGGGCGACGCCGCCTAGACAACTAGGCGGTCCAGATGGACCTAGGCAACCGCCCGCCTAATAGCATGTTAATTAGGCAGGCGCCTAGGCCCGCCTACTCCCCTAAATCACGCCTAACCCGCCTTAATCACGCTTAGCCCGCCTTATCCCTCGCCTAACCTTAAAAATAAAAGAAAAAAAAAACACAATCGAAAGATTAAAACATCACTTACCCTGCCGGTCAACAGTGCAGCGAATTCTCCCAGTCCCAAGTGAGTCTCCATTGATTTTTTGTCTCTCCCTCCTATCTCTCCTCAAAATTTCTGAACTCTTATCTCATTCTCCCTCAATCTCTTCCCTTTTTTCTCCTTCTTTAATGCCACTAGGGTTAGATTATATTAATTTTTTTGAAATGGACATGCACCAATAAATTACATCCACGTGTTCTTTATTTATAAATAGCATTCTTCATTTTAAGTAATATACATGGAAAAATTAAAAAATGGATAAGCAGATAAATAACTTTAATATAATTATCAATTTAAATAATAAAATTGTAATTAAACGCCGCCTAGGCGGCTAGGCGGTTGGCCACCGCCTAGGCTCGCCTATCCGCCCAGACAACTATGAGTATATCAGAAGACTCTTATTACTTGTTAGACTAATTTGTTTGATAATCAGTCCTCAGTGAATACCTATTTGGTAAAAGAAGAAACCAATGTTTTTGAAGTCTCCTGTTGGCCAATATTGGCAGTGACCTATGAGACACCCTAGGAACATGGACCATGTGCGATGTAAGAGCATACTTGCTCATGTATAGTTTCTGGATGATCATTAAAGCCCTGTCATGGGGCAGTGACCTCCATTGTTCATCAAGACGTGCTTAACAGTGATCTCAATTATACGTTGGTGTTGGGGTAATCTAGTAATTTGTAGATTTAGGGCTTGGCTTGGGGTATTTTGCGCATTGTGTTTCTTCAACTAATTTTTCATAAATATATTACTCTGGTTATTTTTAAAAAATGTTTTGCATTTTTCTAGAACATGAATTTTGGTTACAAATGACTTGCCATATACAAATGTTAGCATTTTTTTTTGGCTATGCAAACCTGTCAAAGGCTAGAGCAACATATGGGCCCACAGGACTTGGTGAGCTGTAAAATTGTCCACTACTTCTCATTTGCTTGTTGGGAAATCCCCAGATAATGCACTTTTGTTACCAGATGATTAAACAAAATCCTTTCCAGTTTGTGAAAGTATGCTGTTTACTTGTGATAGTTCACTGTTGAGTTTTTTTTTTAAAACTAAATATGCTTTTCCCTTTGAATTTAATAACACCTGCTGTTATGAACTATGCTAAACCATTGTCATTTGCTATTAGTGCTGCTCATGCACATGGAGCATTGTGGTCTCTTTTGCATTATGATATCATGCAGTTATAATTTTTTTAATTATCCTGTTCTAAATATTTAACGATTAATTATGTAGGGAAAGAAAGAATTGTCAGCTGTTGATTCCCCTGATTTTGATGATGATGAGGGGCTTATAAACAGTGAGAATGAAGATGGTCCTGTGGCTGCAGATCAAGAGGATTCACCCAGTGATGTTGACACAGATGAGGAAAGCAGGAGGTAAACTAGATATTTTTCTGCTTATAATCTTTTGGACTTTTGGTGGCACATGCAAACCAACGCACAAATGGTAAAAATAAATTAACTCGACTTTGACACCGTTTCCCCTATTTTTTCTGGCAAATGTAACTGATATCAGGTACGATGAGAAACTAGAAGAAGTTCTTGACCAAGCTTATGAACGGTATGTGAGTAGAAAAGGAGGAAAAACCACACAACGTAAACGTGCAAAGCGCTTACTAAGTGAAAACTTAGAACCATTGGAGGTATGGTGTCAGATCTGATATGTGCATATATACAAGCACATTTTATCTATGTATAGACTGTGTTGCTGCATGGTCTAATTATTTTTCCTTTATGATAATGGTTATGAAATTGTCAGGGAGGTGATGATGAAGGCATGACTAATCTAGATTATGACTCCGACAAAGATGAGAAAGATCAAGAAGGGAATCCTCTCATGGTACCTCTAAATGAGCCAGATCGGCCAACTCAAGATCAGGTTATGGAGACTTGGTTCAGTCAAGACATCTTTGCGGAAGCGGCAGAAGAGGGAGCCTTTGGGGAGGAGGAAAGTGAAGATGATGAGGAGAAAGTCAAGGGAAAGAAGCAACTGAACCAGAAAAAACCTGAAAAAACTCGAGCACAGGTGGAAGATACAAGCATTGTGAAGGCACTAGTCTCCCCGGAAGATGACTTTGAAGTTGTTCCAGCAAAAGCGGTGGACTCGAGTAGTGACGACTCTTCCTCATCAGATGAGTCTGAGGAAGATGATGACACAAAAGCGGAGGTATTGGCATACGCAAAGAAGATGCTGAGAAAAAAGCAGAGAGAGCAAATCCTCGACGACGCGTATAACAGGTACATGTTTGATGATGAAGGCTTGCCCACATGGTTTGTAGAAGAGGAAAAACGGCACAGCCAGCCGATGAAACCTGTTACCAAGGAAGAGGTTGCTGCAATGAAGGCACAGTTCAAGGAGATTGACACCCGCCCAGCCAAGAAGGTTGCAGAGGCAAAAGCTCGCAAGAAGCGTGTGGCAATGAGAAAGCTTGAGACGGCACGGAAGAAGGCTAACTCCATATCAGACCAGACTGAGATATCGGATAAGTCGAAGAGTAGGATGATCAATCAACTCTATAAGAAGGCAATGTCGACAAAGAAGCCAAAGAAGGAGTATGTCGTAGCGAAGAAGGGGGTTGCGGTGAGGGGTGGTAAAGGGAAAGTTGTGGTGGACCGTCGGATGAAGAAGGATGCAAGGTCTCATGGGACGGGAAAGAAAGGAAAAGGAGGTATGAAGAAGGGAAAGGGCAGTGCCAAAGGGAGTGCAAAGGGTACGAGGGGCAAAGGGTCTGCCAAAGCATCTGCAAAAAAAGGTCCCAAAGGAAACAGAGGGTAGTAGTAGGGCATGCACATCTAGTATTCTATGCTCTTAGTGCTGTCTTAGTTTCCTCCCACCATTTTTGACTTGTTGAGAATTTAAAATGCTTGTTATCAATGTACTTGATTGTGTGAATTGAATAATTAAATTAACAAAGCCAAACAGTTATATGTCATTCAGCTTATTTTATATATCACTCAGCTTCCCATCTTATTTTATATATCACTCAGCTCTCTATCTTATTATTTCCTTTAGCAGAAACGTGTGCTCACTTAAACAATGTATGTATATTTTGGTTCTAATTCACGGTAGGATTGCAATCCATGTAAACGGCAGAGCAGCCAATTCCACATGTGGTTTGATTCATATCCTTCTTTGAACATAACAATCTCAGACACTGGAGAGACTTTAAATGCATTCTCACAATCAAGTAACCATAACAGCATATATAAATAATTAATAGAAAAATCACAATGAAACACCTGTACAAGAAACTCTAAACACGACTGACTGCTCATGACATATATCAGAGTCTGGGAATCGAGTTCCACACAGGTTCTACTACAACAGGCAATCCAACACATTGGGCATTTTATTTGGCAACTAAAACACACTCAAAACTAAAGAGAGAGATTGGGCTCAGACAAACTGGTGAAGGTATTCATCGACGGTGGTGTACTTGACATCAGGGTATAGCTGAGAAGCCTCCACACCGAATGATGGGTCGATCTCGAAATTGGTTTGGTCACCCTTTACGAACACCGAGTGATTGATAGCGTGAACGATGTTAAATGGAAGAGGGGACTCTGCAATCAACTTGAGGAGCTCTTCTTCAAGAAGGTAGGTCTTCACAAGGGTCTTCCCTATCTTCTTCTCCCACAGCGCAACCAGCTCGTTGAAGGTGATGACATTGGCAGAGGGCCTGAAATAGACGATCTTGTTCAATGTTCTTGGGTCGTCCACTGTCTTTATCGTGTATGTCCCGATGTCTGTTTCCTTCAAAAATATGGCTGCACCGGGAAACCAAACAACAGAGATTAATTAATTAAGGGAAGGGAAGGGACCCTTAAGCACAAACAAAAAAGAAAAAAAGAAAAGAAAAGAAAAGAAAGAACATATATACCTTTGACGTTGCCATCGCCAATGATGGTGAGTTTCTCTCTAGGAATGGTGGTGGTGTCAAGTTGTGCCAAGGTTGGGAGGAAATATCCGGCGAAGTAGTTGGAGGAGACAATGGTGTATGGGATCCCTTCCTCTTCTATCTTCCTCCTTATCGAAGACTTTACAGCAAACACCGACTTGGCAGGTTCCACGGCGTGGGTGCGATCCACATCGTTCCCAAACTCGGATGGGTAGAATTTCTGTATTGCAATTTACAACCATTCATTTCCAAATACGGTTTTCAATTGTCATAAATGACAATTATAATGGGTAAATTAAATTAAACTATATATATACTACCTTGATGTTGCCGGCCTCTTTGATGGCGTCGATGATCTTGACCTGATCGGAGAGCTGCAGTGCACCGACGGTGGAGATGACGACGTCGACCTGCTTGAAGGCCTTGACAAGGCTTTGGTGGTCGTACAGGTCCCCGTAGAGGAGGGTGACTCCGGCGGCCTTGAATGATTCGATGATGGGGGCCTTGGCGGGGTCGTTCACGGTGGCCTCCCTGACGAGAGCAAAGGTTGGATGGGCTGATTTAGCGCTGGCCTCGACGATGAACTTACCGATGTAACCCGTCCCACCTATGATCAGTATCTTGCTCGCCATTTCTTCTCTTACTTTGCTTGCAAATGAACCACAAATTAAAATTTTGATTAAAAAAAAAGAAGAAGCTGTTGTTGCTCTTGGGACAGAGAAGCTTCATGGGTGGGTGCGCTTTATATAGATGATTCGATGATTAGGTTGTTGTGGTGTGAAATCTCCACCACGAAATTAATTTGACAACATGCGGAAAGTGCGGTATTGACAGGGTACCGAATGGGTCCAATGATCAAACGGTTGACATTCAAGGACTCCCCTGGGTTGTTGTGATGAATTTGATTGCCTCTTTGTGAGGATGAACGTGGACGCGAAATGGGTTGATTCGTGAACTTGTCCTCATTCAATGTCGGCAGGTGGTTGAGTCGAGTCCTGGACCCTTCTATAAACAAAGAAAGATGAGCAATAGTGCGTGATGGGTGATTTGCGTCGTCAAAGATTCCGTTAGTTCATTTCATTATATATATATATATATATATATATATATATAGATGACAGAGAAGAACAGAGGTGAGCGGAATCACTAATTTTGTATACAAATTCGTTCTCATCAATATCGAGGCAGTAAACAAATGGGATTCACATGATCTTCTGTAAGATTCGTTTGATTCGTTTGTTAATTAATGGATGAAAACCATTGAGAAGCGTTTGTTTTTTGTTTTCTTCTTCGTCATTAAGAACTTTAGTGCAACCATCTGTTGGATATATATTGACTGTGATCCAAATTTTAATAGTTTTGACGGTGATAATTACATGAATTATTACATGGGTTATAATTGGATCGTTAACCACCAAAAATGTCTTAAATTAATGTGTCAAAACATTCGTGTGATTCAATGTATAGGCATTACATTTTCTCAACTTCTTCCTACATATTGAATTGCTTGGTATCTAACAAAAGGGATATCAATCAAGTTCTTCTCTAAGATTTTTTTTCATCAAAATTTCTTTTGTATTTTATAAAAGATCTTAATCAAGTCTTATTTATCTATTCACAATATAAGGATTCGATTTGAGGACTTCACTTGATCGCACTTCGAGGAGTCGGTGGAATCTCGCAGGTCGAATTGTATCTCGAGAATGAATGATGTCAGTATAAAACTTTATTGAACACGTATTCCTTTAAAGAATAACATCTCACATATATAAGAACACCCTATACTACTTAAATATTTCAAGTCACATAAACACCTAAACACTTGGATTATTCGTAAAATATTTATAAAATATCTATAAGGCCACTTAATCAAGTTTATCTTTCAACAAAAGCCACCGAGAAGCGTTTGTTTGTTTGTTTTTTTCTTCGTCACAGAGCAAGAACTTTAGTCCAACCATCTATATCAAAATATGTTGCGCTGTCATTTTCTTTTCACATGGACAAGGGTGTCATCTCAATTATTTTTCAAAGCCTAACAAAGAAGAGTGGTTTCATCAGCGTTCTTCATGGCGCTGTGGAAGGGGAGGGCGTCCAATGATCACCATGTGTTTGTCATATGATCCACGCATAATCAACAATACTAATGGTCATTATCATTCATGCTTCATTTGAAAAAGAGTATTTAAATTGGCTAGCCACGTACGTGAAGAGATCAATTCGCCGGAGGACCGAGGTGTGTGAATGAGTTTGATTTGATTGAGTGTACTGATCTTCTATAAATACAGATAGATAGACACACCCATGACCACCCACCATGGGGAGGGGAGACTTCCAGTGATCGAGTGAGCGGGGTATGAATGATGAGGATGAGGGCTACCAGAAAAGCATGAAAGGCGTTGATACTTCATAGGGCCAACAGTCCCAGACCGACATTAGAAGTTTCTGTGGTGGGTTGGTAGGGCCGGGTCTTCAGCGCGCTTCTAGGACCACCCAGGCACAAAAAAAAAAAAAACATTTCTTTTTTTAATAGAAAAAAACTCTTCGCTTGCTGTTAACGCAATTCTTTGGGATGTTATATTATATATTTGAGATATTTGTTTTTAAGTTTCTATCAATTATTTTATTTAATATGTTATTTATTAATCAATCCATTCATTCTTCGTATCTCTAATTTTAGATGTCTATTTTGTTATTAATATGTGAAATGAGATTTTTATTTTAAGTCCTTGTAAATTATGTTATTTAGTTATTAATCTCTCGTCTTTTTCTTCATTTTTTTTTTAAATCCTCAATTTCAAATGCATTTTTTTTATTAGTCATTGAACAAAATATATGTATTATTTTGTAAGTATTTTTATATTTAGAACTTGTATACAAATATTTAGTGAAATATCAAAAATAAAATTGTATTTCTATTGTTAAATGTTCAGTGACAATTTCAGTGTTATCCAATATTGCATATGTCCACCCAATCTGAGACTACATTCTCTTATAGCCTTAGCTGTTTAATTATGATTGATTACATAAGCAGAAGAAGAATGATTACATCAGCAAATTTGAATATTTTTTCATTATTGAATTTGATTTTTTCTTGGTTGAAAATTATAAAATATCAAATTAGATATTTGAATGTATTTAAAATTTTAAATTAAAAAATTTAGATGTTATTAAAAAATTTGTACGCAGTGAATGAAAATTTTATATTGCATGGTTCTAAATGTTTATTTAATTAGAGATTTATTGATTTCATGAGAATCTATCATATTTATATATATATTTTTTAACATTTAAGCTCCTATTTTTTTAATTTTTATTAATTTATTTATATTTGAAATCTCATTCATGAAAGATCTAATAATTTTCTCATTGTTAATTTATAGAATCTTTGCTACGCCACTACACATCGTCATTGATTTTAAGTATCAAATTATGTAAGTTGACGATAGGCTGAATAAGAAAATCGATATCATGATTATAAAAATGTTGAAAATGGTTTTATTGGGGTTTCTTTCATTTTGGGGATGAGTAGTTTAGGAGTTTTAACTATCTATTATTTCCAAATAGATGGATGTTTTACGCAGGGACGAATAATGAAAAAGTCGTTTGAAATTGAAGACTTAAATTGTAATATGAAGAAGGGAGGAATCAATCACAAAATAGAATAGTTTATAGAGACTTAAAAATAATAATTTCAAATGGTAGTTTAGGAATTTCAACTATTCGTCAGCTAAAACAGACGGACATTTGACAAAGGGATTAATAAGAAAATAGCTTTTGAATCTTAATTTATTGTTTTCTTTGTGATTAATACTTAAAAGGATAATCAATTTAAACTTCGACGGATTTCTATGGACATTATTTAAATGATAGACTTTTATAAACTTTACAGATTTTTACATATTAACTCTTATAGACTTCTACAGACTTTAACATATTGACTCTCTTAAACTTTTACATACTTTTGTAGACTTTCATAGATTTATTATCATAGACTTTCATAGTCTTTTGCAAACTTTCACAGATTGACTCTTATTAATTTTCATATACTTTTATAGACTTTCACATTTAGCTTTGAATTACATCGCATCATATTTTTGAGAAGATTATTAAATTAGGGAGTGTATTTGTTGATTTGTGAATGCTTGTGAATAGATTTATTTGAATATTTTTAAAAAATATTTTTATGCAATTTTGTTTGAAAATGATGAAGAAAAAATTATTAAAAGAAAATGTTATAGCTCCCTCAATAACACATGTGGATAAGTGACTTCACGCCATTGTCAATTTCATGAATGTGAATCAATAGAAAAAAACACACTTAACCATGAAAATTACATATTTGTAAATACGAATAAACTATATTAGTAATACTATCATAGTTAAAAAACTATAGTTGTTTACACACTCAAAACAATAAATCATTGGTAGACAAGAAAACAGATATTAAAAAGTAATTCATCTCAATTTTAGGTGTGTTGTTTTTGTGCAATAGTCATATTGTGCAATGGTCATACTCTGCCTTCTACCACACCCATTGAAATATTCAGAGCATGCACACCTTTCCTTTCCCGAGGGAACAAAGAAAATGGAAACAAAGAGAGATTTTTGATAGACTGGCTGAAAACAAAACACAACTTTTGGATAAACACGCTGAATCAACACTGCTCATAAGCCATAACAACATATAAAAGAGATGGATAATCTCAAGTTCTCAACAGAGGTCCTACAAGGGAGATGACTAAAAGGGGGAACACAGGGAGCCGATTTAAACACCGCAGGCATGCTTTTACTTTTAAAAACTCGATCACCCATCAACGGGTAAGGGCTTCAGACAAACTGGTCGAGGTATTCATCGACGGTGGTGTATTTCACATCAGGGTATAGCTCAGAAGCCTCCACACCGAATGATGATTCGATCTCGAAGTTGGTGTGATCTCCCTTTATGAACACCGAGTGATTGATCGACAGAACTACGTTGATTGGGAGAGGGGACTCTGCAATCATCTTGAGGACCTCTTCTTCCGAAAGGTAGGTCTTCTCAAGGGACTTCCCTATCTTCTTTTCCCACAACGCAACCAGCTCGTTGAAGGTGATGATATTGGCAGGGGGTCTTATATAGACGATCTTGTTCAATGTTCTTGGGTCGTCCACCGTCTTTATCGTGTATGCCCCGATGTCTGTTTCTTTCACAAATATGGCTGCACGGGAAACCAAATAACAGTGATTTGACAAAAATCTTGAGTAAGAAAAACGTCTCCTACTCGAGCAATCATCAGATCTCTCTCTCTCTCTCTCTCTCTGTTTCTCTGTTTTTTTTAAAAAAAAAAACAAGATGAAATAATATAAATACCTTTGGGATTGCCATCGCCAATGATGGTAACTTTATCTCTGGGAGGAGTGGTGGTGTCAAGTTGTGCCAAGGTTGGGAGGAAATATCCGGCGAAGTAGTTGGAGGAGACGATGGTGTATGGGATCCCTTCTTCCTCTATCTTCCTCCTTATCGCAGACTTTAGAGCGAACACAGACTTCGCCGGGTCCACGGCGTGGGTGCGATCCACGTCATTCCCAAACTCGGATGGGTAGAATCTCTGTATTCCAATTGACAACGTTTAAATTACAACAATCTGATAAACCAATTTGAATATCTTAAGATAAAATTGTTCAAAAGGGAAAACCAAGATCGCCATACGGGTATGTATTATATCTATATGTATACCTTGATGTTGCCGGCCTCTTTGATGGCGTCGATGATCTTGACCTGATCGGAGATCTGCAGTGCACCGAGGGTGGAGATGACGACGTCGACCTGCTTGAAAGCCTTGACAAGGCTTTGGTGGTCATACAGGTCGCCGTAGAGGAGGGTGACTCCGGCGGCCTTGAATGATTCGATGAGGGGGGCCTTGGCGGGATCAATGACGGTGGCCTCCCTGACGAGAGCAAAGGTTGGATGGGCTGATTTAGCGCTGGCATCAACGATGAACTTACCGATGTAACCTGTCCCACCAATGATCAATATCTTGCTCGCCATTTATTAGCGCGCTCTCTCTCTCTCTCTCTCTCTCTCTCTCTCTGAGTGTTTTGTTTTTCCGAATGAGATTTGTTGGTGGAGGTGTGAATGATTTTATGAGTTTATTATATGCCCCGCACACACCAAGGGGGAGTAGTTTCCAGTAAGCGGGGTGTGTGTGTGTGTAATAAAAAACAGAAGGGCGTTGAATCGTTCAATGGAAGAATCTGGTTGGTCATTTTTAAAAATAATTATTAAATAGAAGTTCATGTGTTCGGTGCCTTGGTCGGTAGAACCGGGTCTTCAGGCTGCTTTAAGTTAAAGACCACCGACGACCTTTACTTTTAATAGAAAACTCTTCGCTTGCCATTTACGCTATTTTTAGGATCAGTAATGATATTTACTGTTTTACGATTGTCATTATTTATTCCTTTTTTTTAAATTTGATCTACTTTAGTCTTCTTTTCCTATTTTTAAATTGCTTTTGGTACACGGAACAATAATGGGTCGAAAGGACAGAAATCTTAATTTATTGTTTTGTTAGTGACTAGTACTTACAAAGAATCAATAATTAATAATTATTAGTCAAGATGAATTGGCGTTTGAGTCTAATAAGCCTAGTAAAGAAGACTTGTACATCAGCAGCCTCATCTCACCCATCCCGTGGAACAATATTCTCATCCGAGTTTAGGGCACGTTTATCCCCACCATGCTACTCACTAAGCCCACCGATCAAAAAAAAGCAAAAAAACCATATATAGTTTTAGTATGAAAAACACTAATCCTGCTATACCATTCAACAGTCACATTGAATCAACACTACTCATAAGCCATAACAACATATAAAGAGATGGGTAATCTCAAGTTCAAGAGAGGTCCTACAAGGGAGATGACTAAAAGGGAACACAGGAAGCCAATTCAGACACTGCAGGCACGCTCATATTCAAAAACTCGATCACCCATCAACGGGTGGGGGATTCAGACAAACGGGTCGAGATATTCATCGACGGTGGTATATTTGACATCAGGGTATAGCTGAGAAGCCTCCACACCGAATGATGGGTCAATCTGGAAATTGGTTTGGTCACCCTTTACGAACACCGAGTGATTGATAGCGTGAACGATGTTAAATGGAAGAGGGGACTCCGCAATCAACTTGAGGAGCTCTTCTTCAAGAAGGTAGGTCTTCACAAGGGTCTTCCCTATCTTCTTCTCCCACAGCGTAACCAGCTCGTTGAAGGTGATGATATTGGCAGGGGGTCTGAGATAGACGATCTTGTTCAATGTTCTTGGATCGTCCACTGTCTTTATCGTGTATGTCCCGATGTCCGTTTCTTTCAAAAATATGGCTGCACCGTGAACAGAGATTAATTAATTAAGGGAAGGGAAGGGAAGGGACCCTTAAGCAAAAAAGAGAAAGAATATAAACCTTTGACGTTGCCATCGCCAATGATGGTAACTTTATCTCTGGGAGGAGTGGTGGTGTCAAGTTGTGCCAAGGTTGGGAGGAAATATCCGGCGAAGTAGTTGGAGGAGACGATGGTGTATGGGATCCCTTCTTCCTCTATCTTCCTCCTTATCGCAGACTTTAATCCAAACATCGACTTGGCAGGTTCCATGGCGTGGGTGCGATCCACATCGTTCCCAAACTCGGATGGGTAGAATTTCTGCATTGCAATTTACAACCATTCATTTCCAAATACGGTTTTCAATTGTCATAAATGACCATTATAATAATATAATACCTTGATGTTGCCGGCCTCTTTGATGGCGTCGATGATCCTGACCTGATCGGAGATCTGCAGTGCACCGAGGGTGGAGATGACGACGTCGACCTGTTTGAACGCCTTGACAAGACTTTGGTGGTCGTAGAGGTCCCCGTAGAGGAGGGTGACTCCGGCGGCCTTGAATGATTCGATGAGGGGGCCTTGGCGGGATCATTGACAGTGGCTTCCCTGACGAGAGCAAAGGTTGGATGGGCTGCTGATTTCGCGCTGGCCTCGACGATGAACTTACCGATGTAACCCGTCCCACCTATGATCAATATCTTGCTCCCCATTTCTTCTCTTACTTTGCTTGCAAAAAAAAGAAGCTGTTGTTGCTCTTGGGACAGAGAAGCTCTATCGGTGCGCTTAATATAGATTCGACAATTAGATTATTGTGGTATGAAATCTCCACCACGAAATATGACAACATGCGGAGAGAGAAGAACCGACTGGGCCAAATGATCAAACGGTTGTTGTGAGGATGAACGCCCTTCCGTTAGTGCGTGGTGGTTGATTTGCGTCATCAAAGTTTTCATTGCATTATGTCTTTTCGAATTAAATTTTTTATTTAATGTTTCCATGCGTGGCATATTGCATGCGATTTTTAAATGACAAATGTGCTTTTGATGCATGTTTCCATTCAATTTTGATACGCTTGATTGATGGTGGAGAATTTATGCTCCTTCGTTATTGAATATATTTTATTGAACAAGTTATTATTTTTAGTAGCTTCAATAATAAAATGTATTATTTACCATTTTAAGGGGATATTAAATGATTTGAATATGTGCGGTCATGATCATGTATTTAGTGAAAAATTATCTTGTGACCTTGCTGCATGAATATTTTTTAATTTGTCTCTTGTGATTGGTGATCCTGTTTTAATCATACCATAATTCTCTATTATCTTGGTGTATATTTTATTTTTGAGTTAAAGACATCTAAGTTTCTACAAACATGGAAAAATCCATGTAAGTCCCTATTAAAATTGGAACAGACGTACGAGTCCATAAAAACTCAGAAAAATCGAATTATCATCTCTAAGCTAAATTTTCATTCAAACTTAACAGAATATTCCCATAATATTCCATCACATATAGTTGTATAGACACCGAAGTCCTTATAAACAGTCATAAAGACAAATGCGAAAAACAAAATTGTATCTAAAAGACTTTTACATTAAATTGTGTATACATTGCAGTCCCTATAAACAATCATAAAAACAAATTATTCCTTCCAAAAGATAAAATTGTCTCTGAAATATTTTTACATTTAATTGGATAGACATTATGATTCTTATAAATAATTGTAAAGACAAATTGGTCACTGTAAAAGATAAAAATGCCCCTGAAGGATTTTTACATTTAATTGTGTAGACATTGCAGTCCTTATTTATTTATAAACAATCATAAAGACAAACAATATAATTTTTTTATTTAATTTTTCATCTTCTATTATATCGCTCAAACTCCACCTAAACAAGTAATAAATAATGCTATTTTCTTTAAGATGTTTGCTTGTTTTGAAATACCTTCCTAGATACATAATTTTTCACAAAATTTGTTTATTTACATTCCTAGGAGAGAGAAATTTAATAAACCCATACCACTTTTTTTACTTCCCTACAAATAAAAAGGTAAAAAAAATGCATTCTACTAGTTAAAATATTTTTTTTACATCCAAATTGAGATCTTCAGGTGGAGTGTGAGCGATAGGATAGAAGATGAAAAAAAAATATATATTATTTGTCTTTATGATTGTTTATAAGGACTGTAATGTCTACACAATTAAATGTAAAAATCCTTCAGGGGTATTTTTGTCTTTTATAGGGATCAATTTGTCTTTACGATTGTTTATAAGGACTGTAATGTCTATTCAATTAAATGTAAAAGTCTTTCAGGGGCAATTTTATCTTTTGTAGGGACTAATTTGTCTTTATGATTATTTATAGGGACTGCAATGTGTACACAATTTAATGTAAAAGTCTTTTAAGAACAATTTTATCTTTTGCAGTGACTAATTTGTCTTTATGACTGTTTATAAGGACTTTAATGTCTACACAATTATATGTGATTGAATATTCTAAGAATATTCTATTAAGTTTGAATGAAAATTTAACTCAGGGATGATAATTGGATTTTTTTGAGTTTTCAGGAACTCGTACGTCTGTCCTAATTTTAGTAGGGATTTCTATGGGTTTTTCAATGTTTGTAAGGACTCAGATGTCTTTAACCTTTTACTTTATATGCTTTGATTGTGGTGATCTATTTTATCCTCTTGCCCATTTATTTAAGAATAAATTTCACTAAGAACGCTATTCAGTTGGATATCTCTTTAAATGGCATATTAAAGACTTATACGGTATATTGGGATAACATTTAAACATAGAGATATTGTGTGTCTAATATATAATTGTATACATAATGACTGCATGCAAAATGTTTGATTTTTTGAAACGGTTGCATAATAATAACGAGACTGTTATTATGCCTTCCATTTCAATCGTTTTAAATACAAATCGATGTATCCATTATTATATTCTTGTTATTTCTATTTTGATCATGTTATTAAATTAAATTATTATTTTGTATTTGTGATAATGGTTTAATTTGTGATCACAGCTTGGTTTTAATTACATTCCAACGTGGTCTCCGTATATTTCGATAATATATTTCATTATCAGTGTTATATCAACCATATTTTGAAACAAAGCTTGGCAATATGAGTATTCTAATTGATGTGGTCTTACTAGTATTCTGGAATCTGGATTTCTTAAAATGGCATGGATATGAATTCTATATGGTTATTATATTATGAAGGGTTATCATTTCATAGAAGGATCTTCTGACATTTCAGATGCATGTGATATGAATATTATCTTGCTTCTATTTTTTATTGAATATTATATTATGAATTTTTAGAAAGAGGAGCATGAAGGAAGTTTAGTGTGGATTATAAATTGTTGAGTGACTAGAGGAGCACCAAATGTAGATAATACTCTCTTAGTCCCCCCCCCGTTGTATCAAATCCACATCAATAACCCCAAAGTATCAAATCCACATATATAACTGTTCATCTATTCTCCTGTTCATATATCTTCCCCGATTATTTTATTTTTATTATTACTGGCTTTCAATTCATTAGATCAATAAAGGAACACATTCCATCGTCGGATCATCCAACCAACCATAAAAAAATCATCGTTCACCTAAAAAAAAAATCAAATCAGAAATCTATTTTTAATATTTAAATTTATTAGATTTGTTAAAAAAAAAACCTAGATTTATTCAACAACAAAAATAAACCATAAAAATAGATACAGATCTCAATCTAAATAGATTAAGCAAAAAACAATCCATAAAAAATAGATCTATTCAACGAATAAAAAAATCTAGATCCATTCAATAAATCAAATTAGATTTAATAGATTAAAATAAATAAATTTATTGGTGTGGAGAGAGAACCACATATTCTTTTATTTTCCCTAACTTTCACTCCTTTAGAGCGGAGAAATTTTTTCCCCCTATTCTTAATAGGACAAAATAGCAAAGCGAAAGTGAGAGAAAATCTTTTCATTGTTTGACACAAACTGTAGATTTTTAAGTGGTAAAGGAAATTTTTTTATTTCCCCTTATTTTCCTTGTAGCACAAATACATCTGCACAAATTTGAAAGAAAAATGAAAGAAAATAAGGGAATTTTGGTCAAAGGGAAATGGTAGAAAATAAAATATTTTTCTTTTGATCAACTTTCATGGTGTTTGTGCATATGGTGGAAAAAATTTTCATCACTTTCTCTTCAAGGAAATTTTTTTCTACTTTTTCTAATAAGACAAAATAGAAATTTTTTTTTTTTTTGTTTAACACAAACATTAGCTTTTTTTTATAGTAAAATTTTTTTTTTTAATTTCTTTCATTTTCCTTACACACCCCTTAGTTTCATATTTTTAAAATATAGTTTTATATTTTTAAAATATTTTAGTTCAACCATCTATATTAAAATATGTTGCGCTGTCGTTTTATTTTCACATGGACAAGGGTGTCATCTCAATTATTTTTCAAAATCCGACAAAGAAGAGTGGTTTGATCAGCGTTCTTTAAGGCGCTGTGGAAGGGGAGGGCGTCCAATGATCACCATGTGTTTTTCATATGATCCACGTGTTTGTCATATGATCCACGCATAATCAACAATACTAATGGTCGTTATCATTCATGCTTAATTTGAAAAAGAGTATTTAAATTGGCTAGCCACGTGAGATATAAGAAAGATTTGGTTATTTTTGTGCAATTTAGTTTTATCACTATAAACAGAGTTTGAATGATTTCATGATAAAAAAAACATATTCCACGGGATAATTGGGTAAATCTTTTTTCTTTTGTGTTACTGTTTAATTAATTAAAGATGGAGGATGAACCAGGCGAGGTGTGGTAGATGGGACACTGGTTAGCTGATATGGAAGTGGAAGAAATTTGGCAAAGATTTTTATATGAAAACCATTTTTTTTTACTATTGGAGAAGACACGGGTATTTTAGTCATGAAGACTAATTCAGATTTAATCAAACTTTTCAGAGACTTAATGCAAATATAATTTTGGATGTCATAATTAACCCAATCAAATACTGGGAATATTTCACTTGAACTAATGAATCTTGATTAAAAACATTAATCAAGATGAAAGATAGGGAACCTGCAGAGATTTATCGTTTTTATGTATTTTTATCGATTTTTTAAAGTTTTTACGGAATAATATCTATTTTTCCGTTGATTTTTAAGATGAATAGTTTTAGAATAAAAAAACATCAAGTTGCTTAGGACAGACTTCGATGAAGTGATAGCATTGGATGTGAAAGCAAATATTTATTAATTATGTCTAACTTCTACCTTAGAACACTGGTTTCGTAAAAAATGAAACAAATAATAACAAATCAATATTATTGAAAATTTCAAAATTTAACCATAACTGATGGAGGGTTATTATTAAGAATCAGAATAATCAGTCCTTCACCAACTTTAGAAAGAGAATACAGAAAGCAAAATTAGGTGTGTGTTTTGTGTAATAGTCACATTGCCTTTTACTACACCTCTAGACGGGATTCAGTTAGATCCAACACGTGTTAAATAATTTGATGGTTCAACGTAATCGTAATCATTCGATCTTATTAGGTTATTATGATTGAGATATTCTGTCATATTTTAAAATTAAAATCAATTAAATTCTAACATTTATTTTTTTAGGATTCAATTGAATTTTGTTTTTCAAAATGATAAGATCGAACAATCAAGATTGAATTGGGCAATCAAATTATCCAACATATGTTGGACCTAACCCCTTCCACCTTTTAAAACATTCATAATACGATCGGTTTATGTCTAACATGTATTGGATAATTCGATTGTCCAATATGATCGTGATCATCCAATTTTATCATTTTAAGATATAAAATTTAATTGAATATAAAAAAAATATATTAGAATTTAATTGATATAACAGAATATCTCAGTCATATTGACTCAATAAGATAGAACGACCAGAATTATATTGAATCATCAAATTGTTCAACGCTTGATAAACTAACCCTGTAATATAAAAACATGAGATTACATCTTTCTTTCCCGAGGGAAGGAAGGAAATGGAAACAAACAGAGATTTTAATTATTTATTTATTTATAGGCGTGCCTTTTGATACAAAATAAAACATAACTCATAACAAACAGAAGTCCTACAGGGAGATGACTAAGCTAAACACTATTATAGGCGTGCTTTTTATTTAAAATAAAATAAAAATTATCACCCATCATCAAGAGAGGGCGAGAGAGGGCCGGGCTTCAGACAAACTGGTCGAGATATTCATCGACGGTGGTATATTTGACATCAGGGTATAGCTGAGAAGCCTCCACACCGAATGATGGGTCAATCTGGAAATTGGTTTGGTCACCCTTTACGAACACCGAGTGATTGATAGCGTGAACGATGTTAAATGGAAGAGGGGACTCTGCAATCAACTTGAGGAGCTCTTCTTCAAGAAGGTAGGTCTTCACAAGGGTCTTCCCTATCTTCTTCTCCCACAGCGCAACCAGCTCGTTGAAGGTGATGATATTGGCAGAGGGCCTGAGATAGACTATCTTGTTCAATGTTTTTGGGTCGTCCACTGTCTTTATCGTGTATGTCCCGATGTCCGTTTCTTTCAAAAATATGGCTGCACCGGGAAACCAAATAACAGAGATTAATTAATTAAGGGAAGGGAAGGGAAGGGAAGGGACCCATAAGCAAAAAAGAGAAAGAATATAAACCTTTGACGTTGCCATCGCCAATGATGGTAACTTTATCTCTGGGAGGAGTGGGGGTGTCAAGTTGTGCCAAGGTTGGGAGGAAATATCCGGCGAAGTAGTTGGAGGAGACGATGGTGTATGGGATCCCTTCTTCCTCTATCTTCCTCCTTATCGCAGACTTTAGAGCGAACACAGACTTCGCCGGGTCCACGGCGTGGGTGCGATCCACGTCGTTTCCAAACTCAGATGGGTAGAATTTCTGCATGTGTTTCAATTTCACACACAAACGGGCTATGAATGACAACAATCTAATAAAAACAATTTTGATTTAAAATTTATTCAAAACGGAAAATCAAGATCGAGTGCATATATACACCTTGATGTTGCCGGCCTCTTTGATGGCGTCGATGATCTTGACCTGATCGGAGATCTGCAGTGCACCGAGGGTGGAGATGACGACGTCGACCTGCTTGAAAGCCTTGACAAGGCTTTGGTGGTCATACAGGTCGCCGTAGAGGAGGGTGACTCCGGCGGCCTTGAATGATTCGATGAGGGGGGCCTTGGCGGGATCAATGACGGTGGCCTCCCTGACGAGAGCAAAGGTTGGATGGGCTGATTTAGCGCTGGCATCAACGATGAACTTACCGATGTAACCTGTCCCACCAATGATCAATATCTTGCTCGCCATTTATTAGCTGTTTCTATCTGTAAGAAATGGAGGAGTGAATGAGTTTGATTTGATTGAGTCTACTGATCTTCTATAAATATAGATAGATAGACACACCCATGACCCACCATGGGGAGGGGAGACTTCCAGTGATCGAGTGAGCGGGGTATGAATGATGAGGATGAGGGCTACCAGAAAAGCATGAAAGGCGTTGAAACGTCATGGGTCCACAGTCCCAGACCTACGGGTTTAGAGCATCTCCAATGGACCCGGCCCATGCTCTAAAGCCAAGAAGTCTGGGGTCATGGTGTTGAAACGTCATGGGCCGGGTCATCAGCGCGCTTCTAAGACCACCAAGGCATCAACTTTTTTTTTTTTTTTTTTTTTTTGGGGGGACAATTGTTCAAATTCCTCCTAACTAACTAAGAGTCTAATTTTTTTCTATCCCCATACTTTTTTTATTTTTTATTTACTCATAAAATCTGGTCTTATTTTTTTTTTCTCTAGACCCGTGCGACCTCATTTTTTATACCTAAATCACCCCATCTGTAAATTAGTATTACATTTCTGTATGATTGTTACATTTGAGTATTGCATTGATAGTTTTTGTTGTAGTTGTTATGTAAATGTTAATTTAAGTAATTGTTAAGTACATGGATCAAGAAGTAATTTTATTAAAATATTATAATTGTTCATAAATTTTCAGTTCAGATTCATGCTATTACTAATTTTGTTCATATTGCTAAATAAAAATTTATTCAAGTGTTTGATTGTTGTATTTTTTATATAGCTTGAAAAACATGTTCTTCGTTATGAAGGATATTGAATGTCTAGTTCGATAATCTTGTTTCATTTTATCCAAGAGGACATGAAAATGATTAAGGGGGAGATAACAATTAATCATTAAGATTTGAAGAAAACGTTATAATTCAAACAATTGATGTATCTGTTTTAACGAAATTTTGAGATTGTATCTATAACAATTTTGTGTGCACTGAATGCATTTATAGATGATAATGTAATGACATTGAGAATGTATATATGACCATTTTGTATATAAACATCTTTGTGTATTTTAATAATTTTGTAGATAATTATTAAATATTTGTAATTATGTATATAATTTTTGTATTTATCACAGTATATTTCTGTAACTCTGTCTGTAAAGGATAGTTCGGGTATTATGAAAATTCAAGGGTAAAAAAAAAAAAATAGGACCATATTTCAGAGATAAATAAAAAATAAAAAAAATCCAGGAGCAAAAAAAAAAAAAAAAAATTTCACCTCTAGCCAAGGAGTATTTGAACACTTTTTTTTTTTTTTTTAATAGAAAAACACTTCGCTTGCTGTTAACGCAATTTGTTGGGATGTCATTATTTAGGGATATTTGTTTTTGGGAAAGCACGAAAGGCGTTGAAACGTCATGGGTCCACAGTTTGGTGTGGTGTAGGACTCGGTAAGGCACCAAGCCACCAACCTTTCTTTTTTTTGATAGAAAATTACTCTTCGTGCTCTTGGACGCAATGTTTTGGATTGTTATTTAATAATCAATCTCTTTTTTTTTATATGTTTTTTTTAAATCTCAAACTGTAAATGTCTATTTTGTTATTAGTATGTAAAAAAAGATTTTTAATTTTAAGTTTTTATAAACTATGTTACTTAATAATCAGTTCCTCCATTCTTCATATCTTCTTATGAGTTATTGGACAACATGTATATATAATTTTATAAATATTTTCATATTTAGAACTTGTATACAAATGTTTGGTGAAATATAAAAGACAAAACTATATTTGCATTGTTAGGTGTTAAGTGACAATTTCAGCGTTATTCATAGAGCTGTCAAACCAAACTATAGACCTGTCATCATCCCAGTCTGTTCTTGTATTAGTGATTGGTGGGTGTCCTTTTTGTATAATCTTCACTTGTCAACCAGTTAACAGCTATTCTAGTGCTCTGACAAGACTTAGTTGGGCTGTCAATTTGTGTTCTACATATATTTCTTTTTGTTTGGCCTTTATTGGACTTGGAGTTAAGTTGTATGCTTCCGATGTGTTCATCTCTTACTATTATTATTTGCTTTAGTATCTTTTCTTCTATTTTTTGTGGATTTTGTATATTAATTATGTTGCTTTCTAAAGTTGGCCACTTTAGAGCGTAACAGGATGCAAGAGAAATCATCATGAAAATTTCTTAGGTATATTAAGTATATCGTGACAATTCAAAAGATTTTTCATGGGATCGAACAAACAGGTGGAGATAGTCTTTCCAGCTTGACCGTAAGATCAACCACGGGGTCTTTCCGATATAAAAAAGAAAAAAAGAAAAAGGATATATCACGAACCCTAGCTCTTATAATTAGGTTTTCATTTATACCATCAAATTCTGCCCTTATTCACATTTCACATTCTTCCATTTTGAGTTTGAATCCTTGCTCATCTCAAATCTTTATGAATAAATTTTTAAAAAATATTCAGTTTGTATGATATCCCCTGATTACTTTCGATGGTCCTGATCATCAGACACATGAATATGCAAAATCCCCTGATTAAAACAGCCATGCACCTGAACTAGTCTCTTCATTTATGTGGCTGACATGTGAGAAGAGCCACTCTCAATTATAACCAACATTTTTATTTATCATCATTTGAGTTGAGCCATAATGATCTGCATAAAAAAACAATGTTGGAATATCTTTGGGAAGAAGTCGCATTCATGGCTCTGGCTGGAAAAACACCATCTTTCATCATATGGTGCCTTGCTCAGGACCTACCATTACATTACCCAACTTTTGATTCGAGAAATAGACAGGGCATCTAAGCACATAGCTTGACAGCCAAGGAACGAGACATCAATGAATGGCTCATTAATCAATAGAACAAAGAATGCATGGCTGTTCACCACTCCTGTCTCGCTGGTCATGATAACCATCATCTTCAGCCAATCAATGTCAGTGCTCTCTCTTGGTGTAACTGATTTCATTCTTTTTAATTTTTGTTGATTTGCTTAAAAATACGTTCTCTTTGGCCATTCGACTTATTCCCTGGGTACCTAAACAAGGCCGGAGGGTGGGACGGGTTGATGGACTGAACAATTGTGCACCATCACCGCTCTGATACACGTTTGCGGAAAATATCTAGAGAGACCTGATTTACGACGACAATAGGTTTACATGAATGAATTCAAGCACAAAATATGATGATAATGATGATGATGATAAAGCAACATAGGGATTTATATATCCAATCCATTCTCAAACTCTCGGGGGAGATGAGTTCAGTTGTTAGCCAAGTGAGTTGACGAATAGGCTCTAGCTGAAACTTGGAAGCTTTAGTTCTCAGATATACCAACATATAAATCTCGGAGCATCAGTATAAATTTGTTAGTTACATTATTTATTTTTTTCTAGTGAACATAAGAAAGCTTCCTTCCAATAAAAAACAGCAATAAATGGAGACTGCGGTAGATTCAGTTTATCTTATGAAGATTATGTGTAGAAAATAAAGAATTTAAGTATGACATTCATCTCATAATTTCATTTTCCAAAGGAGATTTACAGGACTATAACCTTTGACAAAGACTTAGCCTGCAGC
This sequence comes from Acorus gramineus, assembly GCA_030737835.1. Classification (NCBI taxonomy): domain Eukaryota; kingdom Viridiplantae; phylum Streptophyta; class Magnoliopsida; order Acorales; family Acoraceae; genus Acorus; species Acorus gramineus. The sequence goes on along the minus strand of CM060847.1, from coordinate 8,171,247 downwards.
GCCTGCAGCATTGCTAATAATCAGATCTAGCATAGTCCAAAAAAAAAAAAGATCTAGCAGTTGACACAGTGAATGATTAGATTAATATTTGTGTTGCAATTAATTACTCAAAAGAAGTGCATCGATCAATTAAAACTACAATCAATGGTGATTTAAACCAGGAACGAAGAGATGAATGATTGAAAATTAAATAAAAATTGCTACAAGAACGAGTCTAGATACTGACTTATAGTAGTGTATTTGATATGTGGATAAAGTTGTGTCCCTTCGACACCATAATCTTCCACCTTGAAGTAGGTTTGAACTCCTTTTATGAAAGCCGCATGTATGAAATACATCTCCAGGTCATTCGGATATGAAGTTTCTATAATCCAATAAAATTATAAAAAAAAATCAGAAATTGTGGCCAAACAACGGAGTCTGTATCAAGAAGTAAAACAAAATGGCATAGAAGATGAGAAGAGAGACATTAAACCCTACAAAATGTGAGGGGTTTTATCAAAAACGTACATGCAGTGTGTATGAGTACGTGTTTGCAGATACAAATGCATATACATATACACATATAAGTAGATACACACAGAAACATTAAATGAATGAGAGTCTCTCTGTCTGTCTTACTGTCCATCTCTCTATTCAAAACATTCACCTAGTTTATGGCAATTTGTGCTGTTTTACTTGGTCCTTGTCAGAAACCATATTCATTGGACAGAAACTTTCTTTCCAGCTATTGCACTCATACTAATCTACAGGTCAATGTATTGATCATATAGTGATTATCGGCACTACTAAGTAAACCAGACAATTCAATGTTCATATCTTTGAGTAATTCATATGCCATGAAGCCAAAACTGGGGAAAGATTGATGGACATGGCATCCAGGCTAACACTATTGAGAATATAAACAACATGCTAAAATGCGTATGGTTCAAACCACCCCTTTCAAGGACTTTCATTTTCCACAAATCAGCTACGGTATCTAAGCCTCCTCAGATTCCAAACCACGACAGCACCAAAGAAGCCTGTTATAGAGTGAACTGCAGAATTTCTTACTTTAATGAGTGACATTATTATATCACTATAAATAACTCACCCCACTCTCACATAGTGAATAATTAGTTTTTTTTTTTTTTTTCACATGTATTCTAATGCTAGTATTGCAATATAGCAATACACAATGGGGAGGAGGCTAATTTCAAAATAAATGGTGCATGTAGCTCTCTTCTAGGATTTATCCAACAGGGAGAAAATACAATATAAGAAGTAAATGGGCTAACATCAACCTGAGGATACTGGTAGCTCTTTACTTACCATCTATAATCCTGAGGACTTCTACCTGAGGTACATAAACCTTCTCGAGCTTCTTCCCTATCTTCATCTCCCACATTTCAACCAGTTCATTCAATGAGCAAATATTGCCAGGGGGCCTCAGATACAACACCTTGTTCAAAGTCCTTGGGTCATCCAATGCACTGATTGTGAAGGAGGCGACATCACATTCTCTGACAAACACAGCTACACAAATAAAATTAGACAATTGAAAGCAACAACATTAAAAGAGAGCAATTCTCATTATAAATCGGTTCTATGTAAAAACCTTTGGTGTTCCCATCACCAAATATCTTGACTCTGTCCCTTGGAGGGGTTTTGAAACCTGGTTGCACTAGGGATGGGAGTAAGTAGCTCATAAAGAAGTTGCAGGAGATGTATGTGTGCGGAATGCCTTCGCGCTCTATAATACGACGGATTTCAGCCTTCTTCTTATAGAAGTCATGTTCAAGACCTTGGGTTTGAACTCTATCAGGATCGGTTCCAAATTCAGCTGGAATGAATCTCTGAAACCAAACATTCAAAATATGTCTTCAATCAGACAGACACACACACACACACACCATGGAAGACTCAATTGTACATTATGTCGGTTCAAGATAACTCAGAATATGCAGATGGGAGCACCAAAAGAGGTCCATCAGATAAATTACAAATCAATGGTCACGATCTCGGAATCGCACGAAATTTTACATGGTGAAATATATCGAGGAGATCTTCTGGGTTAGTTGTTATACAACTAACAATTCTTATTTTTCAAAAATTAATTCATTTAGGCCTTTAAATTAGCGATTTTACTATTTTTAGTAAGTTTTAGATTTGTGATATCTCAATCATAACAGATCGGAATTGATTTCTATCAATTCCTATGATCATTGAGGATCTCATAGAATCAGGAAAATTAGTTTTCGAATTTTACTATTTTTAGTAATTTTTTAATTTTATGTTATTAGTATAAATAGCAGACTTGTAATTTAGGGTTGACAGTTTTTATCAATAATATTTCGAATTTCCTCCCTTTTAGAGCTTTCTTCCTTGTGGATTCAAGGAGCTTATGAAATCTCAACGCTGGTTGGATCTTTTTATCAGTTTCACGCTGCGTTAGGTGGTATCAGAGCGAGGATTTGCCTTGTTGTGATGGCAAATAACGGAGGGGGAGACAACCAATCTAATGACGCTGGTCGTGGATTGGAGGATGTGCGGAAGGCGATCGAGGAACAGCGCGATCAGATGCGAGAGATCCGCACGATGATTACTCTCAACGCCAATAACAGGCATCCTGAAGGTGATAGGAGATGCGCCGAGGGAGTTGCCCAAGGCCGACCTATTGCTCAGAACATCGTTCGACGTCCCACTCGTTATCAACCTGATGATGAGGAAGACTCGGAGGATGAAGGTGATGGACTTCATGGATATCAGCCGGGGAGGCGGCGCATGAAATACAATGATTACCGATTGAAGGCGGATCTTCCATATTTCAATGGTAATATGCAGATCGAAGACTTCCTTGATTGGATCTCAGAGGTCGAGAGATTCTTTGAGATGATGGAGGTTCCAGAGGAGAAGATGGTCAAATTGGTGGCCTTTCGATTAAAAAGTGGTGCCGCTGCTTGGTGGGACCAACTTCAGAGAACCCGACAACAACGAGGAAGAACACTTGTTCATACGTGGAGGAGGATGAAACAACTCCTCATGGATCAATTTCTGCCACGAAATTATGAACGATATTTACCCCAATTATATCGAAATTGTCGTCAAACCGTAAGGGTGAAATCACGATCGGAGATATCAAAGGCGCAAGAGGTGATAAGAGCAAGTCCTCCAAACAATGGGGATGATTCGAGGGTCAACCCTTATGATCTACCATCATCAGAGAAGTACGGAGGTTCCAATGAACCAGAACTTTGCTCAAATCAAAATCAACAAGAGAGCGAAGTTTTAGCTGAACAAGAAGTTGATGATATATATGATGGCGCAGAGTTCGCAGAAGAAGAAGGAGAGCGGGTCAACTTCATCGTTGAACCAGAGATCGATGAGGACATGAGCAATAAAGAAGCAAATGATGTTTTCTCTGGTGATTCTGAAGATGTCATTGGAGGAGAACAAGAGGAGTTGTTTCCACAGTCCATAGCGGTGACCCCCAAGATGAAAGAGCCCCTACAGAAGCTCATGTTGCAAAATATATGCACCATCAACAAAAGTGTTTTGGATGCCATCATCAATATTGATAACGATTAAGACTTTAAGATTACTACTATGGTGAAGAAATTTGGGTTACAAATCGAGGGGCATTCAATTTTCTACATGATCGGTTTTATTGAGAAGAAATTTGAAGTCAAGAAAATATCTCTTCTCTTGCCGAAGGTGAAATACAAAGAAACATGAATTGAAGAGCGGAAGAACTCGAGGACGAGTTCTTTTGAAGAAGAGGAGTCTGATGTAGGACAGATTATGCAGATGGGAGCACCAAAAGAGGTCCATCAGATAAATTACAAATCAATGGTCACGATCTCGGAATCGCACGAAATTTTACATGGTGAAATATATCGAGGAGATCTTCTTGGTTAGTTGTTATACAACTAACAATTCTTATTTTTCAAAAATTAATTCATTTAGGCCTTTAAATTAGCGATTTTACTATTTTTAGTAAGTTTTAGATTTGTGATATCTCAATCATAACAGATCGGAATTGATTTCTATCAATTCCTATGATCATTGAGGATCTCATAGAATCAGAAAAATTAGTTTTCGAATTTTACTATTTTTAGTAATTTTTTAATTTTATGTTATTAGTATAAATAGCAGACTTGTAATCTAGGGTTGACAGTTTTTATCAATAATATTTCGAATTTCCTCTATTTTGGGGCTTTCTTCCTTGTGGATTCAAGGATTCCTTGTGGATTCAAGGAGCTTATGAGATCTCAACGCTGGTTGGATCTTTTTATCAGTTTCACGCTGCGTTACTCACACAGAGAGAATCAGTTGCTCACAGTCTAAACACATTTTATTCAAAATCCATATGAATAACGTAAAAACCCATCATGTTCTTCACCTTAATGGAACCAACTCGCTTGATGGCTTGAATAAGCAACTTCTGGTCCTCGACCTGGTTTGATGACACAGCGCAGATCACGGCATCCACCTGTCCGACCGCTTCGAGTAGGCTCGAAACATCTTCCAAAGAACCCTAAAAAAAAAAAAGCAAAATTTTTTAGAAGGAACTCTCTCAAAGTGGAGCGAGCCAAGCAACGACGAGACGAGAACCTTGAGAAGTTGAACGCCGGCGCGGGTGAACTCTTCAAGGAGGACCGATTTTTCAGGGTTGGAGAAGGACGAACCCCTCACGAGGGCGAACGTCGGACGTCCCGATTCGATGCTCACCCTCACTAGATTCTGCCCTAGACGCCCTGTCGCACCGATTATAAGGACCCTGCTCCTCGTCATCACCGTTAACCCTACGCTTCCGATTAAAGAAAAAATCTCTTCACATATTTTGGGAATGTTTTGGCGGGTTTTAGATATATATAGAGATTCTTAACCGTTCAACAACCGGTTTGGCATTTGTTGTGAGCCAGGGTGAGGGAAGGGGGATATGTTCAGGGCCAGGGACAACAAATATGTTTTTGGTACCATTTTGAAGGAGACGGTATTAGTTTTAATAAAATTGGATTATCAGGAAAGTTTTTTTTTTTTCTTCCTAAAAACTTATTTTTATATTAAAAACTGAATTTTTTTAAAATCATTTAATTTTATTTTTTTTCCGTTTCTATAAAAACAAAAACAAATCCAATCGGGAATTCAAATGACCCCTTGATTCAACATGTTTTTTTGTTAAGTGTGTTGCTACATGGACGCCGGATTCAGTCTCTTTTCAACGACCATGTACAAGTTAATATATAATATTTTAATGTTTTTTAATATATACCATTCATATTTCATTAGAACATAGACTTAATTTATTGTTACAATAAATAGTTATTTACATGAAATACAGACTTAGAAAAAGTAAAACAAGCATGTGAGAACTTCAAGCGGAGCTGTTGTATACGGGACTGTTCTAAACAAGCAATTATACTTCTGTTGATGTTTTGCCTTATCATACATTGTGTAGAGATTCTATGAAATCACCATATCATACAAAATTACTGTATACAAACAATAAAATGAAGCAATTTGTATGAATTTCAAGGAAGCCCCTCTTCAAACTTTAGTTACAAAGGCTTAAGTGATCACGGGTGTCTGAAAATCAGCTTCAAGTTCGAGGGATGAGAGCCAATCAATCAGAGCTCTGTTAACGAGGTCTGGGACTTCGTCGTGGGGGCAATGCCCTGCCTGCAGATTAACAATAGAGGATTTTGGGTAAAACTCCTTGATACGGTTGGCTTTGGCTGGTCCCACCCAGGGGTCTCGATCACCCCACAGAAGCAAAAGCGGGCAGGAGAGCTTGCTCAGGACACTGTCCAGGGTATATTTGGTCTGGTTCATCATAAATCTCGTCATCAATCTGCATCATAATCAAACACACATCATGTCAATTGAATGAATAAGAAAATCATGTGCCCATTTTTTGTTTTATGAAGATACCTGTAATAAACTTCCCCAGCGTTAGGGTCTCCCGCTGGTTTCGTGATTGATTCCACTAGATAGTCATCCACATTGGCTGTGTTTATGTATATCTATGTGGATAAAGGATGATTTGTGAGGTTCATAGCGGTCAATTAACATAAACACTGACCTCAAAACAAAGTATCCACCGATCTAAACATTGAGAATGGTAGGAAATGATTCAAGTGTCTTTAACAAGAAAGATTAATATCTGATACATGTGTGAGCATTTGTACTGCGGTTTAAATGGTTTAGGAACTCATATTTATACTTGTATGCAATTTAGAAATGGTTTAGCTAAGCTGATCCCGGCAAGAGAGTGATGATTTTATTTTATCATGGGCATGAATTATTTTCAAGATTAAGGAGCATGTCAGATATCAATTTATTCCTTGAGGATTAAAGCGATAAAAGATTCATTGAATTCAGTTAAGGAGAAGGTGATTTGCATACACTTTTCAGGACAGATTCCACACGAGCCGGTTGCTTTGTTTGCCAGAATAAAACCCCTAGGACAATGCGTTGAAAAACTTCCTTCAGGGGCTTTACCAAAAATTTTTGTACAATTGTTTCCTGGTCATCATCATTTGTCTTTCTAGCAGGGTCACCAAACTGTCCAGCAGAGTTTAGTAGTGCAACTCCAAGAATTTCCTCTGGCAACTCTGCTGCTGTAAACAAAGCAGTAAATCCTCCAAGACTGGAGAAAAAAAATGATATGTGAGTTTGAAAACCTTTTTAAATGACACTCAACATTTACCTTAAGCTTAATAGGAAACAAGTACTGAGCATTCACTGCACAGCCACATTCCACAAAACTTCATTCATAGGATATAAAAAAGATCCCTGGGCATTGTTATGACTTATGAGATGATTAATGCATCCAAAAGAACTAAATAGATTTATAGATTGTAAATAAAGGAAGGATAATCATAAATTAATCATACCAAGCAGATATTCGGTGACCCTCTCATTTTCATGCATACTACAACAAAACAAACAAAGCCAAAATTCCTCAAATATTAATACAAGGATCTGATTCCTGGAAATTTATATAGACAAGGAATCCATAATACTCTTCAGTTGTTTCCTCGTTGTATTGAACAAATTTGGCATGTGTGAAATTCGTTCTGTTGCTTTGTTAATTTATAATGGTGTATTGTTGTTTCACTGTTTCAGTTTATTGCAGCAGCAAATACTTTGACAACTAGGTCAGTAGAAGGCATACACTTTAAAGTTAGGATAGCATTAAGGAACAAGAATTTGAGTGCACATATTTGAAAGCTTCAGCTCAACCAAGTCAGTAGAATGCCTAAGTTAAGTAATCCAGGAGTAAGGCCCTGTCTGGAACAAAATTTGTACATTTCAGAGTTATCTTGTGATACTTACCCAGATAAAAGGCCTATATGACAGGAAAATAACACACCTAAATATAAATGCATTGAATTGTTACTTTGTCATTGTCAAAGACGCAACTGATGGATGATAAAACGAGTATCTGATGGCACAAAAATGATACATCAAACTTTGGAAATTCGCATTGCTATATGTGTAGTGACCGTTGGGAAAAAATGAAAATAAATTCATCTTTTGTATACCTGTTCCCAATTAATACTGCAGGTTCTTTAACTATTTCCTTCAAGAAATCAGCTATCTGGTCCCTCCATACAGTTGCATCGTACTCGACGAGTGCTTTCTCACTCCAACCAAATCCCAGCAGGTCAATAGCGTAAACCTTATAACTTTTAGCCAGTTCTGGTATATTGTATCTGCCAGAGTATAGACATCGATAATAAATAACAAAAATGTCATTGGTCAAGTAATTATTCAGAATCAATGCATATTAACTTCCCAAGTCAATAGCTCATATCTTCCAGTCAACACCAAACAAGAAATCCAACTGTATTCCCAAATGACCAAAGAATGCAAGGATTGAAATATTTGTCACAGGAAATGAATAAATATAGAACTTTATGAGCTTGTTCCAATGCTCAAATGACATGGCTTTGTGTGTGTGTGGGGGGGGGGGGGAATCACCACTTTTGATTTCATGATCTACATAGCTGTCACATTAATGTTAAGAGACTTTGAAATTCTCAAAATGTAGATGAAAAATCCTATTCAGAATTACATACACAATTCTAGAAATAGAAAAGCAATTTAAATGCTTGAGGGACATGAAGACATGTTACTGATGGCCAATGAAGGATAAGAGTCACAAATTTTCATCATATCATAAAATGTAGCAAATAAAAGTAATTCCAAATGGGAACAAGTTGGAAGGTGTAATCAGACCTCCAGTGAAATGCAGAGGCACCAAACCCATGTATAAGAACAATTGGGCGACCACTCCCTTGTTCTATATAATGTATCTTGTGGCCTCTCCACGTCCAAAAATTATAGCCCTCTGGCTTGAAAGGCAACCTCTCCATCCCTACATACAACTACCTCAGTTGTAATGAATTTATTAAAGCATTCGAATCGCCAATCAAAAAAGAAAACATGTAAAAAAAGGAGCAAAGCACAGGAAATGACATAATGGAAATTAAAGCATGCTTGTGAAGGGGGGGCTTGGACCCATAGCTCTGCTCAATGGTTGACAATAGAATTTGCAACGATGAGATTATAAGTTCAAGTCTCACCGCTTACCTAACAAATAAAAATAAACGCAGAGAAATAACAGGGCCACTACACCAGGCATTCATGAATAGGTTATCAACGTACAAATGGGTAACCTCGGTATAAAATAAAATAAAAAAAATCTAGCTATTATGTGTAAGAGAGTGGGGGGGATTGCTTGAATGGCAGTTTAGTTTTTTTTTTTTTTTTTGAATGGCAGTTTAGTTAGTAAGCGATAATGATACCTTGAGCATTATCCATGCTGATTGTTGAACTGAGCGCCGAAACGCTGGAGGCAACTACCAATCCTTTCGAAATCAAGTCTCTTCTTCGTACAGCACACCCCCTTCCTTTTGAATGGGAAATTTACAGCAGAAGAAGAAGAAGAAGAAGAAGAAAGATTAAAACCAAATGGTTAAAGCTGAACGGGAAGAAGGCAGTGAAGATTACCTCCATAAACCTTATTGAAGAGGGCGAATCGTGGGTGGGGATTCCAGTTCCAGATACCCCTCCCGTTTGTTGTGGAAGCCGAGGTTGCAAATGAAGCAGACATGGAATGCTCTACAGTCTGTACACGACCTTAGAAATCGAAGAGCTCTTTTTAAATTAAAAAAAAAAAAAAAAGAGCCAAGGATATGATGACACCCCAACGAGAGTCACCGGGGGTCATTCACAATTACTTGCGTAACGGGTAGGTGGGTTTTTCAGTGGCGGAGGAGGTTAGCGCAAAACGACGGCACTCGTGTGTGTGTGTGGTTGGAGCGGGTTCGGGAGTTGTGGCCTTGTTTTGAGCCAGCCAAGTGAGCGAATCAAGGTTCGTCGGTAATTCTGTAATTTTTATATTTTTTAAGACCGTCAATCAAGATAGTCGCACGAATCTCGAGGATATCGCACGCGTGGTTGATCGGTTCCGGCTGGCAAGCAATGGAGACGTCGTCGGTGAGGGTCTTGAATCAGACGGCCCTCAATCGCCGTCTCTCACTCTCCGTCCTCCGCCGAGGTCACGCTCTTCGAAACCCTAGCCATGCTTCGAATTCCTCATTTTCTCTCCATTCGATCCGTCCCCGCCACTATCGAGGCCGTCCATTCGTTGAAAGCCGATCGATCGCTCTTCTATCTCGATCTGCATCCTCTTCTCGATTCTCCCTCCCTTTCTCGACCTCAAACCCTCGGCACTTCCTCCTCTCCCTATGCAATCCTCAGATCCCTCGTTTCGGTTCTCGTGACGAGAGCTTCAACAATGTTGCCTCTAATGAAGTGAAGAACGAGGGCTCCCTCGGGAGCGTTGGAGGATTCCACGGGGGAGATCATGGATCGAACAAGGATGGAGGGGCGGTTTGGATGGTGGTGATGCTTGGATGGCTAGGGGCGGAGGAGAAACACTTGAAGAGGTACGCGGAGCTGTACCACTCGAGGGGAATCCGATCCGTCGCGTTCTGCATACCCGTAAAGGATCTCTTGTGGCTTGATCTGGGGAGGAAAGTCGAGGAGAGGATTGCAGGATTCGCGGGGGAGATAGCGTCGTGGTTGTCAGAGACAGAAAAGGACGGGAGGGAGAGACAATTGCTCTTCCACACATTCAGCAACACCGGTTGGCTTGTGTAGGTGAATCGTGTTTCATTGCTTAAAAAACTATGCAAAATGAGTGGACTCCACCACTTCTCCATTTGCTATTATTGACTATATGCACAACATGTTTATCAAGGCAATAGAGAATTGAGCAAATAAGGATAGGTTCTGCAGTTTACGAGGACCATCTTCAGAATTAGCGATGCCCTATAATTTCTTTTTCATAGGCGTGTATTCTTTGAACGATAACTTTATTATAGTTGTTGCATTTTATATTTTAGAGATAGCGATCTTGAACATGAATGAAAATAATCTAATGTCTCAAGACAAGTTTTGCTTCCACCATCAAGGAGGACAATGACGGAATGCAAGGCCACATTTCTCTCAATCCTTTTTTTCTACGGTGATCTTTGCCTTTCAGTTTTAGAGAAATCCACGTTGCTATTGTATGAATGGAGGGAGGGTGGGTATTAGAATTTGTGGATTGAATTTGGTCCTTTCTTTTTCCTTCTTTGTTTCAAAATCCTTCAAATTGGACTTTGATTATTGTTCCTGGCCGTGGTTGCATGAATATTACTTGCATAATCAATAAGGCAGGTATCCCTGTTCATCAGACAGTATCGACCTAGGACTTCTTGCCAAGTCTTTCTCCTGCCCACCAATGGACCTTCCAGGGATTTGACAAGATATATAGAGACCTGATGTGAGCCTAACAACTAGATGTAAGACTATGCCAATCTTATTATGGGGCCATTTCTCTTTTCATTTAGATTTGCTTCATAGATGACCTTAAATTCATGGGATAATCCTTGCTGTTTCTCTCTCTTTAGATTTTCCCTTCCTGTCATCAGATGTACTTATTTGTAATTTCTTTAAATGTCAACATTTCCCGTCCAACTACTCAATTGCTGAATTTGCAGTTATGGTGCCATCCTTGAAAACTTACGAACAAGAGGTGAACTTAGTCGGAAGATCAAAGGATGTGTGATCGACTCTGGAGCTGACCCGGAGATAAATCCTCAGGTTTGGATTATGTCTTTCAGTTATTAAAATTTTAGCAAATTCCCTGCTAAATTTTGACAGTATAATATGAAATCATGAAGTATCTATTAACTGACAAATGATGCAATTCTTCATCTTTTTATATATAAGAACATATTAACTGATGTTGCTGTCCTTGAGAGAAATACATTTATCGTATATTTGTAACATGAATGATAATTTTTCTATATTGATTGAGATCTTTGAGTTAGTTTTATTTATTATTATTTACTGAAAACTGTCTATATATTTGTTTTACTGTGACATATTGGAATGTACGAGAAAGATGCTCATAATCATTAAAAGCTGATACAGGACAGGTTTTGGATTATAAATATGGGTTAGTTGATCAAATATGATGAATGTCATTTAGATAGGTATGATTGGTTGTCTTCTCCTTGTACAGACATTTATGAAATTGTTCTCAACCAGAGCGGCCACTCCATGAATGGTTCCCCAAATAATTATTACTTTGGGTCTGTAGCCTTGACTACTCACATTAATTCTTTCCTCATTAGTTAGATCTTCTGTTGGTAAACTCATTGTGATGTTAATAAGTGCTTAGTAGTGAGCCAGTTAATGTATGCATCTACATCATAGTTTTTTTTTTTTTTTTTTTGAGCCGAAGATAGACATTGTATTATGATTGAAAAACTCAATACAAAGTCTGAATTTTGGAGAGGAGAAAGGAGAGAATACATAGAATGAAAAGGCATAAAAGGAACATAAGGAGGAAGCCCTGGACTCCCATCGGGGAAGAAACTTAGGTAGATGAGTGACTACCTAAGAGCTCGACTAGCATGCAAGGGCCCTAGCCATCAACAATCATCCGCCCTCCGTGGAAACTGACCGATGTAGCTCCGGATATAAAATGACCCCAGTCCGAGATGAATTGCAATCCCATCTCCATCTTGTTTTCGATGTACACCTGAGCATCCCTGAATATGGCATAATTTCTAATTAGCCAGATTGTCCAGTTCCCCGCTGCTACCAGAGATTGTGATATCTTCGCCGCCACTGAAGGCGTTTCCTCACCATCCACATCTCCTTCAACGAGGTAAACCTGCAGATCTGTTTTTCCTCCTTTTTCAACCAGAATTGCCGCACCATGGGGCAAAAACAGAACAGGTGGGTTGCCGTTTTCGGTTCAGCCCCACAAAGAGCACATAACACTGAATCCCCCGGGTGCCATTCTGTCATAGTTAAACATAGAGTTCTGTCATCGTTGTGTCGTCATTGTTGCTGCTGCTGCTGCCACTTCTCCCTCTTTTTTCTCTTTTTTTAATCTCCGTGATGCAGCAAGATATTTTCTAATACATTTATGACACTAGGTCTGGGCTGCAGGATTTTGTGCTGCGTTGCTGAGGAAGCGCAGCTCTTTGACATACTCTTCAGTTGAGCCCATTAAAGATAATTCTGTGGTTGGAGATAAGAACAAATTGCAGATGCAAGATAATGCTTTTCCATGTGCTGAGACCATGCTCCTGGTAGTTCTGGAGAAGTTTTTCTCACTGATCTTGAGGCTGCCTGATATACATCGGTATGTCATATTTTATTTCTCAATTCTCTGCACTACAAAAGTACAATCATCATCATGACTGTTTCTGGATTGAAGCTTTCTCGCATATAACTTTGTTTGCATTGAAATCAGCAAGCACCCCTGCATTACAAAACTATATTCCGATGCATGTTTTTTTTTTTTATTATTACCAATGAGTACTAATTTGTGGAAAGTGGTTTTGCAGGAGGCTGAGCAAGATCCTCTGTATTCTATCAAAGAAGTCACCTCTTTGCCCTCAACTATACCTTTATAGCTCAGCTGATAAGGTCATCCCAGCCTGTTCCGTAGAGCTTTTCATTGAGCAGCAGAGATCAATGGGGAGGAAGGTTTGGGCCCATAATTTTTGCTCATCCCCTCATGTAGATCACTTTAGGAGCTTCCCTCAAATATATTCATCAAAGGTCCATGAATTTTTAGATGAATGCACCTCACTGGTGAGCAATAACCCTAAAACCCTGATTCCCTGAGGCAGATGCAGGTCCCACATATGTTATTGTTCTTTTTGGATCTGGATTCCAATAGGAGGACAAAGCCTCCACCATGATTTTGCAATTCTGTGAGACAGGAATTTTAGATTCCCAAGTCAGCCATAATTTTGTTCTTCCATACAGATTTGATTCTTGGTATGTCAATTACCTGTTGACAATAGGTTTATTGTATCGCAGGTAGAATGGTTGAATTTACTTGTTGATGATAACTGTATCTTTTCTTTTTATTTTATTTTTTGTTGGTAGCAGAATTCACTCACTGAAGATAACTGTATCTGAGTTTGTAAAACATTAATCTGATCACCATGGGTTGCTGACTGATAGTTAACGGAGTGTCAAATGGTTGTGGGATGAATCTACCCTCAATGCCTGTGAAATTGAGCGGATCATCAGAATTGGAGGATCCATCATATGAGGTGGGCTGGGCTTCGCAGGCTACCTGCGCTCACTCATTAGATGAGGCAATGGTACCCAGTATTTTTTTATATTTATTTTTAAATAGTAAGTAAGGTATGGCATCCATACCTTGATGGAAACAAATCACCAGATGGAAAGGGAAGGAACATGAACGTCCATCAAAGCGAAAGGAAAGCTATTTTATTGGTCAGAAATGAAATAATGTATTATTTGGTTGCTGGTCAGAATACAGATGGAGCAGCTACCCATCCCATCTTCTTCTGTTCAAACTATGTGGCTGGTCAGTCTTTTCAAATCTCGGTGGTAGTTGATAGCCTTTCCGGTACCATGTCCAATTGATTATTAATGTTGTATAAAAAAAACGTTGAACATGGTGCAAGGCACCACCAAATAATAAATATATTTAAATATCTCCCGATATATAGGTTGTTGTTGTGGTGAGAACGTGAAATGAAATAACCATCTTTTATGCTTGTTTCTAACAAGTGTTGGTGTCTCTAGAACGGAGTTGGTGTCCGCCCTTCAAACTTGCCGCGTAAAGCGACAGCCATTTGTTTTACAGTCCAGGTTCAACGTTCCTTTGTCACAACATATATTATTATTATTATATATATTAAAGAGAGAGACAGACAGAGAGAGACAGAAAAATAAGAAACGTAAAGGATCTGGCCATAAAAAAAATAAAAAATAAAAAAAGAAGATTGGTAGTAGTTTGGTGGGAGGGAATCATGAAAGAAGAGGTGGTGGGTTTGGAACAATAAGTCATGGCGGCAAATATGGTCTCATTCACACCGCCTGGTTCGTATGGTTCTGTCGTCCTGGGCGGGACCTTTGACAGATTGCATGACGGACACCGCTTCTTCCTCAAGGTCTCTCTTTCTCTCTATGCCTCTCTATTGCTGTTCGTCTCTGTTTTTTTTTTTTTTTTTACCTGTTTTTTTTTTTTGTGGGGGGGAGGGGGGGGGGGATTATGAAAGGCTGCGGCGGAATTGGCGAAAGACCGAATATTGGTGGGTGTGTGCAGTGGACCGATGCTTAGCAAGAAACAGGTTCAAACCCCAAAAATTTTATATTAGTAATTTTATAGTATTGATCCAATCATGAACATTCTTTATCATCAGTTTTTAAGAGGTTCAATTCGATTTTTGTTTACGTAAATGAATGATATTTGTTGCTTTCGTTATGATGACTAATGATGATATTAACTGATAATATGCAGTATGCTTATTTGATTGAACCAATTGATAGGAGGATGCAGGCGGTAGAAGAATACATCAAGGTGCGTGTTTTCATGCATTATTTTTTTCCTTCTTTAATTCATTCAGAAGGTTGGAAAATTTTCTGCACCCACCTCCATCAAGATGACATCTTTGCATTTCTTCTAGGCATTCTAACTCCTCATTTCTAATCGAGATTGGTACCAAATAACATTTAAATTTAATCCGGTTTACAAGTGCAATTGATGATATTACTATGTTATTCTAATCCAATCCATTATTCAGGACTAATAGATGATATTCTATGTTACGTACACATTTGATCTTATATATGTAAGCCACCAGTATTTGGTGTTCATATAGGACTCTACATGTTTGTTTATTCACTTTCTTTTTTATATTTTGGGGACTGCTGTGAACATTCTCTAAGCATGGATATATTTGTATTCACTTGATCTTTTGTTTTCAGTCTGTCAAACCTGAGCTGACAGTTCAAGCAGTTCCGATCACCGATCCTTATGGACCATCGATCGTTGACGAGAATTTAGAGGCAATTGTCGTCAGGTACTCTTCTTCTTTTTCTATTCTCTTACCACCAAAATTGATATACTTCATGACTTTGAGACCTCATTTATTTCCTTAAAATAAAGCAGTTTGGGTTATGTCCTACGAATTGACTCCAACTTGCTCTTTTACAACTTCACTTGCATCGTTCTCATCCTTGAGAACAAACATGCGCACATGCCAAACCCATGCCATATTTTAGTGCACACTAGACTGAGTGATTTTGCCCTGTTTAGTCTGTTTATCAACTTTACACTCCAAAATTTTGGAAAAAGCAACCAGACCTAATTTGCCATTACATAAGATGGTTCCAAATAATATAGATCATCAGGTTCTTTTCCTTTGATTTGTCCTTTTTATTACAAAACTTATTGTGTTTTCTTTTTCTTTTTCATTTGCTATTGCTCATTAGCAAGGAGACACTAGCTGGTGGGTTATCGGTTAATAGGAAGAGAACTGAGAGAGGCCTTTCTCAACTCAAGGTATGAATTTAGTTTCTGTAACTTCTGTTTTAGTTACGTTTGGTGAAAATGTACTCCTCCATGGGTACTATTCTTCTAGGATAAATTATATGGAATTCTTGCTGTTTGCATGTTGTCCAGGTGGAAGTGATGAATTTGGTGCCAAAAGAATCAACAGGGGAAAAGATAAGTTCGACTACATTCAGAAAACTCGAGGCCGAAAAGGCCATGCAGCATCTGCAACCACAAGCATTTGTACATGCAACACTATGATTCCAGTGAAAACCAAAAGCATTGAAACATGCTTCACACACAGCTACCAAGGAAACATCATTTTTACACACGCTTGATCGTGAGTTTGCTCTGCTGGAACCTTCTATTGTCAATTCTTCTGCAAACGTTATTTTATAGCACTCTTGCACCTGTAACTATAGATGTATTAGTTGAAAGAATGTTGTTAATAAATTCAATGACATATTTGTGACTGTTCTAGAATTCTGCCTCACCTATCTCTTCCATGTAGGACGCAATTTCATGCAGTCATCTCCGAATTCTTTGTTGATTTTGAGTGGTGAAAACCTGTGATGCTGTACTGTGATGCATATTTGTAAGAAGGTCCGTCCATGGCTTTCACAGGTGGTTCATTCAGAAACGCCCAAATACTTCTGGTCCACCTATAACCATCCAATAGAGTGTATGAATCCAGGTTTGATTCAATTATCATTTGAAGGCAGGATATGAATGTATTTTTTGTGTTGTTGTGTACACACATGCACACCATATACGTGCATGGTGAAGATAAGTATGTCTAAAATGTTAGGCATACTGCTATTAATGAAAATCAAGGTATCCAGGTCTACCAGCCATTAGGTTTGTTCAGATTCTCCGTGCCCGAGTTGGCAGAGTCATCATTGATTGTGATACTGTCCCCTCTATCAGTCAGTGGCAGTGAGGTTGATCTCTGCATCCTTCTCTCTGATCCCTTATATTGGTTCTCCTGTCACAGATAACACTTATTAACAAAGACATAATGAAACCAAATCCTTTTAGTAGTCTATTTAGATATCAGTTCACCTGGCCATCCTGCGTTGAAAAATTGCTGTGTGATCCGACATGTTCTTCATCTGTCTTCTTTGATTTCCAGTATGTTTCAATTGCTTTTTTGGTTAAAGACTTGTTCCTGCGATAGATCACTGGAAGGCAAACAGTCGGTAATAACATCAGACAAACATATAACCAACACAGAAGCTGTTCATGACTAGTGATTTTCTTTCATGATGATGATACCCTTGACAATCAGACAAAAAGGAAAACCAACTGATATTGCTAACAGGAGGTGATTAATGAATTCGAACTTCTGGGATTACCAGTTTTAGGATCCTGGACAGGGGAGTCCCATCCTGCCATGAGGGAACCCATCAGTGTTAAAATCTTCTGTTTTTTATTTTTTTCTTTCTTTGACAGGAACAACTGCTTATATGGGATATGAAAAATATGTTTCTTTTGATCTTATCCTTAAAATTAAATAAAAAGAGAGTAGGTTGATGAAGTGCCTTCTCGCATGGATAAATGATCAGAGATGATTCCAATCCATTCTTGTCTTTCTCCATTCATGTTTGTGGTTTGCCACTTTGGTCGCTGCTTTTGAATGACACTTGTCAAACTTCCAGATTTGAAACTTTGTGTGTACCTCGGGTCATGTTCATCTTCTCTTTATCTAGCTGTTAGAGCTGAGTATGAATAAGGTCATGTTTTGTCCTTTTAAATATTTTCTTGTTTGAGAAATACATGCAATTGAGGATTTACCAACCAAAAAAATGTCAGGATCTTAATTCAATCAGTGAATTCAAATTTGATCATGTTTACTTACGACCATAGTTAGTAGTCATTTAAAATTTTTATCCTGAGTTAGGTTTTGATTTACTTGAATTCTAACAACTTGAAAGAGAATATCAACTTAAGAATCATTGAAGGAGTAATGGCTATGTTTGTTGCAGCTTAAATTTACAGATTATAATTTATAAATTATAGATTGTAACTTTTTTTTATACGCAATTGACATGTTATTGTAGCGGTTGAGAAGCAGAAAATAGAAATTGAGGATGTTAGTTTGAATAAGATGTAAAACAAGTTTATTGTGTAATCGTAAAAAAATATTTCTTTCAAATATAAAAGTTTAATTTTATTTCTGTTTCATAAGAGAACGTGGTTTTACTTATAAAATTAATGAAATAATGAATTCCACGTTAATTAAAAAAATAGAACTTAGAGAGAAAAAAATATAGAATTGATCTCTATTAATAAATAACAAAACTGAAATATTCTAACTACAATACAACTTTTTAAAGTTATTTTTAACTTAAATAAGTTTTGGACGATGGGTCATTGTCGCGGGTGCGTTGGTTATTTGGCCACCCAAAATGAAGCATTTTTCACAGGTGCGCAAGTCTATGTCGAGAACATGTAGGCACTTCTGGAGTTGCTCATTCGAGACTGTGCACGTGAGCTTATGGGTGTGCGATTTTTCTGATTTGCTGGCAGCGCCATAAAAGTCATCACATAGCACATCCGAAGAGGGGAGTTGGATCCCAGTGGGTAGATGCCATGTCTACCCCTTGCCTGACTCCTCTGTCTTAGTGTGGGTCTTTTGTTTTGTTTTATATTTGACTTATTCTACTTCCTCTTAACCCCAATTCAGATCTTGTACTAATCTATTTTATTTAATGAAATCGATTGGTAGTGTGTATCTGCTTTTTTCTTTTTTTTAAAAAAAAAAACTTAAATAAGTTTTAAAAATATGCAACAACTCATCATTGGAGACATTCTTCAATAAAGTTAGTCCCGCAAATGTAATCCTATCTCCTTTGATTGTTTAAGGTTATAACATAAGTATAAATTTTTTATGAATAAAAAAAAATCGTATGAAAACATTAATTTAAAAGTGAAATATTGTATATTTAGTCAAAACAAACATATATTCTATTTGGAAATAAGAAAATTCACGTAATATTTTATTAATTAAAATATATATTTTATCTTTATAAAAATAAAAAAATTATGATTTCAAAAAAAAAAACAAACATGTAAAATTGTCCTTTACAAAAAACAAAAAAAAAGTGAAAAGAAAGTGAAATCGTACGGTTTAAAGGGGGGGGGGTGGGGCAAAAGGCCCATCTAGTGGACAGCGGGGATCGCATCTAACGGTGTTCCTGAATCCATTGTTAAAACGATCTGATTATTCCGCCAAAGTCTGAAGGGTTCGAACCGAACCGACTTTCCATTCATAACGGCTATCTTTCTTTCCATCCCCTTTTCAAAATCTTCAAAACCCACATTTTAAACCTCTCTCTCCCTCTCTCTCAAGAACCTCTGAATCGATCAAGTCTGCGAATTAGGTATTAATAATTCTCTCATCCATTCTTTGTTATCCTGAAAATTTCACAGACGTCTTTGAGGTCAATCACCATCTCCCGGAGGTCTACTTCTTAGGGTTTCGATCATTTTCATTAATGAATTTTTTTTTCTCTTTTTGTTGAATGTAGTTTGATTCTTTGATCACCCGATTTGTTTGATTCCGAATTTTTCTTTTCTGAATCTTGCTTTTTTTTTAAAAAAATAAAATAAAATAAAATTGAGACCCTTCTCTGAAGCAAAATTGTTAGGAACGGAATTTTCTTGATTGTATCGAATTCTAATAAAGATGATCTAATAAAATTGGGTTTTCTTTGTTCTGTTAACAGATTTTCATTTCTTTGTACTAAAAGAAAAAAAAAAACTTTGGATTTTGTATGGGCTCAGTCTCCTGTGTGATCGTTTGGTAGTGGATTTTCATTGAATTTCTTTAAAAAAAAATAAAATATAATCTTTCACTGCAGAACCATCACCATCGCTGCGAAGATGAACGACCTGATGACGCAATCGTTCCTGAGCTACATCGAACTGAAGAAGCAGGCGATGAAGGATTTGGAGGCGGAAACGGATCTGGAGGCAGGTGGCCTCACCCAAGCTGAAGAGGAGAACCTCTCCTATTTCTTCAAGGAGGTCGATGTGATCAGGTCCGAGACGGAGAGCATCTCATGCCTCCTGGCCGACCTTCAGATCCTCAATGAAGAGGCCAGGTCTACCCACAGCGCCAAATCCCTCCGTGGCCTCCGCGACCGCATGGACTCCAACATGGTATCGGTCCTCCGCAAGGCCAAGATCATCAAGGCGAGGCTGGAGGCTCTTGATCGATTGAATTTCTCCAATCGCGCCATCTCAGTGAGTTTCAGGGAGGGAAGCTCCGTGGACCGGACAAGGTTCTCCGTCACCAATGGCCTTCGTTGCAAGCTCAAGGAGCTCATGAACGACTTTCAGGCGTTGAGGGAGCGCATGGAAGCAGAACATAAGGAGACTCTGAAGAGGAAGTACTTCAATGAGACGGGCGAGGAAGCGACCGAGGAGGTTCTCCAAAAAATGGCGTCTTTGGAGGGCCGGGGCGAGGTGATGGGGAAGATGCTGATGGGCGAGGCGGAGCTGGAGACTCTGGAGAGGGAGAAGACGGTGAACGACATACGGAGGAGCCTGAAGGAGCTTCATCAGGTGTTCCTTGATATGGCTGTCCTGGTTGAGGCACAGGGTGAACGGGTGGACAACATTGAGGAGAATGTCGCCCGTGCCGCCACTTACATCAGTGGAGGGACTGACCGGCTCACTTCGGCGAAGGCTTTGAGGAGGAAGAACAGGAGGTGGCTCTATTGGATTGTGGCTCTGGTGGTGATACTAGTGCTTGTTTGCCTCATCCCTGTTTTTGCAAGTTCTTAGAAAGGTTTCATTCTTTTGTGGGCTTGATGTTAAGTGTGGGACTATTTTTTTTTTGCTCATGTTGCTCTGATGAGTTCCCTTTTTTTGGGTGGATGCATTTCGTTTATGATTTCCTTGATCATGAAGCTTGGTTATACGACTGTATATGGGTTCCATGTTTGTTTTCTGAATAATTCTGTGATTTGTGATATTGATTGGTTCACAATTGAAGATTCTTACTTTTGTGTTGCTTACTTTAAAGTTTTAATACTGATTTTGTGTTCTTGTTGTGTTGTGTGTTCCACTGTTTCATGTTATGAAGGTTTTTGGTGAATTCGATATTTTGTTGGGACTGCAAATACAATTAGGAGCACATCTTAATGTTGGGGAAAAAATATTCATTGCCTGCCTAAAGTCATTGGAATTCAAGCAACAGTGTCAATGGCATTTCAGACGTGTTTATTAGTCTTTGAGCCTTTTTTGGCGCCTTGAATATGTAAGCACATGGTGGTTTCTCCAATTTAAGAACTATTGAAATAAATACAGTTCATACAAAAACAGATATTTGGGGGAAGTCCGATCACAGAGTGCAAAAGATGTTACTATTTCATGTTTTAATGGATCACATGTTACTATTGTGATTTCAAAGGATTAAGAATGGATTTCCTCCTATATAGAAAAAAAATGAAATTTTGGGGGGTACTCGAGAAACTTTCAAATAGATAAAGCCACTTAGTATTAGTGCATCAGTTGGTCACTGGGATGAAGCAGTGAAGGTGAGGACGATGGAAAAACAGGGGAGGCAATAAGCTTCCAGGCTAACGTACCTTGGACTGCTTATATGTGAATAGCACCGTTCATGAATTCTTTGAGGGTGACCATTCTCATCCTCTGACTGGAGATCTATCTTGAATGGGATCACATCAGTGAGAGGCTAATAAGAAAAGAAATCTGTACCTTTGACCACTCCTTTATTTAGATTGATGAATTATTCTGTACCATGGTCCTTAGTAGTAGCTAAGAACCACATATTTATAGCAATGTCACACGATACCATACAGCATGGCTTTTAAGTTATCATTATAACGCTATTTTCAGTTTACATAACACGCAATGAAGAATTTTGATTTTCATTTAGTTGACAGCTAAAAGCATAAAGGTAATTACACTTATTAGTGGCCTATTTGCAACCAACAATACAATGGTAATTTTATAGGCCAAAATTTCATTATGATTGAAGAAAATCAGCATCAGTCATGTTTGCCTCAATAATATAAAATAGTAAAATGTGGACAATGATTCAGTTGAGTTCATCCTGGGCTTAGGCAACGCTAATACGCTGCTTTGCAACCCACGATTGATCCGGCTGCAGTTCCACCTTTCCAATCTGTCATGAATATCAGACAGACATTAATTTGCTTGTCTGAACAAACCATGAGTGCTCTGGACATGGATAAGGCTACATTGAACATACGCACCTTTGCATTTTCAACACATACAAAATCCCTGTAACAGGCTTCCATCTGCAGGTGTGGATTCCATAAAACAGTGTCTGACCAGCTGCAAGAAAGAGGAGATATAAAGGCACAATTAGTGTAAGAACGAGATAAACAAGAGTAAAATCAAGGAGAAGAAATTAAGAAAGCAAGGATATCACATACTTTGTGTTTTGGATAGTTATAACATCACCCAATCCATTGTCAAGGTGAACTTCACCAGGGGCGTCTAGGTAAACACAATCAACAAATCCAGGAAATGTGACTACCTCCCTGAATTGCAAGAAATTGGTTACAATCATAAATATTTTCAAGTGTCCTATATCAGGATTCACATAGTCATGTTAGATCTCACAGTTGAATGTTCAATCCTACAAGTATTTCTCCAGGAAATGTTTCATCTCACTGCTTCTGGGTGAGTTTAACAATACAAAACCATATGAATACCTCTCCTCTGTACCCTCTGAAGGATTAACAGGATCTGGATCTTTATTCAGTGTCTTGCAACCTTTTAGACCTTTGACTGATGCCCCTGCTGCAGAAGCCTGCAAAGCAATATGAGAAAGTACAGTATTCAAGTGTTACAGATTCGTTCATAAGCTCATGAACAATAACACTGGTGATGGTGGGGAGGGTGATAGAGTGAGTTTGGGGTGACTTACCTTAAAGTAAGTGTGCAATGCTGTGCTAAAAGAGAATGGCTTCTTGTCAGTATTTTTTATCGTCAATACAGTTGTGAGGCTCTTAGAATTCAGCTCGACCTGCAAATTGGTATAGAGAATGTCAATGACAACAAAAGAGTGAAAGACCGATAGCAGGAAAAGTACAAGTAATTACAATAAGGAAAATGACACCAACAGGAAAGAAACGTCACATATCAACTAACCTTACTAATGATGGATAAATAAAAACACTTTGGCATCCTAAAAAAATAAGCATACCAACAGAAAGAAAATAAAGAAGATTTCAATTTCAAAAAGGCTATATCCTTTGTATATTAAACATATTAAAATTACATAATAAATCTATCCAAGCAAAAAGGAATTCTGTTCTTTTATTTATTTATTTAGTAAGGGGCGACCTCGTATAATATTAGAAAAAAGGACAGCTAACAACATATTAAATGACAGCATCAAACTGGAGAAAATATTTATGAATAACTGCACATGTAAAAAATGAGTTCTCTGAAGATAGACTGGAAGGAACTTCACCTTGTAAATAGCATGAAAACTGAAATCCCACATTGAACGACTGTATGGACCATCCTTAAGCTCTAATGTTACGACTGGATTTCCTTCGATGTTTTCGGAATCACCAACAGACCAATTCATGTTCCTTCCAAACCCATGCTGCAAAGTAAATACAAGCTATTAGGAAAATGTGAGACGGATAACTGATAAGGATGATCATCCAGGCCTTTGACATAAATGAACATCTAACAACATTTACCAATAACTTGTAACTAGATAAGCTATAAAATGCACAGATCTTATGAAAAAGCCTGATACCCTTGTATTTTCAATGTTTATGTTGGATTAACAATTGAGGAGAACATCCTATCTCCTTGACATCAATTGAACAACAATTGCTGATCGATTACAAAGGGAAAACTCTACGGACGTACATAAAAGCAAGATTATGCATGTGTTACAAGACATATATACAAAACAAATGATTAGAAAACCAGCTCCTAGGTTTTTTGGGCTAAGTAACTCATCGGTAATAATTTGCTCACCAAAAAGAGAAAAAGAAAAGAGACAACACACCTGCTGGAGAGGGCCTGGTCCAAACTGTGGGAAACAATGTGGGATCCCTCCACTATTTCAAGAGAAGAAATCGTGATAATCATGCTTTGGATTCACATAGGTGTAAGTCATAAAAGGAAGATTAAAATACAATTGGCATATAGAAAATGCATAGGAGGATTCACTGAACATATTCACGAAGCGCATCTAAATGTTGGTGTTTTCTTAATCAATGTGAACTCGAAGTTCTAAATTTCAATGGAGATCCATGTAGTAAAATGATTTTCTTATGCTGACAACACTTAACAACCGGTCTATAAACATTTGGCAATTTGACAGTTTTCAGAAAGTTTTGGTAAAAAATTACTTCAGTTAAATATAGACTTTATACAGTAGAGTAGAATCATATACCTGATAGGCTTTTGCCCATTGAATACTGCATCTGGCCGGACAAAAAGAAGGTCTTTCCCATTTACAGGTTTCCATGATGTAAGACAACCACCAAACAGATATATCTCAGCCTCACTGCAGTTGACATTGATCTAATTCACATAACTGATTTGAAATTTTATGCTACAGATTCCCCATGAAGAATATAATTACACAGTATTCCCAAAAATAAACAGATACCATTGATACCATAAATAATGCAGCTGTAAATATCAATTATGGATGCTAAGTATTTTTGTTGTTATTTTGAGGCATAATAGAAGAATGTTATACAACCTTCAAAAAATCAAGGATTTATTGATTAAAATATGAGCAGTGTTTTTGTGAAAACTTACCTACCATGAGCTGAGTTCAGCAAAACCTTTGGTAAACCACCATTTCCCTCAGTAATCCGCACCCCTGAAGAAGCGGTTTCCTGACTGAAGGTAGCACGAGCAGTTCTCATGGATCTGTGTAAGAACAAATACTTTTCAAAAATCAACAGTGATGTAGCATTAATAACTTCAGCTACTAACACAAAAGCTGGCACAAATAGACCGTTTTTATCCAAAAATACGACAAAAAATAGATTAAATTTCTATGATAACGAGAAATCCCAACATGTCAAACGATTCTACATCATTTGAAGGGTGTTTATACATCATATAAACACAATTCAAACATCCAGTAATTCCAGAGTTTGATTTATTTTAGATAATCTTCAATGAAGTCGTGGTAGCAACATCTACCTTTTTTTATTAAAAAAAAAAAAAAAACTTTACCACAGAAAACCTTAGAAAGTCAATCGGTTAGGAATGTTATAGTGTAAGCATAAACACAAATCAGAGTCACACAATCACTAGTAGGGAATAAAAAAGAAGAAATAATCTGATCGGATTTGCAGTTCTAGCTAATAAATTACATAAAACTTGGGAATCGGCTAATAAGTGACCGATGATATATTATATCAATAAAAGCTTCAAAATTTATGTGAAGTTAGGAAACAGAACTGATTGAAAAAGGCGGTATGAGAGAGAGATAAGAGTCGGTCACCGATGGCAATTGCGATGGGGACGGAGGTTTGTGGAGGAGATCATGTTTTGCATCCAAGACCCCAACAACTGCGCGGTCGCCATTTTCGGTTCCTCACAATCAGTTTTTTTTTTTTTTTTTTTCTGGGAATTAAAAGAAATAGATCTTGAAATGACCAAATTAACCCCCTTCCCTTAGAAAGGAATGATTCCCAGCATATCCACTGATGGCACGGTCTAGAAATTATCACTACAAACTTGGTTGGTCTATGTTAAATGAGGGAGAGAGCCAAATAAACAAAAAATAAAATAAAATTCATGAGTGAGCGGAATTGATTCAAAACTGCAAAATTTTAAGGAAATTTCATGAGAAACAAAAAGGGTTTTATTTTAGTTTCCACCCCAGGAAAAAATGTGAATTATTGAAAACCCTTATAAAAAATGATCTTATTATTAACTTATTACATTTTATTAAAAAATTCAAATTTTTTTTTATCATTTTCTTTGTCCAGTAAAAATTAACTCTAGTTAAATTTGATTTTAATTATAAAAGTTAATAAAATGATATGTTTTTTGATTGATGAAAATTACAATGATATAAAAATAAATATGTTATTTTAATGATATAAAAATAAATAATCTAACTAGATTAACACCTATATAAATGTCAATAATTTGTATAATTTAATCACAATTTAAATAATAATTACATGTGATTCGTTTATTGGATTGCGTCCAACCCCCCCCCCCCCCCCCCCCCATCGGCCTATAAGTCATGCCAGTTGGTGGGCTTGCATGTCAGCCCAAACGGGCTCAGTTTGGGTGGGTCTGTCGGGCCGGGCTCGGGCCGGGTTCTTTTTGGGGACGCTTAAATTGGTCGCCGTATAAACTATATCTTTATTTGGTATTTGAAAAAGATTAAACACACTCCCCTTTACAATCTAATCCACCCCGCACCTCACCTTCTCGAAGAGCAGCTCCACTGTTCGCCCCGACTTGGCGAACGCAGCGATAAACACATTTCCGATGCAGTCTGCGAAGGCCAAGTCGAAGTCCACACCAAGTTTTCGTTGATACCGGAGACTCTCTTTCTCACAGAGCACATCATCGACCAATATCTATCAATGCAGATGGTCATAAGGAGGGAACTTCAGCTTGTTTACTGTCAGGAACAGATTCTGGCCATGGAAGCAACAGTGCTTAGCAAGATTGAGAGGTGTATGATAGTGCCAACACCTTATATGTTCCTTGCAATGTGCATAAAGGCTGCCATGGCCGATAAAGAGGTGCTACTGATGTTGTTGAAGCTGACGGTGAGGGAGATGGGGCGGTTGCAGAGGAGTCCATGCATGGTGCAGTCACACTTCCTTCATTTTCAAGCAGTGGGCCTTAAAGCTTCTTGGCTTGGGTAGCCCATCCGAAAAGTCCATGCATGGTGCAGTCACACTTCCTTCATTTTCAAGCAGTGGGCCTTAAAGCAGTGTATCATTTTCCTTTTTTGTTTGTTTACTTTTGCTTCAAACTAACTAACATGTATTCACTTACAGTGCAGATGAAGTCAAATCTTTCAAAGTTAATTAGGTGGAGCGAACCAATCATGACGTACGTGGAGCCTAGAAGTTCAATTACAGAGCAGATGAATTCAAATCTTCAAAAGGTCTGGAAGAAAATTCCAAACACTAGCAATTTTGTGCCACAGGTCTATAAACCTTTAAAAATACTCATATCATATTACATTAATTATTTTCTGATGTGACTTTAAATCTTCATATCATGCATGTTTACTATTGAGAGCACTCAGCTCACACAAGAAGTTCATGCATCTCATACAGTTCATTTGCATGTCGCGTGGTGCCATGACAACAATCCTAGCTCAAACGTGGCTTCATTCATTAAATATTGCAATATGATTCATTCACTACACATAAACATCTAATAAGTACTACTACACATAAGACTTCAATACTAATCGAATAATATTTTTGTAGAATCTCTGTTCATGCATGCCCATACGCAATGACATAGATGTGTGATGGGATACTAGCTATATATCCATGCATGTTAAATATCCCACTAATTAAGATGCATATGTATGTGCATATGATATTTCACTCATGCTCGTCATTTTTAATTTCAATCTTCACCAAATTTATTGAAGTTCACTTCATTGTCTTTCATCAGTTGTCTCGTGTATCCTTAAAACCCAAAAGTTGTTAAGAAAGAAGAACTAATCATGCATGTTTAGACAATATATTTTGTGTGTTTTAGCAGCAATATTAATTATTCATAATTAGTTTTTGTTTGCCATTGAAGTCACGCTTGACGTGACGACATCAAGCAAATGAGAACTCTCTTCCAACGACTACTTTTTAAAATTTGATGAATTTCACAAACGGCTATATTAAGATATTCCTAATGTAGTGAGATTTTCAATGTATGAGGCTCCTAATAAATTCCAATCATCCATCAAATTCAAAATTCAAATCTATGTGTGAGGTTTCTAATGTATGGGGTTCTCAATAAATTTCAATCAAAACAAAAAAATATTAAAATTTAGTTTAAATTTACTTGTATTTTTATCATTTCTTGAAAGATGATTTTGGGTAGAGTTGTGCAAATGATAGATAAAATGGGTAGGTGCCAACCTAGTTGGGATATACTCATTTTATTGTGATGCAATCATCACCTACAAGCTAATATTCAATCATTGTAATGTTCCATTAAATAAATTTTCTATGAATTTATAGTAGCTATTCATTTAATGTTCAAATATTTCTTGTCGTAAACTTATAATGTGCAATTATTATAAAGTTATATCAATATTCAATTCAAATAGTTTTATTGTTCAAAGTATTTTTATTTCAAGTTATTCAATTTTTTTATTTATTTTATTGTATGTTTTAATTTAATTAAAAAAAAAAAAAGTGTGGGCCACACAAATCCCGACCCAAACCTTAAGCCCGACCCGGCCAGACTTAACCCGTTCGTGGCCGGACCTATGGGCCGACGCGGGCCTGATTTTCAACTTTAGGCCCGGACCCGAAACCCTCAGGCCCAGTCGAGGCCCGCCTGAAAAAGACATCACCGCTACATGGCCACCCCTACTTCTACTTCCAGTGGAGTGGAGCGAGAAGACATCACCGCCCATTAAGTGAATGTAATATATGTTGTTAAAAAAATGAATTCTATGCATATTTTTCAAACTAATAAAGATTATATACACTTCTATAAGGTCAAACGGTTCTAATCGGACAGCTCCCACATCGTGTGCTCCTCTCTCCATGCATCAAAGGGAACATACAACCCTTCTTTTATTTTTATTTCTATCTATATATACATAGCTCGGTCAATTGACCGCACGTGATCTCTACACTCCTTCATGGGCGAGCCTTGGTAAGTAGCGTGGAATTTCTTTATGATCATGGAAGCTAACACTACTGTTTCCTTGTTGTTATTATTATTAATTATAGCTAGTCTTCTATGTGCATGCTTTTGCCATGCATGCATGACAAAGCTATGTAAGATTTGACAGTAAATGTGGCGTCAATTATTACAGCATGTTTTAAGGGAAGCATTTTTCTGGGAGTTGGGCATGAAGAATCCATACCCGATCCGAACACTTCGGCTATGCATCACGTGCGCGCTTTGAGGCCCTCTCACTCGCATTTGAGTTTTTATTTTTATTTTTACTTTTCATCATCTCTGCTTCAATGCATTGAAAATTAAAATATTTATTTCATTAATTATATAATTTTTTTTATAAAATGTTTAAATTTTTTTTTTATAAGATATACGTGACTAATAAAATATATAAAATTATACATGAGATAAAAAAAAAAAAATAGAGTGTAATGAATAAGTTGTGTGTTTCAAAAATCAAAACGCATCCTCCTTAGTTACATAAAATAATATGTAGTAGTTAATAAAAATGTATCGCATAAGTAAAAATGCACGGTAAACTTTTTAATAAAAAGACTCTTATATGTGTGAGTCTATTCAAATCTATTTGTTCATTGTACTTTATTCTTACATAACATATTTTTAATATTTTTATTGATTGTTATAGTATTATTTAATGTAGTTAATCACAGTCGATCCCATCCATGATCTCTCCTAACTTACCACCCATTAATCTAGTCTTCAATTTTTTATCCCATCCAAATTAAGAATACATCACACGCTGAATTATGTCGTGATTTTGAAAGTTATTGTTGCAAATGTCCAAGAACTCACAACAATGAAAAGCAATTCAACAGATCGGAGAAAATGAGGGGTTTCAAAGTCAACAGGAATTGGTGGTTAGTGATGATAACAAGACCTTGGGTTACACAATCTTTCTGTCATCACATTATTCTATTTTGGTAATATATTCTATATACTTCACCCTTGAACATGTCATTTAATTCGCTTTGATCTATTTTCACTTGTTATTAAAATAAAAACCCCATATAATTTATGTCGATTATTCAATAATGTTTGTTAGAATATTGTGATCATATAATTGAATGTCTTAATTTTCATAAATTACGAATATTTTTTAAACAAAAAATTAAACATTTTTTAAAACAATTTACCAGCAGAAATCTCTGATTAGAAATATTTATTTATTTGTATACGAATTTTATTTCGTATTACCGTGTGCATTACACATCAATAGATTAGAACATATTCTAGTATGAAAAGGTGGGTTTTTTTTTTTTGGGTTTTGGAAAAAAAAATAGAGAAAAGAAAAGATGCGTGTATGGAAAGAAGTCAGAACCGGCTATAGGCGGTGGGGGGAAAGGAGTAAACACGTGATGCCTCCACAAAGCGTAAACCGGTGTGCCTTCATAATTATTGACAGCGACCATAGATAGATTTCTCCTTATCTATCCACTATCCATTCCCACTTTTTCTTCCACAAATTAATAATAATCTTATAATATAATATATTATATATATGCTTTCTTTTTCTGATATATTATGATGTTTTTCAGTGATCTCCATCGATCATCATCATCTGCAGTGATGCACTCCGAGCCGTCCATTCTGAAATCTGCCATCCATCGACGGGGGTGAAAATATCATCGAATATGTAAACCATAAATAAAATATTAGAAGAAAAAAAGGGGATCTGATTTAAACTGTTTCGGACAGTGAATGGGAGGGGTGTTGTTGACTGATTCCCTCTTTTGTTTTGTTGGAGGTTTTGAATTTTTCTTTTTTCTAACCTAACACTTGTCCGTGACACCACCCTTTCTGAAAGTTTCGAGTGCTGCTTCTGCTGCTCTTCTTCGGAAAGTGGTGACCTTTTCTTGATACTTGTTGGTGTCTGTTCTTTCTTTCTTTGCTTCACCAAAAGTTTTTTTTTTTTTTCTGTTCAAAAGACTTTTTGTGATTCCATCTGAGCTGGAAAAACGTGTGTGTGTGTGTGTGTGAGAGAGAGAGAGAGAGATTTTTAATGGAGGGTTTACAGCTGTCTCGGATACTGTAACGCCAGATCTGCTTCCCCTTCCCCTTCCCCTTCCCCTTCCCCTTTCGTCTTTTCTTGAAAACACAAAATTGAATGCACCACATTTTGACCGTCGTCGTCGGATCTGGCACTCTGAGTCGGTTTAGGCATTCTTTTTACACTGTCATTAACGTCCAAAGCCATTCCTTTTCGGTTCCTCCTGCGTTTCTATCACAATACCTACTCGAATCTCTCGATACAGGATCGGTCTCTTTCTGGGCTTGGATTGGATTTGGATTTTGAGAGTCACAAGGAAAATGTCCCTGAAAAGCATAGTGAGAGAGTTGAAGGAGATGAGGGAGGGGCTGGGTAGCATGTCAAGGCGAGGCCTTGATGGGAGGTCTGGGTCCGGCAGGAGCTCGAACAGGTCCTTTCTGGACGGACTGAGTCGACTCCAGTCGGCGACGCAGGAGTCCCAACAGGGCCGGTGGGCTAACCTGCCGTCGGAACTTCTTCTGGACGTGATACTGAGAGTGGAGGCGAGCGAGACGTCTTGGCCCGCGAGGAAGGACGTGGTCGCCTGCGCCTCCGTTTGCAGATCGTGGAGGGAAATCACGAAGGAGATTGTTAAGACTCCTGAGGAGTCAGGGAGGCTCACCTTTCCCATATCTTTGAAGCAGGTGAGGAGAAGACGAAAATAATAATAATAATAATCTTTTTTTTATTTATTAACGTTTTGTTTGTTTGAGAACTTGATATGTGGTCGTCATTGATTGATCAATATTTCTTTTTATTAAATTTTGTTTTTGTGAAATATAGCCGGGGCCGAGGGAATCGCCGATACAGTGCTTCATCAAGAGGGATCGGGCGACTTCCACATTTCGACTTTACTTGGGCCTTAGCCCTGGTAATCATTCATTTTTTCTTCCTTTATTTTTTCATATATAGAATTTCAATATGCTGAATCCATACCATTGCCTTTTGGTTATGGTTGTTTCAAAAATGAAAGATTTTTGAGGTGAATGTTTGGGATATGATTACTCTCCGCGCTCTTTGATTTTTCTGCCTGATTGTGATTTGGAAAGTCCTTCTAGAAATCTTATGGAGCCGAAGTTTGGCGGTCTTTGATCTGCTGATTGTTCATCGGGACTGAAATCGCATGGTGAATTGATATCCATTGGAGAAGAATATACGGATTCATGTTCCTTCGCTTTTATCAGAGTTGTTCTTCTTTTTCTAGCTATTGAAATCCTAAGCTTACTGGATAGTTTTTAGCTTTATTCATACCTAAACTCTTCCATCAAATTTCCTACTTTCCATGTCTGATTTCTGTTAAAGTGATATGATATGATTTGGCAACACTAATGACACAAAAGTGCAATGCAACTGGTTCTCCTGCATAAGGCTGTGTATTATGTTATTTAACTATTGAGTTACTGCATGTGCACACATTTTAATATCATACCAATTTTGAACAAATGATTGCTCTACTATGTAGCACTCCTGGGGGAGAATGGGAAACTTCTGTTTGCTGCTAGGAAGGTCAGACGTGCAACAAGTACAGAGTTCATTATTTCTTTGGTTTCTGACGATTTTTCTCGAGCTAGCAATACATATGTTGGGAAGCTGAGGTAATGAATTTCTCTATTGAGTTCGTCTTTTTTTTCTTCTTCTTGTTCTTATATACTTAATTTTAAAAAAAATCTCTTTATCTATCAGATCTAATTTCTTGGGTACCAAGTTCGCCATATTTGACAGCCAGCCACCTTCTGACAGCATGGTTGCGGCAAACAGTAGGTCGAGTAGGAGAATCCATTCCAAGCAGGTCTCCCCAAGGATACCGGCAGGAAATTACAACGTTGCCACCATCTCTTATGAACTCAATGTCCTCCGTGCAAGAGGCCCAAGGAGGATGCAGTGCACCATGCACTCTATTCCAATTTCTGCAATTCGTGATGGGGGAGTGGCCCCAACACCTACAGGCTTTTATAACTCCATTGAGGACCAATTCTCTCATCTATCAATGATCAAATCCAAAGATCCAATTATAGATTTTAGTTCTACAAGCCTCTCGGAGTCGCCATTGTCGGCTCAAACATCCAGTGAGCCTCTTGTTCTCAAGAACAAAGCCCCTAGGTGGCATGAACAGCTGCAGTGCTGGTGCTTAAATTTTAGGGGACGTGTCACAGTGGCTTCTGTGAAGAACTTCCAGCTTGTAGCAGCAGTTGAGGCTTCACACCAGGTTTCTTTGGCTGAGCAAGAAAAAGTGATACTTCAGTTTGGGAAAATTGGAAAAGACATCTTCACTATGGATTATCGTTATCCACTCTCTGCCTTCCAAGCATTTGCTATCTGCCTGAGCAGCTTTGATACAAAGCCGGCGTGCGAGTGATAAAGCCGGTCATCTTGATTGTGAGAAGAAAAGCTGTACGCTTCTTTTTTGATATTGCGGTATCCAACTTGCTTTTGAAAAGCCAATGCTGTAAATACGTTTTAAGGGGAATCTTTTTGCCATACTGCCTTTGGAGCATTTTGGTCGTGTAAACGCTGCCCTATCGTTGACATGACAATGGAAACATAGCACCATTTCAAAAGTTGGATGTTCAAGTGCACTGATGATGACATGCATCCACTATCTTATTTGGAAAGCACACCTCATAATTTGGATTTAATGGAGAAGAAATTGTTGCTTTAAGACATGTCTAAAAGAAAATGCAAATGTATGAGAGAAAGCTTTTCATGTGTATTTGCTTTATATCTGACAAAGCTGTCACAAAATTTTTTTTCAACATTGAGCTTTATTTTCATATCAATACATGAATTTGTTTGTGTTTTACTTTATCATTTCCATTACATTGTGTACAGTTAATGGTGTTTACAATCATGGAGAGAACTGGGAAACCAATTTCAGATGAGGCCTGTACTGACTTGTTTACCATATGCGGTTTCCTCGGCATGCCCGTTGATGCCATTTTTTACTGAAGGCTCACCAGGTTCGAACCTGTTTTTTTTCTTCTCAGCAGGGTTGAAACGGTAACCATGTCGACGAGGCTTGTGAGGGTTCTCTGGATCTGACTCGCTGGACTTGTTGAATAGAGCCCTGAGGCACCTTCTTCTTACCATAGATTCAGGCCCAAATTTCCTAGGAGCCCTGTTGAAGTCATCCTTGTGGGTGTCCATTAACTCCTTCCTTCCTTTCAGCTTGACAGGTTCAGTAGATTTGCTTGAGAGAACCATGTGTACGCCGGAGTTCTTTTCATTGCAGGAGCTGTTGTGCATGATGGAGTTGTTGATGCTCTGCACATTGTTGTTAATACCAGCCATAATTGCAGGTGCTGCATTGTTTTTATGGGTAGGCTTTTCTTTGTTTCTAGTTGCCTCATCCTTGTTGTCCTCATTCAGCTTGTCGCCTCGGTGGACGTGTATAATGCTGTCTCCCTTTCCTGCTTCAGAGCCTATATGCATGGATGCTCCTATATTTTCTCCAGCTAAGGTAATAATACTCACCTTGTAGTCTGTCATCGGGTGCTTGGATTTATTGGAAGTGATGTCCTGGACATATTTGAGTGTGTTTTCCTTGATGTCTTTCTGCATGGTATTCCGTTCTACATGGAACGGTGAAGCACCTCGGGTGGTGCCTATTTCAACTTTCCTCTCTTTTCCATTGGACCTGTATCGTGTAGCTTCCTTGTCATTGTTGACTGTCAGCATATCTGGTTCTCTTGGTTTTCGACGTCTCATCTCCATCTCTGCCTCATCTGAGTTTAGAAATCCTTGTTCCACTCTTGAATCAGATTTCGTGTCAGGTGGTGTGGTATCCATCACCTGCTTTTTTCCCTCAACCTCCTTGGTCATAGTTTGTTTATCTTGTACTGCTTCATGCTTGGGATCTTGCTTATCTTCGCTCTCCGTTGCCTGTATTTCTTGAGGGTTTTCTGGGATGCTTGTCCCAGTGTGATACCCAGATGTGGGAGTGACAGAATCCTCTGGCTGAGTCTCCATGTCAGTCTGTTGAGGGGTGGGCTTGTTTGGGATTTCGTTTTGTGTGAGTGATCCTTCACGGTTTTCAGGCTTAGGCTGCGACAACATCTCAGAAGATGCTTCTTCTGAGTGGGGAGGGGTTATTTGAGGTGGTGGTGTGAGCTGGTTGGTTGGTTCAGATTGTGGCGAGATTGATTTGACCTGAGGTTCTGGTGAAGGCTGGTTGGTAGTTTCAGATGGTTCTTCGATTTGAGGTTGTGGCGCCGTAGAAGATGGCACTTCTGTTTCTTTGGTTGGTGATGGGGCTATGGCATCATTTTTTGTTGCTGGTTGTTGTTGGGAGGCAACATTCAATGGGGAATTAGACCTGGAGGTGATTTCGATAATGGATTGCAATTTGGGGGATGGCGTGCGTGATGAGGGTGGATGGGAGTCAGGGCGAGATGTTGAGGCATTGGAGCCCATCCATGGCAATGGTTGTTGTTGGCCTTCTTGTGGCTGAGAAGCAGCGTTGAGCGATGGAGGTGTGTCGTCTGTTTGCTGAGGTTGAGAGGTCTCGGCATTTGGTGATGGTTGTTGCGGTGTGGGAGAGGGTGATGGTTGTGGCTGAGAAGAGGATATTTGGGTTGTCTGCTCTGTTGAGGAAGGCTGATCAGCCTGTGGTGGGGATTCTTTTTGAGATGAGGTGGGTGGGAGAGGTGGAAGTGGTCTCTGTCTGGATGGGGCTGTGATGGTTTGTGGTGGAACTGCGGGAGGTCGTAAAGGATTGGTTGGGGCTGGTGCCAGGTTCATCCAGTTACGTAACCGCAACCGGTTTTGCCTGCGAGTTGGCTCTGCCATGGTGTTCTTTTGGTTTGGGATTGTCTTTTAACAGTGGAGTGGGTAGTTTCTCTGATACATAGGGCAGGGTTTTTGATGGTTCCCATATATAAGTTTGAATTTCTTTTCTTCCTATGTTGGTAATGAGTTTCTGAGTTGGTTTTGCATCTAATACCTTGGAATTCTTTTGAAAGCTTACTAGCTTCATAGCTGGGTAAAACGCAAACCACAAGCTGACTGTTATCCTCCCAGGAGAGAAGTCTCCTGACTGGAGTAAACATGGATTCTCTATTTGATACTTGCTTTGTCGACAGATGAAGCATCTGTCATTTACACGTTGCTTTATGGCATGAGGATATGGGTATTTGATTCTGCTCTCCTTGTTCATCCAGGCTTCCTTTCCCATGTAATGTATATGAGTATTTTGCATCATCTAACTATTATTGATTTGATGCCCAGGTCATCCACACGGTCTCCGTCCATTTGAAGTTGTACGTTATTTGCTTGACGAATGGCCATAATCCGTTCAGCATAAACCATAAACATTCTTGTTAGTTATTAGTGGATATAATTGGCATGCTTTCTGCTTTATATGACAACAAAGCATTTAAGATGATCAATTTAAAAAGAAAAATTAAGTTGGTAAAATTCTTGAGCTAACCGGGCAAATTGTTGTGTTCGGGTCATTGAGAGCAGCAGTCACATTGTGTAAAATAATGTCAAAAGCTAGGTTGTTATCTCTCCTGTTCCCAGCATATACTTAACTGTATGTAGGAACATTTGAAGTGATGACTTTTAAGTAGACATTAAAGCAGCCTTTGGTTTTAAAAGGTTGCAGAAGTAAAAAATAACATGCAAGGGGACAACAATAAACAATTGCCAGAATGTACTAAATCTGATGGGGATTAAAAAAAAAAAAAAAAAGATCCAATTTGAGCTCATATTTTAACAATCAAATCCTTCATTCATTCATAGGTATATAAATAAGTAATGCGTAGTGAGCATGTGATCCCGTAAACTCATTGGTAAAACACATCATCCAGATCAATGATTCGCTTAGCACAAAGAAATGAGATTATCTATGTTTTTCCAATCCCATAGATAAACACTTCTTATAATATATAACCGCATAGAAAGAGGAGCCCCTTAGTGTGGACGTGATGTTCATTCATCATTGTACTCATATCTGGCGTTAGATATTCACTCCTTGTTTATTACTCAAAACATTGTGAGTTCCACAGCAGGTAGACATGAAGAAGGCACTTCCGAGGCTCAGTGAATCTTCACATCCGTGACAACTGCATTACACACCAAGTACTTGGCGAACATGACTGTTGCAGTAATTACAAAAATCCAAAGGAGAAGATGATGCAGAGTTCTTGCACTGTTGCCAGACTGATGACATGAAAATTGTAAAGTACTGTATTCAATTCATACTGGCTTAAAGTCTTATTCGATTCTTTGTACCCTCCACTTTAGATATTCGTGGTACAGTTGAAAGCTTTTCCATGCGATCCAAAATCCTGTTCGTTCGATCTCTTTTTCGGTTCAACCCAAAATCCTGTCACGCTTGCTTTCTCTCTCTCTGTACACACAGCAAGCTTTTGTAGTTAATTAACATCCTTAATTATTCCCCACGCGCATGTGTATGTGATGACCAGACTTACTGCGCAAGCTGACATGATGGAGTTGCTTTGCTTGAAGCTGATCAAAATTTCATTTACATGATGGTGTGAAGGTGGTGGTCGTCACACACGCCCTATTTTTGGGAGAAACCATTCCAATTATAAAGTTCAATGCGAATTGGGAAAGAAAAAAAAGGTGGGTTAACGCCATGTTATCGGTACAACAATAGAGGTATACATCACGGATATTACTATGTACTTATAATAAAGAAAAGAATCTGCAGCTTTGGCATTCTCGATCGGATAATCTTCCTCCCGGAAATCTAATGTAATCTAGGATCACATCTCCATCTTTATATTGTTAGCACCGACGTTTCCAGCAACCAAAAAGCAATATGAATGGCTGAGATCTGATTGGGTATATCATTGATCGATTCATGAGTATGACTGGTTCATGATCAGAACAGAATATCCAAGCACGTTATATGGGAAGAAGAGATTTCTCAGAACAAGTACATCTCGCATGTAAGCTATGGCGGTTTCAGTATAATTGGGTTGGAATAATCATTATATGATTATTGTTTAAACCAAGTCATTCATTATATTTTGTCAATTTTCAGCTGACTAGATAAAATTACAAGGAGTGCGACAATGAGAGCCATCTGCAGTAAATGTAGAGGATAAAATCTAAAAAATAAAAGTATGTCAACAAAACTTTTTCAATGCCTAGTGCTCATCCATGTCTTTATTTTGACGTGCTGTGGTACCAAAGTAGACTATGTGGTCACCATCACATGACGTTGTCTTTCTTGAATTCCTCATCTCCATTCATTCTCTCATTAACCAGCGCGCGTGACAGAGAAAGAACATTAGAATTACCTGAAGATGACTGATAAGGAAGTGTTGATTGTCTTCCCTGGCCGAATTCTGCATTGTAAAGAAGTTGTAATTCCATGTCCCAGGTTGGGGTTCCAGTACTGGTCTGTGGTATAATGATTAAGAAAAACTTAATTATAAACGATCACATTCACTATGAAGATTATCATTATGAGTAGGCCAGAAAAAATTATACATGAAAGCAAGAGTCCATGAATGATTCGGACAGTGGTACAGGAGCAGTTGTCATTCTGCGTAGGACGGCCTCAGTAGCAGCTACTTGTTGAATGGGATTGAACTGTAGGTGAGCAGGGTTCACCACTTCCGATGACAGCCCCATCATTGCTATTCTGTCACCATTAGAAGCCGAGAATATCTGCCCATGGTACAAACAACTGGAGCCATGTGAGAAGGCCACATATATCCAAACCATATAGACATCGGATTCTATATTAAATTCTTTCTTTGAACTTCAAAAAAAAAAAAAAAAAGATAACTCTTCTGGGTTGTGGTGGAGAGCCAAAGACAAAAACAAAAACAAATGGGCACAGCTATCCTAAAACCATGAACAAGGGAATGTTTTTTTTATTATTATTATTTATTGCAGAAAAGAAAATCATTAACGAGAAATTCATCAATCATATATGCTCCCAGATGTCATTAAACTAAATACACGCATGGTGGGAATATATAATAAAGATATCATTAGCCTTAAGAGAGGCTCATTTGTATGGGCATGGGATGGGACCATTCACATCTTAACTCGAGCCACGATAAAAGAAACTAAACGCAAAAAGAGACTTTTTATTTATTTATTAATTTTTTTTTTTAAAAGAGAGAATGCCTTTTCTCTCTGTCTTGGTACCGAGTGGATGGTTGTTGAGGTGTCAACATCCCTCTTTTTTTTATTATCATCTACTTCATCCTACCTTGTTCTTTTCACATGGTAACAGCTTGAGAAACATATAATATATTATATAAATTAAGCAAGAGGACAAGTCTATCACTTTATCAGTTGTAAAAGGGTTGCTTTGTAATACATAATTAACTAGTCATATAAGAGTGCTTTTAATTCAGCGGTACTAACGTAATGTAATAATTAACTAGTGATATATATATATATATATATATAGACCACACTTAACTTTGATGGGATCCGGTGCATTCTATTAATTATATATATATATCTGTTATATGACAATGAAGGAATGAATGATTGAAAGTCACCTCTTTGTTGAAGAAGTTGTCGATGTTGAAGTCAATACTCGGATTCACCGCAGACAGTTTCATTGACAAGAACTGTAATAAGCATAACATGCATGGAAAATACTAATGTAAGAAATAACAATACGGCCGGGGGCATTTAATAATTAGTTAGGAGAGGGAGGGATGAGTATATAGTAAGTAAGTACCTCGACTTGCCTTTGGAGGGACTGAACATAATTGATGATCTCGTCAAGCATGCCCGCCTTGCCTGTGATCTTGTTGCAACCCGGTACCAGATCCTGCAGATACTTCATCCTCTCGCTGATCTTCTCCCTCCTCACCTGCATTATATTCATTCATTCTAACATACACACAAATTGAGATCTAACTTATTCAATTGATGACGATGATGATAACAATTAACATTCATCAAGATAGTATACCCTCTCGGCTAAGCTATGGCTATCTGTGGCCTGGCCACGGCGAGCCCTGACGTGAATGTAATCAGTCTTCTGCGGCTTCGAATTATTGTCCTTGGACGAGTCCCCCCCTGACGCTTGCCTTATCTTCTCTTCGCCGAAGTCCATTTTGATCCTCTTCTCCTCTGCTGCCATTGCCTGTTCATCACCCAAATCAATATATAGTTTTTTTGGATATTTACAAACACCCATCATAGAAAGATCATCAGCTATACCTTGTGATTTTGGAGGGGTGAGGCCTTTCTCTTCTTGAAGCTTTCCCTTCCGGCCTCAGATGGTAACACACTGCTCTTGTTAAGAGGGAGCAGAGGTGGGCAGCTCCACGTGTTGGAAATCCCATCTCCATTT
Source organism: Acorus gramineus (assembly GCA_030737835.1). NCBI lineage: Eukaryota > Viridiplantae > Streptophyta > Magnoliopsida > Acorales > Acoraceae > Acorus > Acorus gramineus. The sequence continues at coordinate 8,131,131 of CM060847.1, read as the reverse complement.
TCGTTAACGATGTGGCTGTGAGTTGAGGAGGGGAGGATATCGTGCTGTGCTAAATCGGTTTGGAGTGCCTGCAAGCCTGACTGGAAATTAGGAAAAGATTCCATAGGATTGAATTGGGTCTCGCTGAAGTAGCTCTGTTCTTGCCGCCATCCTAGCAGAGTCCTCTGCCTCTCCAGCACCATTGGAGCGGAATCCATTTCGTGCAGGGCCACTTTCGCATTACCAGAGAGAGAGAGAGAGAGAGAGAGAGATGTTGGTGGTGGCTTAAATTTATAAATACATTATTTTTCCCCTTTATAATACAAAGATTATATTGAACAAACAAGGGGAAGAACAAAAAGGCTCTACTGGATTGGTTGGTTTTTTCCCCTATCACAACGAACGCAAATCAAAAAGCAAATAATAAGTCTCTGTTTCTTCTCTGCTTGTGTGTGTGTGTGTGTGTGTATTTAAAAATAGAGAAAGAAGGTACTTCGACAGACAGATGGAAAAAGAACAACAACGGCTGTTGTATGAGAGAGAGAGAGAGAGAGAGAGAGTGTGTGTGTCCTATTCCTATCTCGATCGATCAACTCCTCCAGCTACTTGAAGCTCAGCTTTTTCTTGTTTTCTTTTTGGTATATCGAAAACTCTGTACTATCAACTTTTGTTGGTTGCTCGGGAGTAATCGAGGGTGTGATGCGTTTCATTCATACATATATAGATATGATTGTATGTGGAAGGCGTAACGTGGAATATTATCTGACCCAACAATTCCTCATATCTAATGTCAGTTAGCCTACTATGGTGTGTGCGTTATATATCTAATTTAATTTTATATTTTTATTTAATAATGTATGAGTTCGTGGGACTGAGGAAGAGCAATGGGGACCCACCTGACATGGCTGCCACGTGATCGTGTTTTATAAGCACTATTACACGTGTCTCCTTTAGGACGGTCAAGTTCCCACGTGGCGAACTAAGATGCTTGTGGCCTTTACACGTCACCTTCATGACGAGAGGTCTTTTGACTCCCCGCAACGGCGTTCGTTCGTTCGTTCGTTCTTTCTTTCTTTTGGTACGCTCGAAAAATCAATAGCGGCATTCCATGTCGTACCGTTTTCAACTTTTAAGGGGGATTAATTTCAGAGAAACAGAAACTCTAACTGTAGTCAGATCTCGAAATACATAGAAGACCTCGGGACCTACTGTTTTATGACCATGGATGATGATGATGATGTGAAGTCGGCCAGAGTTAAAATGAAAGAAATCAATGAATGTATGTATGTACTGAGGCATCCATCACCCATCAGGAGCTGCAGAGTAGGTCAATCATACGAAAATCAGAAACCTAAATGGGCTCCATCGTCTGCGCCGCGCATTTATTCCTCATCTCGTCTGCGCCAACCAGACACCAGATTCTCTCTCTTCTTTTCCTTCCTGTTCTTTTCTGTTCTCACCGAATCTTTAGTCGTGGTGCTTTGACAGACAAGATGAGTCGATAGAAACAAGACAAATTTATGTATATATATATACAGACACATTTACATGAATCAGGTAAAATAAAAGGATTTACATATACTCAGTTAACAAATGTGGTTTTTGTTATCAAATGTTCCAGTGTCAGCCCCCTTTTTATTTGCATGTTTTGTTTTAAATTCTCTATTCTTCTCACATTCGGTTCGGACATATAATAATCTTTTTTTTCTATGAAATTGATTGGTGCGAGCAGGACCGGCCCTGGTTCTATGTAGGGCCTCACCCAGAGAAGGCCCCAAATCTAAATGCTATAATATTATGTGTCTATATTTGGTACATGTTTTTATGTGTCTCATTTGCTCATGTTCACTACATAACTAACTTTTTCAAATTTAACTCATCCCAACCCCAAATCGGAAGACAAAAGCTACAATCAGCTATAAATAAAATTTTTAAATTTCTTTTAAGAAGGTGAATAGACATAATAGTCACCCTCTTAATTAGCCTCTTAAAATAGCTTAATATTTTTCTTTCTCCCCAATTGATATATCTCTCTCGGTCTCTCCATCTAATTAACCCTTTCACAATATCTTAGCCTCTCAAATCTCAATCTCTCATAAACCCTCGGTCTCTCTCTGACTCTCTCTTTCATAATCTCTCAAAGTCTCGGAGGTAATCAAGATTCCAACGTCAAAGAAACCAAATAAAAAAATTTATAACAAATTAATCTCCATTATAAGGTGAGTAACCCCTTTTTGAATCTTAATTTTGTTTATTTATTTTTTGTTCTTGGATATATGTTTATAATTCTTATTCGTAGCCCTTTTTACAACAAAAATGGCCATTAAAGTGTAACCTATTTTTTAAAATTTTTTTAAGACTTCTAATGAAAATATAAAATATTCATTTTCTATTTACTAATCAAAAATTACTTTTTCACTGAACTCCAGCATTCAATATACAAATACTTGTTGGGGATATTGGAGAAGGCCGGCAATCAGGTTCTATTGTTCTTTAAATTTGATTTCAAGTCTCTTGATTATTGTGTATTGGATTTTGAATTGATTATAATATGTCTACTAGAAAATATAGCTGTGAATATGAAAAAAGAAAGAAAAAAGATGAATCGATTAAATCTCATTCATGAGCTCTTGAGAAGTTTTTATGTAACAAAAAAAACAAGATTTTTTTTTTATAGGGCCCCGTTTTAAAAGATTGCCTAGGGTCCCACCCAAATTTTAAATCTCAGGGCCGACCCTGGGGGTGAGTCTACCTCTTTCAAAAAAAAAAAAAAACAGATTTTTGTTGGTTTGTGCACCCCACCACTCTCATTAAAAAAAAATGCATAAAAGAAAGACATTTTAGATGATAAAAATTCTCTGTAAATGACGAATTTACTTATCCTAATAGATTATAAAACCCCATTGAAAAGATAAAATCGTCATTTACATAAGATTTTTTGCATTTTTAATATCTTATAGAAGGTTTTTGGTACACTATGTTTTCAGTCATGGTCAATGAAAATTTAAATCAGGGGTTAATTGGATTTATATAGGTGTTTTCAAGGGGTTATATGATTTTAGAGAGGTTTCAAGGGGTCATATGAATTTTTTTCATATATTTAATATATATACTCATGAATAATGATAAATCAATGTGATATGATTATCCTAATTATTCAAGGGGTTATATGAATTTTTTTCATATATTTAATATATATACTCATGAATAATGATAAATCAATGTGATATGATTATCCTAATTATTCCTTTAATTATTTGATATCAAACATAATACTAAATCAATTATTTCATCTTTTATTAACTTTCTTTCTTTGGCTACGGTGAGATCTTCAACCTTTTTCATTTGAAATTTCCAATAATTTTGTATAATACAGATTTAATTCGTAATTCGTTGTTACGCTAGCAACTTTTACAATGTCTAGTTGTATTATCTTTCGTAGATGTTGTAGCCGGTCTAATCCAACATTCCAACGTCTACCCTTTCCTTCTAACATATGCATTCAAATAAGCTTTGCAACCTTCTTCCTACAACAAAAATCACCTCAAGTACAACATGGACACGAGGCCGTATTCAGTCAGAACTGGATCCGATCAGTTCGGTCAGTATCGAACTGAACATCCCTTTAATCAAACTGCACAATGTATAAATCGAACTGCACAACCAATTGTTGAATATATATTTCACTCTCTTATTGGATCCAATCAGCTATCGGAGAAAATATGTATTCCTAAGTATCATCAGTATCCAATAAGAGAGTAAAATATATACTAAACAATTGATTGTGCAGTTCGATTCATGCGTTGTTCAGTTCAATTAAAGAGGTATTCAATTCGATACTGAGTGAACTGATCGGATCCAATCCTGACTAGAGCCGATCTCCCTGGACACAGAGATTATAATGTTCATCCTCTTATGTTTTCAGCACCACATTTTTATTCCCATCTCCTAATATTTGATTTATTACCATACTCACCACCTTATCAAAACCTCTTCATTGAAACTCCAGATGCACCACCTCCTTCATTCTCTCTCCTCTCCTCGTTTTTTCTTCTTTTTCCTTCACTCATCGTTTCTTTTGCTGTCACTGCTGAAGCACAATTGTCACACGATTGCCACCATGCCCCTACCACCGTCGCTCCCTTGTCACTCACCTACCAATGTCGCTCCTTTGTTGTCGCGCTGTCCACGATCGCCACCATCCTCCTCCTCCCACGGCAGCCCTCGCACTCTTCCCCTCCTGCGGACCACCTCCCTCACCCATCCCTGTCACGCCTCCCAGTCCCTCCTTGTCGATTGTGTTTCTCCAAGATTTGTTTCTTCTGTATATGTGTATATCAAAGCGAATGAATGCTGCCATTGTGGACGTGTTTTGGATAATTTATGCACTAGTTATTATCTTTGCAATTCTCTTTATGAAGTGGCTGATGAACACATGATAGTATTATGATCTTATTGCGTTTGATAGACCTCATAATATTTTACAGGTAAATATATAAATTAATGTGAATGTGTTTTAAGAAATGTAAATGTCTTATTGAATGTGAATGTTGAATATGATTGTAAATATTTTATTGAATTAGTAACTCCTATTGAATTTGTGACTTTTTTCTTTCCTTATGTTTCACGAGAAAACTTTGATTTATGCAGAAATCAACATACAAATTGTCTAACAATACACCTATACTTGACGCATGATGTGTTTACTTTTTCAGAAAAAGCATTAAAGCTTCGTACATTTATGTATTCGACTGTAACCGTCTCAAATTACTATAACCATTGACATTGGTGTAATCAAACACACAACTATAACTCATTCTAGAACCTACATTTTTTTTTTATGTTCTCATCGATAGGGTGTTAGTCTGAAAAATATAATTATGTAGACACTCCATGTGTCTGATTCATTCCAGAACCTATTGAGTTCTTTTTTTCTATTTTCATTGACAAGACCATTGTCTAGAAAATATAATTATGTAGACATCCCATGTGTCTAAGTCATTCCAAAACTTATGAATTTTTTTTCTTGTGTCCATCAAGAGGGACATTGTTTAGGAATTATAATTATGTAAACACCCTATGTGTCTAATTTATTCCACAACCTACAGTTTTTTTTTTTCGTTTCCATCGACATAGACATTGTCTAAAAAATATAATTATATAGACATTTAATGTGTCTAACTCATCCAATTACTTGGGGTGGTGGGATTGATCATACCAATTATTTGGGATGGTGAGAAAGGAAGAAGGGTGCCCTTAATGCATTTTGGGGGGTTATGCACATATGGTAAAATTGTAAATAAATGGTAGTGTTTAACAAAAACAGGGTGGTGAGAATATCCGCCCCCTCCACATTCTCTTTATGCTAGAACACCTAAGAAATTTTTTTTTAGAGCATCTCCAACCACATTCTATATTTTCAAATTTGAAGGGTGATGTGCTCCAACCACACTCCATATCTACCTCCAAATTTAAAGATTTGGATTTGACCCTTCAAATTTGGAGGAATCACCTTTTTCACTTTTTATTTTATACACTAATTAATTCAACCTAATATATATTTAGATCCGCTAATCCATTTTTAATAAAAGTACTATAGTTGAAAAGATCTCATTGAGACCTTCTAAATGAGATTAATATTAAATTATTTTAAAATTGATTTTAAATAAATCCTCATAAGTTTGATTATTCAATAATTATTTTATTTATTTAATTAAAAAATTATTAATTTAAAAATAACTCCAAAATCATTTAATATTAGACTCATTTTAAAGGTCTTAATGAGATTTTTTCAATGGTATAATTTTTATATAAATGGCTTAATAACAATAGTATTTATTAATGAATTTTCATATAATATTATATAATTTTAAAAATGATAAGAAAAAATAGAGGATGATGGTTGGAGTGCAACACCCTTTAAAAATAGAGGGTGATGGTTGGAGTGCAACACCCTTCATATTTGAAGGCTTGGGTTGGAGATGCTCTTAGAATGCTTTGTTTCTATGTTTATTTTTTGATATTTCAAATAAAAATTTTCTTTCCACACTGGATTTTTTATAACATTGAATTCTTCTTCTGTATCAAAGATTCAATTTTTCCTATGTAAGGCTAGCTAGTTTAATATATTTTATTTGAACTTCTTGATTTTCATGTTTTAATTATTTGGAGTTTTAATTTTCATCTTTTTATTATTTGGGTTTCCCCTTTGTATCGATAAATAATTTTTAATTCTCTCATATCAAATGAATATGTTTTTATTAATTTTATAAAGACGACCCTACTTACATTTTCCTTACGATGTAAGCCTTTCCCCAAATTATCGGAGGAGTTGGTAAACAAATTTGAAAATAATAAATCTTAGTTTGTTAGATTTCTAAATTGATGTTTTTGTTTTTGTCCAAAACTGGGATCATCAGAGACTTTTAAAAATGAGTTGCATGTAATATCACAAGAGCATAATCTTCAAAAGATGTGCAAAATACTTGGCAAATGTGTGTGTGAACCTTTAGGCAAAGTGCGTACTTTTATTAAAATGAATTTTTAGATATATATATTTCAATCATAACATCAAAACAGATGATGTCCGAATTTGTCTCCAGTAGATGGAAAAGAGAAAAAAGAAAAACAAAAATAACAAACCAAGCAAAATTGTGTATTTTAAAAACAAGATGAAGTCGAGCATCCTTTCCTTCATAGCTAAATTCCTAATGATTCATGTAGAACTCCTTTCAATCTATAAGGAATAAAAAAAGTATATAAAAAAAATCTAACAAATCAATAACTATCTAATAAATTGATAACCATAGTTGTGTTTGGTTATATAATTGCAAAATTGATTCTAGAAAAAACTCGTAGCTTTTGAAAATCTCTATTTTTTTATTCTATTTATCTGAAATATGGTTGCATGAAGCTACTACAATAAAATTATTTAGTTACACGATTATAAAAATAATTTTATATAAATACAAAAATTATCTAACAGTACAATCAAACACTATATATCAAACAGAAGTCTTGCATCAAGAACATTTTAAGAAGCCGCCGTCAATTTTATTGGGGTGATTATGAGATGCACGTCATTCAAGTAATTAACACGACTCTTAGCCCCCGTTTGAAATGGAGATATGATTTATGACAGAATATACATTTATCCAAGCATAAGTATAAGTGAATATAAATAAGGATAAAATAATTTTGTATTTGATTGTGTTTTAAATTATTCTCGTTAGTAAACATAAGAATAAATATTTTGTTGTTTAGATAAAATGTGAATAAAGTATAGATAAGGATTTATAAAAAATAAAAAAATAATGATAATTGATTTGACATGTGATTTATAAGAGGTGATGACAGTTGATTTGATAATGGACCCACATATTCTTTGGGTGGAATAACCCAAAATAACTTTAATTTCAAGGATTGGTTGAAATCCATACATCATTTTATACCAATTTATACTAACATACTTTATCGATTGTTATCCAGAATTTTCAAATACATCAAAATCCTCATCCGGTGGTATCCGAGAGGTTATTCCCAGAACAAAAATTTAACCACGTACACACCTTTTTATGATCTTGTGGATATGTAACAAGTCACATCTGCAGAGATTCTGACCACATAGTTAATATTAGGGTTGTTGTAACATATCCACCTGGGAACCCACCATAAAGTATATATATATATAGTTCTGTGTTTCTTCTTGGATTAATAAAAATTGACGAAACTCTTGGATTAAATAATTGACGAAACTCAATTACAGTTAGGGAGTAAGGCTTATCAACGACATGAGATACGCAACTACTTTTATCAGCCTGAAAAATAATACCCTGTATATATGTAGTGGTACAGTATTAATCCCATTATTCTTTCCTATACCTAACACAGACATGACAACACCACAAATCAACACCAAAAACCTTCCTTGGCCACCAATAATCACCGGAAACAACAAAAAAATAATAATCAAGGACTGCATAGCTAAATGAGGATAGCAGAATCACACACACACACACACACCAAAAAAAAAAAAAAAAGGAAAAGAAAGGCTAAAAGGAGGATGACATAAACAACTTTCCTCCCACTCTTTCTTCAGTTTTTTGTTCCCATCATAAGGTTAAATATTTCAATATTGGAACAAAAAAGGGTAAGGCAGACTTGCAGTCCACTTTCATTCAAATTTGAAAATCATTGAAGGGTTGTGGAAAATTAGGATGTGGTGCTATCATCTTGCATCCTGTTCAAAGTTCAGGGGATTCGCAAACAAACAGGGGGGGGGAGGGGGTGGTGTTTACAAAAACAAACATGAGACCATGAATGTCTCCACTAGCTGGAGGTTTGCTGTGACATACATGCAACATGAAACATTACATTATTGGGCAATTTGCATAAATAACATCATTGGAATAAATATTTATAAAACTAGTACCCGTATATAAATATTAGCAAAAAATAACACTGAACCCGATCAATTATTTTTTTTTGTAACACTGGAGACACTATATATATATATATATATACACACGCATATGACACTTCATTTGTTTTTTTATTTTTTTAAGAGGTGCCTGTATATATACGGCGTCTCCTTTATTTTAAGTTGTGAAATCTTAGCCATTACAATTTAATATTAAAAAATCTTAACCATTAATATTTAATCAAAGAAGAAAAAATGATCTTAACTGAAGACAAAAGAGACACCATATATACAAAATAAAATAAAAGAGACGCTATATATATATATGGCGCTTCCAATGTTAAAAAAAGGGTCAATGTTGACTTTTTGCAAATATTCGATTTATGGATGTTATTTTTGCTAATTACCCTACATCATTCTATTGAGAAATAAATAGCTAGACTATGATAGCATTTGGTAGTGGGATTACAAAACTAATTTTCTGCAAAAGTTGGGTTTAAAATTGATTCTGTAGGAAATTGTCTCATTCAGTTTTCTTCCATAGCAGTTTTTGAACACTATTTGTCTAAAATCTATTTGCAGAAAGATGTGATTGTAAAATTATTTAATTGCACAATTGTAAAACCAGTTTTTGTCTAATTGCATAACCAAACGCTACTTATATATCAATTTACATGTTGAGACATTGATCGACCGATTTGTTGGGCTGATGCATAGGGTGTATAGAGGGAGATGCCAACATAATAAAGAGGTTGCATGTTGGTCGCAGACAGTGTTTTGGGTGCTAAAAGCATATATATAGAATAAGTTGATCGGTCATGTCCCCGTGCCCTTCGTTTTCCCAAAACACACAACAGTGTGGGCCTCGTGAAGTACAAAACTGATTGAAAGACACAGGAAAAAGAACAAAAGATATATGGATGACCCCGTTCGACATGCATGCATCTCATCCTTCTCATTCAGATAAAACCTTCTCTCCCAACCATACCATCCAGAAATTAATCTTGTTTTGAAGGTATATATTCCCCATCGCATCTTCTAAGTACCAAAATCACTAAAAATGACAATAATGTGTACTTGTGTAGGAAAGGTGATGAACCAAACAACACTCCAAAGGTTGAAGAATGAATGAGCTTAGAATATTGATAAGGTAAGCAGATGATGGTCCCTGTATATTAACGCCATCAAATTTATGTCCCTGTGTGTGTGTGTGTATAATGTTCTGGATACCTCTCGTCATCGTCAATGACTGAATGCCTTTCAGCGATGCATGCATTTACAGGGAGGGACACATCCACATGACCACATATGGGCCGCAGATTTGCTTGTTCATGCCTCATGGACCCCTCCCTCTTTCGATTTCTCCTAAAGATGCACAAACAAGTAGAAAATAATAAAAAGGTACATCTCAGTGTATATTCTTATAAAGTAAATAGCAGTAGATTCCATTAGTTGTGACCTAGATCCATGATGCAAAATCCAAAATAAACAAAAGCAAGTTGAAGCAGTTCGGACAATGAATATCGTGAAATAATGGAACTCCAAATAGAAACATAAGCCAATGAAGATCCGCTGGACAGCATACACTCTGATCAGCTCCCACCAACCTTTTATTTTAATTTTTTTTTGTCACCTAAAACATCATTCTCCTCATAGACTTGGCAACTGAGAGATCTCTCTTTCTCTGGGGTCCATTCCATATAGGTAGAGGTCTCTTCACTGAGCAAATCTGTATGCTGCACCATTTAGAATATCCATCTGGTCTTTCACTAGTCGTAGTGGTTTCAAAAAAAAAAAAAAGACCATCTATTCCATGACATGATGCCTAAATCAACACCCACGTGGTGGGAAAATGCAGTTCAGCATCCCTCACCAAACCAACCAAAGTCTCTTTTCTTTTTCTTTCTTTTTATTCCCAGCTGGTTCCCCGAGTTATTCACTTATAAACCATCTTGGAAGCAAAAGTCTCAGTGTGGTATCTCATCTGCTCTACAACCATTTTTTAATGTACACTGTGTCCTGTCTGACCCAAGATGATGCATGCTGTGTTTTTTTAAGATGCGCTTGAGACATGGAACAAAGGAGACAGCACACCCAATAAGAATCACCCTCTCTTAGTAGTCAATACAGGTAGAATTCTTGGATGGAAAAATATAGGTTCTATGTATCCCCAACAACTGTAAAGTTTGGCATGATGTTGTTCAGTAGGGGGCACTTACCTGGAGTCAATGAATCCCTGATAAAGCCAGCTAGGTGGGGTTTACTGAACCTGTTTTCCCTCACAATTCCCCATCTCCTCAGTGTTATGTCATGCATCTCCATTCTAATCCATCCCATGCATGGAAAGCACACAAATCATTGGCCTAATCCATTACTTTAAGAAACTGCCTCTGATAAGTGATAACAGGAATTCCTGGAATTCCATCTTATTCTACACATTGTGAGGATGAGACCATCACACAACAATCAATCTCATCTAGCCTTTTCATTTAGAAATAGACTACTATACCTCTGAATGTCATGAACTGGCAATAATATTTTTTAAAAACTCAGATATGTATTAAAAGGCCAAGGGCAAGGGAAAGGCAGTCCAAGCCGAGTAGAAGTTTTGAGTGGTCACTAAAACCAAATAGTAACTAAAAACTAGCTATCCAATTAAATGATATTTAATCTACACACGGTACATAAAACGAAACAAAATTCCTATTAAAATACAAGTCTCATATGTCAACTCTCTAGACAAAAGCAATTCTATTTAGCATGTCATAATACAGATAAGTAAATCCAAGGGATTTTCTTATTCAAAATTTCACTGAGTCCTCTTAGAAATCATAAATGTCTACTACATATAAAACTGCACTGATATCATTATATAAACATAATACAAGAAACAGAGGCCTAAGTTCATCCATGAAAGTGTTTTGGAGTGCTTCCTATATTTTAAAATAATAGCTAACACTTTCAAGTCCCAAGTTGGAATGGGAGGGTGAAAAAAGTAGACAAAAGAGGGAAGCATAATCATCCAAGTGACAAATAAACAGACCATGAAATATTTATTTCAGTAGTAGAGTTCTCTGCATTAGAAGAGAAATTAAGTACCACAAAATTTACTGTAACAATTGATTGAAAAGTACTGAGCACAAGCAATATCTAACATTTATTTAAAAAGAAAAAGGCAATTAAATTGCTATAATACACAGTTTACAGGAATTCCAAGCAAGTGTGTGACCTTAGGGCTAAACAATCTGATGTAAGCGTCTTAATCAACATGTGCCGTTTGTGCCACTTCAAAGCATCCTTCTCCTCATCGTCTTGAATAGCTTTGAGGTGTATCACATATGGAAGACCACTGGCACTATAATCATGACAACAATCACTGAACTTTTGTAGGAAAATAGTGAACCTGTCTTTCATATGCAAGTCATGACCATGTTTTGTTCATGAAAATATATGATTTAAAGTTGAGTGTCAAAGATAAAGTATGAGAGATATAAGAAAAGGGATTGATTGAAATTTCTTTTCCCTAATATGGCGGGTGTCATGAATTCTGTTTCACCATAGATTCATATCCAGAGAGATTCCCATCGAGGATCATACAATATGAACTTACAGAAAAGACATAAAAGTGAAATAGCTTTCTGTGTGGAAAGGAAGTTAAACAAGACTGAGTAAACAAAAAGATAAGTATCCCTTAAGACGAGAGCACATACAACATTTTCATTGAGAACATCCAAGTTATAAAAATGCAATTGGAACATGTTCATTTTCATTCCTCAGAGTACATTGCCCAAGTGGCAACAATAACGTAAAGTTAGGTAGTAATCCCAATTTACTCATCAAAAGAATAACTCAAGCTTTGGTAATTTTGTAGCTTAGGGCTCAGTCAATGAATGCCTACTTTGTTCCCTCAGTAGTGTACCTCGCTTCTCAAGAGTTTGTAACCTCTTGAGAGGTGAGTGAGCCTAATGGTCACTTGCTTTATTGTGATACGGAAATCTGTAATCTAACATATAATCTCATAGACATACATGAATAAACAAATGCCTCAAATTATTTAAGCTTCCAACCCTAGTACAATGACGATTGAGTATGATGGCAGTTACAAAATTAAAATGGAGGAATGATTTTCTTTTCCACAACATTTTGGATTTTTTTTCCTTGATTCACCAGAGATTCAAGGAATCTTAAACGCTTAATTTAGTCAAATGTAGCTCATGGACTAAGTTATAAAGATCAAGCTTAGGAAACACAAAAAGCAAAAGTGATACTGGGCTAGCTTGCAAAGCAAAATGAGTTTGGAATATAAATAAGAGCATGGAGATGACCTATACCTTTACTCAATGCAACTCTACCACTTAACTGAAGCATGTTAAAAGTCTTCCTTTGAATTACAGACACAGAGTAACCTCAAAGAAATCCATAGGTCAATCCACTGATTTCCTTGTCTCAGAAAACCAAGAGCAACCAAATCCATCCTTATAACATGTTAATAAAAACAGAAAAAGAAAGACTTATTCCATCAAAATTGAGTTGGCTACAAAAACACTACTCAAACAGATTGAAGTTCCTCAATAAAAAAAAAAAAAAAAAACACTTATCCTAAACAGATTGTTCCATGGTGAGAACCCTTTTCCTTGAAATTCCTCATCAATTATATGACCTGATTCACTTTTTCCCGGACTTGTTGATGGTCAGTTCATGCATGTTCTTATTAATAGGTAACAGTAATGAAAGAAAAAAATAACCTGGAAGAGCAAACTAGTTTCGTTAAAGGAATAACTATTTCAAATAATAAATCACAAATTCCATTCAACAGACAATCAATACTTTTCTACACTGCTTTTCTGAAGTAAAAAGGGCATTTCAGGGAAGTGACATGACCAAATACCAGTAAACAGAAGGAGAAGCTTCCGCCTGAAGCACACTGGAATGACAGTGACAGTTAAGTAGAAATGTGTGGTCTTTCGATTAATTTAGTAAGATGGGTTTGTGTGTGAACCAGTGCTGTATGCATGGGGTGAAGCATGAATAATGTATACAATTTGCAATGGGAGGAATAATAGCAGGGGATTTTGTATGTACATATCAATAATCAGTTTCGATTCATGTGTGATTTCTGCAGTACGCACCAACAATGTCACTCCCTAAATCCCAATATTGCTCCCAATTAAACATCATCACAAGCTCACTAGTCATCAGTCACTATTATGTAACAGATGTTAAGCATGATACAAGCATAAAAATGCATGCATATTATTGTTAGGTTGCATGTATAATATATATTCAAATTGTGTTTAAGGATGCATGCATGCATCTGCAATGAAGTGTAATTAAAATCATGAATTGAAACAAAACTAGTTCTTTTCGTTTGAAAGAAAATAAAGCATTATATCATTAATTAATGTACAAATGCCCCTCGGACAAAGGAGACGAGGGATCTCCAATCCAAGTAAAAAAACAAAAAACAATAATTTGCCCTCCCATCCAATTACATAATATAATTTAAAGAGGAGAAATAGAGAATATAAAGAGAAATATAGTTTAATAAAGAGAACTGAGACATGGATAGTTGCATTGATGGGAATGGAGAATAGAGAAAATGGAACATAGGAACAATAGAATAAAAACAGACACAAAATCCACCAAAATGAATAGTAGATATTTTACATTCTCATGAAATCATTCTGTGCATACAAGTCAAGACCACTGTACCTTGAATGTCAAACAAAAAGCAATTTTAGAATATACATCTAAACTGACACACCACTCTATCCCCGGCCGCCATATAACTACATATAAAAGAAAAGGAGAGTAAAAACAAAATGGAGGAGGAAATCTTTCTCCCATTATATCAATCTATCACTGACTTCTGCTTGCACTAAGTACGAGCACAGGGGATTTAGACAAGGATATGATACGCATACAATCTCACCTTGAATACCAATTCTATGCCAGACGCTCAGAAAAGGGCCAATGGTTTTGATAGAAATTTCATTCTCCTTCCAAATAAACGAGTAGCTTTAGAAGTTTTTTTTTCTTTATGGTTGACCATTTTTTGGAGTGATTCAGAATTCGATTCAACCTGAGAACAAGAAGAATCTGAACGATCAACGTGTCTGACATCTCTTAAAAAAGTAAGCAACTTCATAGCAGTATCCTTCCCTCTTGCATTCCCATTAACCGAGATATTTACAAGAGGGGGAATGACACCTTCTTGCAGAACCAAGAGACAATAATCAGTACTATAAGTGCATAGAGAATAAAGAATGGTGACTGCATGCTCTTGCTCCTTGTGATTGCCAGTTTCCAGTAGCTCCACAATGGAAGCCACACAACCATTTGTTTCAGCTATTGCCACTCTAACTTCTTCAGCATCACATATATTTTGAAGAATTTCTACACAGTATCTAGAAAATCTGCTGTTTCCCAAAAGCAGAACCAACTTTGATATGCATTCCGAGGTTAATATATATGACCTGCTTTCACGGTGTGATGAAAAATCCGACAAGAGTCTGACAGCACGTTCCAGAACATCATCAGCCTCAGAATGGAGAATTTTCACGATTGAAAGAAGAGCACCAGATGCCAAAATCTTGGACTTACACTCCATGTCACTAGAAAGAATTTGCATGATATCTAAGCTTTCTTCAATTATTTCATATTCAATAAGACATGCCAACAATTGAAAGTCATCTTCAGTCAAGGACAGAATCTCACTTCTGCATATAAAAAACAAAAAGTTAATTTATTGGTAATTCAACAGGAACAGAGTGTATATTAAGTCAAGAGGTGTTCAACACATGTCATTTGACCCCAAAAAGGCAATCAAGCAAAACCTCTCCAATATTTTGGTGGAGTTCATCAAACTTTTGAGGTCAGAATGAAAATGCCACTAGTCAAGAAGAGTCACCAAATCAGTTCCCCATGCAGAAAAAAAGGCAATTGCAGATTTGTTTTGGAGGTCATATATATTTTATTATCAATTTTATAAAAAAATTGCAATAACACATATAAACATATTTATGGAGATATTGAACAGCATATAAGTTACCATTCTCACAAATCCATCATTAGAGTCTCCAACAATTAATCCAATAATAATCTTTATGATTTGACAGACAGATGAATACGCAAAAAGATATTGACAAAAAATTACCTGTCGATTGCTAAAATCGCCAAAAGCATCTGTGCTCCTGATCTCAGTGCCATCACATTGGCCAGATTATGTGCATCCTTTAAAAATTTGATCAGTGTCTCTAAAAATCCATCATTAAGCATAGAATGACATGTCCCCTTATTTCTCTTCAAAAAGTCCTTAAAATCTTCCAAAGCTTTACATTGGGCATCTAACGGAAGAGCTGAAACTTTCGAAAGAAACCCCAAATATGTATCATGACTAAATTCAGCAAAAGTCTGACATTTCTGAGAATCACCACGCTGGAAGACTGTATGAAAATGTCCATCTTTCATGTTCTCATTACTCTTAAATGAATCTGTATAAGTACCATCGGAAGACGAAACCGACACATTGCTGCACTCACCTTGCATCAAGAATTCTGCAGTTCTGTGACCCAACATCACAGTAGGAAGATTGTTAAGAGAACTACCAAAATTCATGATGGAACCAGAATGCGAAGTATTCCATGGGAAATGTGTTACGGAACTTGATTGTAGTGCTGGATCCTGAATTGTAACACTGTTCTTTGCACGCCATTGGGAGATGAGATCCTTTATGCAAGAATTTGAAGTCACAGTGAGGTGTGACAACTTTGTGTGTGTTTTCGGGCATGTATAATTACCATCACTGAACCACTTCTCAATATACATCCTTTCATATGTTTGTCCAGAAGCTATGACCACAGGGTCATACATTATCCTTGATGAAAGAGGGCAACAGAACTCCACAGGAGGCACAATTGCACTGGAAGCATCAGTCCGAGTTTTACCATGATGGATTTCAGAATTCAACCTCAGTTTTGAGATTTCCTTACTGAGATCGCATGCAAAATCTGTGGTTATACTTGACTCTTTGTTCTGATCATCATCATTTTCTGTGAGCTTACTACTCTCTGACCCAACCGATTTTCCGTACTTCTTGAGGAGATATAATAGGTAATTTAAGATACTCTCCTTTTTTGGGTCAGTATTATGAACTTTATCAAGTAACTTTTTGATGGCTCTCTTCTCTATCAAAAGTGCTCTAGAAGATGTAAGGCACAATTTTGAAGCAGCAATTTGAAAAGTCTGAGATTCTAAAATCTCTGTTGAATCAGTCTGTCGCAGCAGAGAAAGTAATGCCTGGCCAGCCTCCTGTTCAGATGATTCAATGACAAAATTCACCTCCCTAAGATCACTGATAATTGCAACAACCTGAAAGTCAAAGGAAATAATCACCCAATTGCACCATAAAAAAAGAATCACAAAAGATTGGCATGGTAGACAAGTGCGCTTTCTCATCAATTGAGGAAAAAAACTATGACATTACTGAGTCATGTGAATAGGCATATTCTTACAAGTACTCCTCATAGGCATGTGTGTGTGCATGGATTTCTACACATATCATATGAGGAGACATCTTCCAAGCATTATTTATTCTATATGTCAATTCAGCTGGAAACAAAAAGTATCTTATTGGAAAATAAATACATTGACAATGGGAAAGAAGATTTAGAACTAGGAACCAATGAAGAGGTTCAGGCAGGAACCAGTAACATGTCGGGATAGAAAAGCCAAGGGAGGGGTTATTGGGAGATGAATGGGATATACAACATTAACATGAAATTTGCATGGAATTATCCCTTTCCATGAGATTTTTATGCAAGGAGCTGTACATTATGAAATATGGTGATGAACAAGGCTTTCCAAAGGAGTAATTTACTGGCCACCAAGAGTAGGATGCCAGTGTGGTAATTCCCAACATAATTCAAATTACCTGGACTGAAACTTGATTTGGACCAGTTGGAGATGACCAATGGATCCATTGGTTAGGAGGACGTATGGCCATGATCAAAGGTGCTCTTGGAACAAGAGGTAAACCAAAACTAATTTGAGTAGAGATGTTACGAAAGGATATGAAAAATGCTCATGTAACAGAGGACATGAACTTCAACATGATTTAATGCTGAATAATGATTCATATAGTTTAAATTGTTGTTGTTGTTGTTGTGTCTGTAATGCCACAATATCCTAATTCAATGAATGCACCTCTTGGATTTCTCTCATTAAATACCTAATAGAATAAGTACTTTTATTCTCACTTTTAATGCTATATGAGGTTTAATAGTATAAAATTGCATCTCAATAATCAATTCACTTGTAAAAATGACAGATTTTCCAGTTCTCAACGAAAAAAATCTGTTACCAAGTGTGCATTCTAGAACATGAATCATTTGCATCTCATCTTTACAAGAATTATACTTTAGAAGCATTCTTCAAAACACATACAGATAATCAGCTTATGCAACCCTTGCCTGTCGTCTGCCCACCCATAAGGGATATAAACCTAAATTATGTGGCATAATTTCTTTTTGCAATATAATTTCTAAATTGTTATCATTATCCAATTTGCTATAATAATGATACAAGTGGACAACAATCCAATTTTCTCTTCTTTTCTGATTTTCAACTAAATCCCAATTCAAAAAACTGATAGCATCCACAAAGGCAAACACATTGTTCAAAGACTGTAAAATGTATACTGATGATGTCTAGCAAGCATGGAGATATTTTTAGCTATCAAATGAAATAAATCATATGATTGCATTAAGAGATGTAAAATCAACATTAAGAATCAGAAATCAACATCAACCTTGAAAAAAAAAATTTGCAAAGATCAGATGGCGTGGGGGGGATTCTTTCATTATTAACATTCTTTGCACTGAGGAAAATGTTGAATTAGTGAAAAAGAAAATAACAAAAAACTTGAAGCATGATAATTATTAACATCAGCCTATGAGATGTGATTATGGTACTCCATTGATCCTTCACCTATAGGATGTCATAATAATTGAAATACAAAAACAAAATGTCTATTTCAAATATTGGAAAGAAAACATAAGAGAAGATAAGTTCTGTTTCTTTCTATTAGAGGCTTAGACCCGTAGCTCAGTGGTTGACAAGTGAATTTGCAACCAATAGGCCACGAGTTTGAGTCTCAGCATTCACCTACCAACAAAGTTGTATGTTTTTTTAACACAATCAGAAAAAGCAAATGATCGCAGTGTAAATGTTAAGGTAATTGTTTTTCATATCCCATGATTACAAACCTGATTAGCTAGCGGTTGCGGAACCATGTTTTTTATTTGACTCAGGCTAGTATCCATTGCTTTTCGTATTCTTTCACATCTTAGCATAGTTGCTTCTCCGGTTATAGCCTGAAATAATAATTGTAAATAAAGAACTCATAAGCACATTAAAGTCCATAAACATGCAAAACAAAACTGACTTTAAATTTAAAAATTTCTGAAAATAAATGAACCAATTGCTATCAATGCTTGTTTAATAAAAGCTTATATCATTTAACAAATTAGAAGAGGCCTTTATGTCAAGGAGGATAAGAAAGTCATATTATTAAGTTTTGCTGCTCAGCAAGATGAACCTTAGCAATTGTTTATACAGATCCAAGAATCAAATAATTTTATCAGACAACTATGTGGCTCTAGATGCCTCTTGGTATATTAACTAAATTCTTGATATTACAGTTGAACCCATGCCCAGCACCAGCGAATTACCCATCAGATTGGTAAACTCTTTATATATATATAAGAGAAGATATAGGAACAATCTTATTAAAGAAAGAAGGCACGAACAAAGGATATGAGGGATCGCTGTACAATGTTAAAAAGAATGAGAATGAAAGTATTATGAAAAAGGAGATGCAAAATTTTGGAGGATTGAACCCCCTTTGAAAATTGCCTCGTTACCTCCTCCTGAATCATAGATTACCCATATGGTAGAAGGAGTATCTACCAGGAGTGACTCATTTTGCCTAAGCAACTCCCCCACTCTGCACATGGGCGCAGAGTTGCCCGCATCGTGGGCATGCCATGTGCCTATGTCGTCCCATGACCCGTTCTCGCCCCGCGAGATCCGCACACGTCCATAACCGCTCTGCCTCACTGGATGCCCACGTCCCTAGGCGTGCTGATCGTTTGCGCCCACTACCCCACTTGGTCAAACCCATGACCAAGCAATTACAAAGAGTGTGACTCATTCTGCCTGAGAAACTCCCCCACTCCGCACGTAGGCGCGGTGACTGCTCTGTTTGAGCGCACCATGGCTTCAGACGCAGCAGTGACGGAGATGCATGCGACATAGGAACTCAAGCTAACAGAGTTTCATGCCGATGTCTCCAGGCCCATTGAGCTTTTCCAAGGCTCCCTTTCATACACCCACCGATGACATCGCCCCAGTGAAGAGAGTTCTACATGAGACTCCTTCCACCAAGTCTCAGAGAGTGAAAGTCCCTAAACCCAAGCAGTTTTATGGTGCTCGCAATGCAAAGGAGCTAGAAAACTTCTTGTGGGACATGGGCCATTATTTCTTCAAGGCTGTCCGGACGCCAGAGACCGAGAAGGTAACTCTCACCAGCATGTACACGGCAAATCCACACACATGTGCAGCGTGCCGTCCGCTTTCTTATGAAAAAGCACAGGCGTCCCGTAAGGCGCCTTGCTTGGGCACATGTACTCGGCCTCGATGAAGTTGACCAGCCAGGGTCTACCCCGAAAAGGAGAAGTTGGTTGCTTCCTTTGCAAGGGGCCTCATCGAGCTAGGGACTACCCCAGAAATGAGAAGCTCGACGCCTTGATTGCCGAGGAGGATGACGTGCATCCAAATCAGGAGTTTCCCAAGATAAACCCCCTTCGATTACTCAATGTTTTGAGGAAGGTGGAAGGGACAAGTAAGGGCGGCCTACTCTACGTTGAGGGTAGAGTGAATGGCTGCCCCATTCGAGTTATGGTGGACAGAGGGGCCACACAACTTTTTTTCAAACGAGGAAGCTGCGCGCTTGGGTCTACCAGTGACCCAGGCCTCAAGTCATGTCAAAGCAATAAACTCTGAAGGACGGGTCTTCCGAGGCTCAGCCAAAGGAGTCAAGCTGTAGGTTGGACCATGGTCTGAGACAACCGATTTCTATGTCGTTCCATTGGACGACTTCCACGTGGTACTGTGGGGGATCGAGTTCTTCACTAAGGCGGAAGTTTTTGTGGCACCCCACCTGAGAGGAATCCTCATCACAGGTGGAGCCACACCGAGATTTGTCCCTGCGACAAGGGACAAGGAGGAACCAAGAGGTATGATATCAGCTTTGCAGGTCAAGGATGGTCCATGCCAAAAGGCAGGATACTTTCCTGGAAGAGTTGATACCGGGCGCCATCAAGCTGATACCAGGCGCCAAGCCCCTTGCGTTTGCACCTTACAAGATGCAGCCAACCCACCTGGAGGAGTTGCGGAGGCAACTCATTGATGCGATTGAGGCCGGGCACATGCGCCCAAGCAAGGCGCCTTACGAGGCACCTGTGCTTTTTCAGAAGAAAGCGGATGGCCCGCTGCGCATGTGTGTGGACTATCGGGCATTGAACAAGGCAACCATCAAGAACAAGTATCCTGTGCCAAACGTGGAGGAGCGGCAAGGCAAAGTTCTTCACCAAGCTGGACTTACGCTCTAGATACTAGCAGGTGCTCATTGCACCCGGGGACGAGCCAAAAACTGCATGTGTTACCACGCTATGGTTCTTTTGAGTACCTTGCAATGCCATTCAGCCTTCACTAATGCCCGGCTACTTTTTGCACTTTAATGAATAATGTGTTTAGAGAGTATCTCAATCGCTTTGTAGTCATCCATTTGGATGACATTGTTGTGTACAGTGGGACCCTAGCAGATCATGAGGAGCATGTGAAGAAGGTCCTACTGAAGCTGAGGGAGAATGAACTCTACCTCAAGCCTAAGAAGTGCTGGTGCAACAAGAGGTAATCTTCCTTGGGCACATAATCGGGGGAGGGCAGGTGTACATGAATCCGCAGAACAGGCTATCGAGGAGTGGCCCGCACCAAAGAAGGTTACAGAACTTAGATCATTTGGCTTGGAAAACTATTATCGAAAGTTTGTCAAGGGCTACTCCAAGAAGGTGGCACCCTTGACTGACTTGCTCAAGAAGGACCGGTCCTGGGACTGGAGCCGGTGTGCCGGGAGGCTTTTCAGAAGCTAAAGGAGGCAGTTACATCAGAGCCAATCTTGGCTCTCCCCGACTTCGAGCGGCCCTTCGAAGTTCATACGGCGCATCAGACTATGCCCTCGGTGGGGTGGGGCGCCAGTCGTGTTATGACGTGGTGCACACACCCGGGGCATTAAACTAGCTATTTAGTAAATAAGAATTTAAACTAAAGTATTTAGTATATAACAATTACCAAAAGCTTAACCTTGATAAACATGAATGCAAAAACCTGGTAGTGACAATATTGACAATATATTGTGTATATTAATAATCAAATAATAGTGTAAGTTCGGCTAACAAGATATTGCGTCATTTGTCAAATAATAAATTTTACATTGCAACATACCAAATAGAACTTGCCAGCCTCCGAACAATGTTGTAGAAGCAACTTGGCTTTCTCAATGGTGGTGTTCAGATAGCACAATTCCTGTATTCCAGACCTAAATCCGGGTCGAGCTGATTCAATGTCCGGTATTATGCATATGAGCCTGTGAATAATCCTTGCAAGCTCTCTGCACATAGAACTGTGGACCTGGCATGACATGGATTTCAAGGAAAATAAATGAATAAAGTGTAATGCATGCTGAACGTCGTGTCTAAATGCATCAGAATAAAATTTGAAAGTTCCAGATTCTGAAGCCCATGTTGCTTTTGAATATTCCTTGCATCAATCTCTTATTAGTTTGAGCACACAGTGGGATCAATAGAAAATTTGCATATAATTTGGCAGGGCGGGTCTATGACTTGGATTGAATATAAATATTCAAATCCAGTTTCATAAAAAAAACCAGCATATAATTTTCGATTTCAATTTACAATGATAGGATATGTTGTCACCTTTACAGAATAAGAATACATTTCTTCTGCGCTGGGAACATCACTCCCCATCCAGTTAAGAGAGTTTCCTTGATCTGCACACAGACATTGTCATAATGTAAGCCCATGTTTATAAAAGGTGCATGTAAGCAAAGCAAATAACACCACTTAGGTGGTAAACAGTCCATCTCTATTACAAAAAGAATGATGTTGAGAACCAAAAATTTATGATAGACAAAAACCATGACATGCCACTGACATCATAGATCACAACTATCAAGTGAAAAGAAAGAAACATGAAGTGAAAACTGCAATGAAACAGCCAAACAGGTGCAACCATATGTGAGGAATTAACCAAATGATCCATTACAAAAGATAATGCGGGGGTCCTCATGAAGAGAAAAGAAAGTCTAGATTGATTGTGGAAAAGACCATTATATCTAAGCTAGCTCAACACCTGAAGACGATGCTCTTTATACTATGATTTTTAGGCACTTGTTGACATGAACCTTGACACAATATCGTACAACATTACCATAAACAAATTTAAGGATTGCTGACTGGCCTTTTGTCAATGAAAAATAGGTATCCCTCCCTCTTGATATTATATTTGTCATCAATTGATTGATCCAGCTAATTCTAAATGAAGGCCAAATGGAAATTTTACTAGGAAGATAACTAGGTGACATCAATAAAAGACAAGGACCAAGACAAATCCCTGTAATGAAGGAAAGGTGTTTAGCATGAATTTCCATAACTTCAAGTCAGACCCCAAACAAGTAGATTAAAATGCTCAAAGTTGTTTTATGCTCATGCTAAAATGCCATGCCACCTTAAAATAAGAACAACTTTCTAATTAGTATTTTATTTATTCTTCTGTACAGAAGCAAAATTGGGGGCTACAAATTTGGAGGTCGTGATACCAGACATTTGATGCACCCCTTCATTCTTAACATTTGAAGGAAAAGCTGATGAGTTAGGGATGGTAAATAACTGACTGCAGAGAGAATGACATGGTTAAACCTAATTTAATTTTGTTTGATGACCTTTGTCTGTTACCATGTACGGCAAGCCCCACTCGAAACATAAAATATGCAAGTTCATAGGTGACATACATAAACACATAAAGAGAATTCCTCAAACTATAGATTTAGCTCGGTTGTGAACATCCCCTTGTTCCCCAACCTATTCCACTCTATATCCTGGAACACAATAATGCTCCGAGTCCCAACTGAAATCCCTATGATGGATATTTCAAAATATAAATTCATTATTTCCTATAATGATCAGAGGGTCAACCCACAAATTTACAAGGAGGCAGCAACAGAAGGGAAACATGAACCAATTTGTTATGGAGTGGGAGGGTGGCATCAAACAGATTCCAAATATCACGAAGAATAAATCTTTTCTACTACATATGTGATTATTAATTGTTAAACATGGCAACTATCCAACACAATCATGCTTCCATCAACCTCAGACAACAGATAAGTTCCCATGAACGCCACGGTTCCAAATCGTCGCCCAAAAAAATTTAGTGCCCGCACCATGGCATGAATCAGGCATAATCGTTCTTTTAACTGGGCAGACAAATTCACTCTCGTGTCAGATGTTACCAAGGATCGATTAATTACCCACCATCCCATTCTCCTATTGTTCTTCAAATTCTTGCGCGGTCAACCATAGACTTGCAAGACCTCTTCTTCAAAAAGTTAGTTGTTGTGATTCAATATAAGCAATCGGACCGGAACAGAATACATGACATGAAAAGACAACAGATCAAGGTTTAAGCATAAAAGCAGGATTTATATGAAAAAAACTAAAACACATGAAACATACACACACACACACACACAGAGAAAGAGAGAGAGAGAAAGACACACACACCAGACGTTCCAACTGAAGATCGCCACCAGGGGTACTCGACTGCTGCTCGTATTATTTTGTATCGGATAAACAAAAATAAAGAAAGAAGAGAATTAAATTATATGATCGGGAACGATAGAGAAGGAAACAGCAGCCACAGAAAACCTTTATTTAGAGCTCGAAGAAAGCTTATACACAGAAAGAAAGAGAGGGAAGATTATGCTAACGCGGACAAGACGACCAAGAAAAACTGCGCTTTTTGTCTTGATATTATGACTCTCTCTCTGGTTCTATTTTTGTTTTATTTTTTCTTGTCTGTCTCTTATAATTCACCCTTTCCCCATAAAACTAAATAAAAATCGGCAGTTTATTTATTTATTTATAAATCAGCAGGTATTCATTATATTATATCAAATAACACGCACCCACCATGATTTAAAAAGTATTAAAACAATCGAAATACCAATGTCTTTCATAAAAAATAATCGAAATAAGGGAAAATTCCCTGTAACCCTATGTAATCTATCATATATCCACATGACCCCCTGACTTTTTTATATATCATAACCCTCGTAAACACACCTGTAAATTCAATTGAAATATTGGAAGCATATTTTATTTTCTTAACCTTGATAAAAAAAATGTTATATGTTTTTAACCCCATGTAAACATCCAATTATCCAAAAAACTCCTTGATATTTTCAAGATTACCCATCCATTAACCTTTATGTCATCTCCATTAAAGCTCCTCGACCGCATTTGCAACCTCGACTCCACCGTGAGCGGAGTTCTTTTCGTCGAGCATCCCCAACGTGAGCTCAACAAGGGCCTTCTTATCGCAGCGGAACTGGCCCTCGCCAAGGGAGCGGGGGCCACTTAGGGCGGAGATGATGATGTCGAGGTGCCTCTGCCAGGAGATGACTTGGGCGACCATCGTGGGCATTGGGGAGGCGGTGAGTTGATTCAGTCTCACCCTCCAAACAAACCCCCTCCAACCTCTCCCATATTTATTATTTCTTCTTCAAAAAAGCTCTTTCATTTTGATTCAATCTATTATTTTCGTGATCTGGGTTGTCCTTGAATCGAGCAATTGTTTCATCAGATTTCTTTTATTTGAAATCAATAATAGGTTCTTCATCCCAAAAAAAAAAAAATGAACAATGGGTTTTGCTTATATCATTGTTCTTTGAGTATTTTGAGTCTGTATGAATGAAATATTGTCATTTGTTTGTTCTCTATGTGAATTAATCTTTCATTCAGGCAGATCAAAATAGGTTCTTTTTTTTTTTTTGTATGATCCATGATTTTTTTGTTGATTCCCTTTTGTTTATGTGGGATGGATTTTTGTTCAAATTGGTTCTTTTTATAAAAATCCAAGTGGGTATTTTTCAGGGGGGGGGGGGGGTGTTAGTGGATGGTTAGATTGATAGATGGAGGAGTTTTTTGGATTTATGGGTGTATTTATATGGGTCATATGGATATATGAAAAAGGAAAGGGGTTATGTGGATATATGATAGATCACAGGGGGGTTATATGGATTTTTCAATGTTCATCCCAATCCAGGGCGGGGCCCACTGCTGTAGCCGCTGACCGTTCCTTTTTGTTCTCTCTTTATTTATTTTAAAATAATTTTCCCATTCCCTGTTTGTTCGAATATTTTTCCCTTGGCCTTCTTTTCGATTTTTACCTTTTCCATACTTTATCTATTTTTTTTATTTCATTCTATGTTTTCACGGGCACGGTTACACCCACTACCCATTCTACTTGTCTCCCATCTAATTAAATTTCACCACCTGCTTTTTTGTTTTTCTCCAAATCCACCACCCTGTAAATATAAGCACAACACCAGGCCCACGCACGCCATCATAGATTTCACACTCCTTTTCTTCCCTCTTGGCTTTCTCTCTCACTCTCCCGTCGCTCAACCATCGCGCCATTGCTCCCTTGCCATCGAGTCGACGATCTTTTACCGTCGTGATCCCCTCACTGTGACCGCCCGTCCCTCCCTTTGCTGACCATCTCTCTACCACCCGTCTGCTCCTTGACCATCCCTTTGCCCGTTCATATATTTTTTTTTTGATTTGGTGGACGAGCTAGGAGGGAGAATATGAAGATGAAGAGGAGCAGGAGATGTGAGTGGTGGTGGGGCAACTTTCCACAAATTTTTATTATTTGGTGTTTGTTGTTTAAGGTGCAACTTCCATCACAACAGATTTGGTGTCTGTTGTTGTTAATGGGGCTGGTGGTGCAATTTCAGCTGTTTCGGTTTGTCTTCTCATTTGTGTCCAAACATTTTTTTTAATTTACTCTGTTTTACTACTCGACAAAACTGTTGTCGACCTCCTTCGAAGGAGCTCGACTAGGTGACAGTCGATCCATGTCGACCATAGTTGACACTAACCTCATCGAATGGGTTGAATAGTCGAAATTTTTGGTTATCAATTCGACACACCACCTGTCGAGAGTTTTCACGTCCATCCGACATAGCTGCTGTCGAACTGGATTTCGACTTTCAATTTGTCGACTGGATTGAATCTAGTTTATTTTTTAAGTTCCATTTGACACACGTCAATAGTGGAACACGAAAGTTTCATAAATTTTATTATGGATTTCTGTTTTCTGTTCTTCAATAGGTATAAATAGTTATAACCCATTTTGATGAATTGAATTAAAGACCCATGTTCATATTGCAACCAGATCTCACTAAGATTCTATTGGAAACAACATTAAGTTTTTTAATTTTGAAAAAACGACAACAAAATTAGGATTAAATATAGAGTTAGAAAAATCTGACAAATTTGATGGATCGAAGCACGCAAATGCGTTTTTCGAAAAGCACTTTTCGAAAAGCAGATTCTGCCGCACTTTGGTGCAATGGTTCTATGACGGTTCCCTCTGAAGATACGACGATTCCTGACCCTTTTCAAGGTGCCCTTCATATGAGAAGGTTTTAACGAACAATTGTAAATATTTAGGAATAGGAGACCCTGCTTCTCTGTTTTTAATTTTGATGTTTGTTCTCTGTTTTTCTTTTTATTTCTCTGTTTGTGTTTGACGGACAGGGTTTGAAAATGATTTTTTTTTATATCCGGTACAAAACACCCCTCTCAACTATATAAATGAAGAGGTGCCTGTGCACCCATTAAAAGAAAACGGTTTCTAACCGTTACAATGTTAAAAACAGTGAAACCATACAATTAATATCCATGCAATTGACACCTATGCAACAATATTAATTTGGGTTAAAGACATTTAAGTCTTTACAAACATAAAAAAATCCATATAAATCCCTACTAAAATTGGGATAGACGTACGAGTCTTGAAAACTCAGAAAAACCCAATCATCATCCCTGAGTTAAATTTTCATCCAAACTTAACGGAATATTCCCATAATATTCTGTCACATATAATTGTGTACACATTGAATTCATTCTAAACAGTCATAAAGATAAATTAGTCCATGCAAAAGACAAAATTACCCCTGAAAGACTTTTACATTAAATTGTGTACACATTGCAGTCCCTATAAACAATCATAAAGACAAATTAGTCCTTGCAAAAGACAAAATTGCTCCTGAAAGATTTTACATTTAATTAGATAGACATTACAGTCCTTATAAATAATTGTAAAGACAAATTGGTAAGACAAAAATGCCCCTGAAGAATTTTTACATTTAATTGTGTAGAAATTGCAGTCTTTTAGAGGGTATTTAATTTTTAAATTGCAATGTTTGCACAATTAAATGTAAAAATCCTTAAAAGGTATTTTTGTCTTTTAGAGGGACCAATTTGTTTTTACGATTGTTTATAAGGACTGTAATGTCTATTCAATTGCATGTAAAAGTATTTTAAGGACAATTTTGTCTTTTGCGGAGACTAATTTGTCTTTATGATTATTTATAGGGACTACAATGTATACACAATTTAATGTAAAAGTCTTTTAAGGGCAATTTTATCTCTTGCAGGGACTAATTTGTCTTTATGACTGTTTATAAGGACTTCAATGTCTACACAATTATATATCATAGAATATTCTGAGAATATTCCGTTAAATTTAGATGAAAATTTAACTCAGGGATGATAATTGGATTTTTCTGAGTTTTCAGGGACTCGTACGTCTGTCCCAATTTTAGTAGGGACTTATATAGGTTTTCCCATGTTTGTAGGGACTTAAATGTCTTTAACCCTATTAATTTTGACTCTCATAAAATAAAGGTTTTTTTTTTTTTTGCATGTATACCATTCAAAAATATGCTATTTAATTTTATATCACTTCAAAAAAACTATTTATTTTTATACCATTGAAATACGTAGAACTTATGCATATTTACCATTCTAGTTAACTTTCATCTAAGTTTTCATTAAAACCATTAAAGTCTTAGAGAAAATACCAAATTACTCTTATTTTTTATTTTTTTTGCATATATAACCTTATTAAATACAATATTTATAAGAATAAAATATATTAATTCTAACATGAAAATGATAAATTTCATCTAAAATATAAAAATTAATCATAAATACAATATTTATAAAAATAAAATATAATAATTATTAATATTTACATTTGTAAAAATAAAATAAATTTATTTTGAAAACAATTAATAATATATATTTCAAAATACAATTTTTTTTTTAAAATTCGATCTTGATTGGAAGAAAAAGAAAGAAGAAATAAGGGTGAATCGATCACTATTGATTTAGAAAGAACATAAAATTAATTAGATTATTATGTTTAATTATTTACATTATGACAAAAAATATTATATATTAATGTTATTTTTGTCAATTTTATTTCTTTGTTAAGAAACTAACTATAGTTAAGACTTATTTTGGTTAAAAATGATAAAAGAGGAGCACATTTTTACATTAAGAAAAATTCTAATGATATAAAAATAAATATGTTATTTATTGTGGTATAAAAATAAATACCATATTTTTTTATGGTTTATATGAAAAAAAAAAACCCTAAAATAAAATAAAATAATTTCTAACAAATTCTTGTCCGTTTGCCTATGCTTGAGAGAATGAGAGTTTGAGTGCTTAACAGTTAACATAGATATGTTTTTAATAACAAATCATGCATGCACAGTGAAATTAGTTGTCTGGGTTCCATTACATTTAAACAATGGGGTTGTATTTTCTAATTTTAAAACAAATCAGAATTCCCACTGCCTGCATCCCAATGACTCTGCAGGGAGAGAGAGGGGTATGTGGCATGTTTATATTTTTTATTTAGGTTTTTTATTTTTTAATCCCTGTAAACTATATGATTTAGTGATCGATCATTTATTTTTTCATATTTCAGTTTAAGTCTCTATATTTAAAGTGTATGTTTCTTATTAATTCGTAGGAGGAACCTATCTCTAAATTTTTTTGTTTCCTTTTTAGTCCTTGGGATGGACTAAAAAAGATATATCTTTTAAATGTGGAGATTAAAACTAAAATATAAAAAAGTAAAGGATCGATCACCAAATCATATAGTTTATGGAGACTTAAAAATAAAAAACTTTTTTTTTTATTTAGACAGTGGATTTAATGCTTTTCAAAGAACAAACAAGCACGGGTTCTTTTGTAATATTAGGTGGTGGCTATATTGAACAGGGTGGTGGGAATAACCATGCCCATGTTTTATATGTACTATTTATAATGTGTACTTACTCTCAATTCATTTTACACTCATCTCCTTTGAGGAAAAATCTACAATGATGACATATGGGCATACAAGACTAAATATATCATTTTTTTATAATATACTAGAGAATCTCACAACCACCAAAACATTGGACCGGGACATCGTTGAACACAATTAAATAAAAAAATGTTGTACTTTGATCAATTTTATAGTTTATAATGCAGCCCGTCTTTTTTATATAAAAAAAAATTTATATATATTATTTAATAAAACATATACATTTTATATGTAAGATAAAATATATATTCTAATCAATTAAATGGTAATTACATATATTAAGTGTAAATTTTTTTTAAAGAAAATATATACACTTTTACGGTGAACAGGCTAACGTGGTGAAAATTTTCCGTGACCGTTTTTTACCTGCTCTATGTTTTTCCTAAATTCTTTTTTCTGTACGCCGAATGAAAATTATGTAACAAGTATGATAGAATCATAAAAACTAATGATTGTTATTATTTGTAGTCGCGTAAAATAATGTAATAATACTTGGTTCATTTGTTAAGAGTTTTACGACTACATTATAATATAACGACACATCAATGTAATATGTTACATCCCAAGCTGCCCCCGTTATAAGTTCTACAAGTATTCCTGATTTTCCTTTCTTTTTATATCAGATGCGGCTGCCATAAAATCTATCTTATATGTCTATTAGGTATACAATAAACGAATACGATAAATACGAATAGTCGTCTTTGTTTCCTCTAGACCCCACATGCGCTAGTGGCACTTTAAATAAAATTTAGATTGGGTTGCTCGGAAAGAAAACAATTTTTTATGCGGGTTCTTCAAGGTTGACTTTGACTGGATCATGGGGAAAGTCAAAATATGATTTTATTTTTTTTTTGGTGCACTAGAGCCGAACAATTTAATTCTACTTAAATTAGACACATCACCATCTCTCTCCATCCCCTCTCCGATAAAACAGTTAAACGATTATTAACCCACGTTAAATCCCATGCTACATCTTTGAAAACATTAGGCCTGATTTGACAATGATTTGAAGATAAATTGTCATTAGATAAAATATTTATTAATTTTACTCGTATTTTTATTAGATAAAAAAATGTCATTATAATGTTTAGATAAAACAGATATCTTTATTTTTATTTTAAAATAAAAAATAATTATTTACAATTTATCTTAACTTTTTTATACATCAAATGGGATGAGTTGTGCTTAGCTTATTTATCCCACTATTTAAGGGATGAGCTATTCCGATTATTTTTTATAATGGATTTTTTAGTTTTCACTCCCTGTAAACATGTCTATTGAGGGATTGATCCATCACTTCTTCATATTTTAATTTTAGTCCACAGATTTAAAAAATATGTTATCCGGAGACTAAAAAAAACCAAATAATTTAGGGATAGGTCCCTCCTAGGGACTAAAAAGGAACATATCCTTTAAATCTGAGTATTAAAACTAAAATATAAAGAATTGAATGATCGATCATTAAATCCTATGGTTTATAGAAACTTAAAAATAAAAAACCCTTTTATAACAAATGGGATAAGTTATATCGCATAAATGGTGAGATAATAGATAATTGTGGTCCACTGAGATCCGATCCAGACCCAACCTGTTGACAGACCTACTTACAAAGTTTAAGCGCTCGCTCTCTCTCTCTCTCTCTCTCTCTCTCTCTCTATATATATATATATATATATACAAGAAATTAGGAAATTTTTTTGGTAAAATGCATTTTGACCCCTTCAAATTTACAAAACCTGCAATGACACCCCATATATTTTAAAAAAGGGTTAAAGACATCTAAGTCCCTACAAACATGGGAAAACTCATATAAGTCCCTACTAAAATTGAGACAGACGTACGAGTCCCTTGAAACTAAAAAAAACCCAATTATCATCCCTGAGTTAAATTTCCATCCAAACTTAACGAAATATTCTCATAATATTCCATCACATATAATTGTGTAGACATTGAAGTCCTTATAAACAGTCATAAAGATAAATTAGTACCTACAAAAGATAAAATTGCCCCTGAAAGGCTTTTACATTAAATTGTGTACACATTGCAGTCCCTATAAACAATCATAAAGACAAATTAATCCCTACAAAAGACAAAATTGCCCCTAAAGATTTTTACATTTAATTGGATAAACATTACAGTCCTTATAAATAATCGTAAAGACAAAATGGTCCCTATAAAAGACCAAAATGCCCCTAAAGAATGCATTCTACAGGTTAAAATATTGTTTTTACATCCAAATTGTGATCTTCAGGTGGAGTGTGATTGATAGGATAGAAGATGAAAAAATAAATAAATAAATTATATTATTTGTCTTTATGATTGTTTATAAGGACTGTAATGTCTACACATTTAAATGTAAAAATCCTTCAGGGGTATTTTTGTCTTTTACATGGACCAATTTGTCTTTACAATTATTTATAAATACTGTAACGTTTATTCAATTAAATGTAAAAGTCTTTCATGGACAATTTTATCTTTTGTGGGGATTAATTTTCTTTATGATTATTTATAGGGACAACAATGTGCATACAATTTAATGTAAAAGTCTTTTAGAGACAATTTTATCTTTTGTAAGAATTAATTTGTCTTTATGACTGTTTATAAAGACTTCAATGTCAACACAATTATATGTAATGGAATATTCTGGGAATATTTAATAGGGAATTATATGGGTTTTCTCATGTTTGTAGGGATTTATATATCTTTAATCCTTTAAAAAAACACTTATATCCCCTACTCATAAATCACATGGTAACAAGAGAAAAATTATAATATGAAAAATATTGTTGCTTGAATGGATCAGTGGTTTATATTAATTAAGATATACGGAAGGTTAATTGAAATGTGGAATGCATTTAATTACTTTAAATGCATGATAAGTATAAAATATTATTTTGAGTGATAAAATAATATTTTATATTATCGATTTTTCTCTTTTAATGAGAAGTATATTGTATACATGAATGGGCGTAAAATCGTAAATACAAGAAGTGTTCTCACATTTTAGATAAATTTCAGGGGTGCCGTTGCATTTTACCCCTTTTTAAAAAAAAAATTTAAAAAAAGAGTTAGGTGGCGTTTGGCGCAGCGGAACGAGGATTTTAAATACTGATTAATAAGTGCAGAAAGAGGTTATGCTGATAATCTTTATGAGTTCAGAAAAAAAAAAAATTTGTTTGGTTGAACGGAAAATATTAAACATTTATTTAGATAATTGTGTTTGGTTGACCACTGAACATAATAACTTATTAGAAAGGTATTTTGGTCCATTTTATAAGTGCTGAATGTTATTTTGATGCTTGGTTAAAAACCTGAAAACATAATTATTTTGAGATATTAAAGATGAAATTATTTTGGTCCTCTTTTTTATATGAATTACATCAACTACTAATGTATCCTTGAAAAATGAAATTAATCCAAAGAAGCCTACACGTATTAACCAATAATTCTGAGTCAAATATATCTAATAGTAAATGCATCACTTTGATTACCAATCAAATAAAATAAAATAAACATCCCCAAAACAGCTAACCCAAACCCATCCCCAAGAAATCCGAAGAGGAGCAATCTCGGAGTGATTTGAGGCGGAGATGGAGTCCACAGGGGCTGGGGTGTCACAAGAGAGAGATAGACCTGGAGGGGATCTCCTAATGAGCAGCTAGGGTTTCATGAGGAAACACTTCAATCGAAGGGAGATGAGGTATTGGATAAGTAGATCGGCGATGGTGGTGGAGATCAGGCAATCAGGGGTCTTCTAAACAGATAGGATTAGGTGTCTTCGCTTGAGGCGCAGAGAGGGGTGAGAAGATTTGGTCCGGCGAGTAGGGTTTGCAAGGTGGATCTGTTCCTCGTCCATTTGTGGCGCAGTTT
Organism: Acorus gramineus; assembly: GCA_030737835.1. NCBI lineage: Eukaryota > Viridiplantae > Streptophyta > Magnoliopsida > Acorales > Acoraceae > Acorus > Acorus gramineus. The sequence goes on along the minus strand of CM060847.1, from coordinate 8,097,272 downwards.
GGTCCGACGACTAGGGGCCGCGGAAGGGTTAGGAGCTATGTCATCCGGCGACTAGGGTTTCATGTTATGCTCCTCTTTGTGTTTGATTTTCAATAGAGAGTTGGGTGAGGAGAGAGAGGAGGTTAAATCTGGCCTTAAATACTAGTCGTAATTCAACGTAAGTGGCAGGGGTATTCGGGTCATTTCACATCGGCAGTAAAAAGGCGATAGGTGAGTGCGGAAAAATAAGGGGCCAAGGCATAACTAAAAATTTATGGACATTTTTATCTGAATGAGGAAGGGTTTCAGCCTTTATCTGAATGTCAACTAAACATAATTAAGCTGAATAAGTACTGAATTTCAGCTTTCAGCTGAGAATAAGTACTTAAAAATCACTTGTATCGAACTCTTAGCTTCGAAGCACGGAGTATAATCTTATAGAAGGAATTCCAGTGTCCTGTACAAAATAAGGTAAAACAAACAGTAAAAGTAACCTCGGGCACTGTGAAAACACTGACCACATGCAGACGAGAAAATAAATAAATAAATAAAAATAGAAGAAAAAGAAAAAAGAAAAGAAAAAGCAGACAGACCCACCCTGTAGGGCTGTAGGTAAGCCAGGGCCGATGATGATCACATATTAATATTCCTCTGGCGGAACCTTCACTTTCCATCAGACCCACAAAAACATTAATTTATCAAAGAAAAATAAAATCAAATCAAAGGATAATAATCAGAAGACATTATTCTGTCTAACAAGATCGACTTCTCAACCATAATTCAGTCACACGTTTGCTTTATAATTGATTGACCTGTTTTTATTTTTCTCTCTCTCTTTTGATTATCTAGAATTCTAGTTAATTTGACTCACCATTCATACTAAGAACGGGACAACTCAACCAACAATAGCCATAGCCGTTAGAGCATCTTTAATTAATAGATTAGTTAATAAAAATGTTAAAGTATCATGTCATTATTTTATACCTCAACTACGCACTCATTTATTACATGAATGTTTAGTGGGTTGTTGTTACTCCAATGGACTAATCAAATAAACTAACCAAAATAAGAGTGGACACTACCTCTCCACCCACTCAATCTCTCAAATGTATTTTTTTTAAGTCTTTAATGAGAACAATCAGGTGAGACCTACATTTAGCTAGCTAAAATGCTAGCCACAGTTAACTTGAAAGATAACATTTAACTGGTGGGGCTCACATATAGCTTTCTTTTAACACGTCTATTGAAGCAATATTTTTACATGTTTTCTAAAAATCTAACATCAACTAGTTAGTTAGCATGTCCATTTAAAATGCTCTTAACAGTAAGTTGGAGATGAACAGACCACATAAACCGCTTCATTTTTATTTTAGATAGAAATTGTGGGCCAACATCCCAAATATATGGATTCTAGTTGAATATAATATAGTTGAGCGTTTGTTGCAGCAGTTTTTTTGGTTGGTTGATGGATGTTCTTAACATTGCAGAGGAGGCGGCATGTCATTCTGTAAAAATAAAGGTAAAATATCTAATATTTAAGTAAGATAAAAAAGTAAAAGAAGATTTTTCATTGCTAGCTTCTCTGTCTCTGTGTATATATATGTTTGTGTTTGAGGGGTGGATTTGATTTCATCCTATCTCTAAAATTTGATGTTGTAAATTAATTGAGTCTAACATTTTCCAATATATTTTGACTCAACAACAAATTTACAACAACCAAAAAAAGAATATTTAGATATCAAAAGATATATATCAACGGCATGCAATTTATCCCCTTCACGCCTGTTTGATTGTGTGAGGATACCAATCACAAATGCGTGCGGTTATTCCCACCGTTGATTGTCAATCCCACCGTGCAACATTACCAAAAAAATCTAGTTTTTCATTTTCATAAAACTGCATTAATCCCACCACCTGTGCATGGTTATTTGCCAAGGTGTTGTTGAGCTAAGTTCATTAGGTTGATAGAGGGTTATCAAGAAAATGCCATTTAATTGATAGAAGTGCCGTCAAGAAAACATATCAAGTTGATGGTGAACCATCGAGAAACCACTATCAGGTTACACACATCTGTCGAACTAGATTCAAAGAGATTATGAAGAAATAATTCGACTAGTTTTAACACTGAATATGTCGAAAAGAATTTTTATTGCTTTTTTCTTACTAAATATGACATTGAAACACAATGTCGCCTAAAACATTCACAAAAAAAAAAGATAAAAAAAAAATGGCATAACTTTCACAATAAGTTTACCAAATATTTAGATTACTCTACCTAAGAATCTAAGAACAAATAAACTTAATTAATTGGTTGATTTCAACAACAAAGCAATTAGGGATGAATGAAATGATATTTTTTTTATTCAAAAAAAAAAACTAAAATAAATTCTATTTTTTTGTGTAAACAATCAAACAAAGTAAATATATAGCGTCCTCTACATATCCACGCAGATTCGACGAACATATGTCACACATTTTAAGCTACCCTTTGACAGAGGTTAGTAGTTTGGAGCCCATCTGCCTGACACACCTATGTTGAACTAGGCTTCTGTTAACTCAGAAATCCTGCTTGACACACTTCAATCAAAATATATAGTGGTGATTCGACGGTGTATAGTCATGTGAAGCCCATCTACCTGACACCCCTCTGTCGAACTAGGCTTCTGAGTGCTTGACACACTTCTGTTATAATATATAGTGGAGAGTTGACGGTGTATAGTCAACCAAAGTCGATCTGCTTGACAAACATCCGTCAAATTGACGATACCCTGTTGAACTGGGTTCAAAGAGTCATTTTGAAGAAGTATTTGACTAGTTCATGTCTACATAACATATAGAAATTGGACATACACATGTCGAACTGGGTTCATATTTCAACAAAACCAATTCGAACTGGATTACATGTTCCTGTTTAGTACAATAAAACAATCAAATTTTCATGCATTATTAAACTGTACCACATTGACACATCCATGCATTATCCACAAACATTACAACAACACATCTTGTAGTAATTTGAAATCTTAAAAAAAGGGCCTAAATAACTTGATCCAAACAAAAGAGGGCCTAAATACACAAAGCACATGGGTCATTTCTGTCTAAGAATGTCTCGGATTTTTTCAAACCACCATGGTCTATATTGGAATCTACCTGCTCTATCTCCTGCATCGCTACGATATCTTCTTCTAACCTATTGGCGTCTCCACCGACTATATCTTCTTGGGCATATGGGATGATCAATGTTGATGATACACCTTTTGCCAGTCTTTTTGACCGGTGTCTTCGAAGCGATGTGATATGTGGAATGCGTTTTTTGGGGGCCATTATACAATTTAATTCATTTGATTTATATATTAATGGATACACAACATTGATAAAGACATGTCATACACATTTTATCATTCTTTGTGAAAAACTAGAACATACATTCAAACAGTCTACATTAATCCAATGTGTGGGCATTCAAATCAATCCTAGAATACAAATAATCATCGATGAATATTCCATATAACAATAGTAGTCACCAACATCCTAAACCATGATCGAGTTAACAATGATGACATAACATAGGGTTTAAACCAAACTTGCGATCACAATCATAGCTTTCAATTCATAAAAAAAAATAGAAATAATAGAGTATAAACTATACATTTGTCTTACAGTACCATAACCTCCTATAAAAATCTTAAATTTCAATGAAAAAACCAATCTCCCTTACCATATAGAGTTTAAATCAAACAAATGCAATCACAATCGTAACTTTCAATCAGAAAATTGAAAAAATAAATAGAACATAAACCATACATTCCACTAAAAAAATTCTAACTTCATATCAAACCCCAAATATGAATTACAAACCAATCTCCTTTATAATATATGGTTTTAACCAAACAAAAGCAATCACAATAATAGTTTTCAATTAAAATAAATAAATAAATAGAGTATGAACCATACATTTGTCTAACAATACCCTAACTTCTAATCAAAACCCTAAATTTCAATCAAAATCCATTTTCACTTGTAATGTAAGGTTTAAATCAAATAAATTCAATCAAAATCTTAGCTTATAATTGGAAAAATAAATTAAGCCTTAACTATACATTTATCTAAAAATATCCAAATTTTCTATCAAAACCCAAAATTTCAATCATAAACCTCAATACTTAAAAATAGGGTTTAAATCAAACAAAAGAAACTAAAATCATAACTTACATAAAGAAAGAAAAAATTCAGCCCGACCCATACATTTATCAAAAAATACTCTATCAAAACCCTATCTTTCTATAACAACCCAAAATAGATGTACAATAGAAAGGGAACAACCAATAAAACTCATGAATCCCACCAAAACCATATGATGTAAATGATATTTGAAAAATCAGAAACATTTACCCCTTTCTTTCACTTTGGGGGCGTTGCGTGGGTCGAAGGCGTGGACTGTTGTAGGTGATGACGATGAATGGTGGTAGGCACTCATGGCTTGTCGACTGATGCTCACACCGGCTGGGTTGCAAACCAGATGGGGAGATGGAAAAAAAAACGCAGAGAGAGGGGCAGGACTTAGGTTGAAGGCTCAAATGAGAAGGGTGGTGGGGTTGGGTTTAGGTTTAAACACTATATATTTGAAAGTGGTTTAGTATAAAAGAAAATGTGAGGTGGGAGGTTTATGAGGATGATGATTCTGGTAAATAGGGTGGTGGGAGCAATTGCACCCAACACAAAAACCATCCTTCCGCATCATCCCATTTAATGGCTGGTATGTTTAATTCCACGAACTGAGACTAATTTAATTCCAAAAGAATGTTCATCTAATTTGGGATCTCAAAGGACTCTCATACCATGTTAGAATAAAAGAAAGGGTTAAAAGCATCTAAGTCCCTCCAAACATGGGAAAACCCGTGTAAGTCCCTACTAAAATTGGGACAAACATACTAGTCTCTGAAAACTCAGAAAAACCCAATTATTATCCCTGCGTTAAATTTCAATCCAAACTTAACGGAATATTCCCAGAATATTCCATCACATATAATTGTGTAAACATTGAAGTCCTTATAAACAGTTATAAAGATAAATTAGTCCCTGCAAAGACAAAATTATCCCTAAAAGACTTTTACATTAAATTGTGTACACATTACAGTCCCTATAAATAATCATAAAGATAAATTAGTCCCTGCAAAAGATAAAATTACCCCTGAAAGACTTTTACATTTAATTGAGTAGACATTACAGTCCTTATAAACAATCGTAAAAACAAATAATATATTTTATTTATTTATTTTTTCATCTTCTATCCTATCGCTCACACTCTACCTGAAGATCTCAATTTGGATTAAAAAAAAATATTTTAATCAATAGAATGCATTCTTTTTACCTTTTTGTTTGTAGGGAAATAAAAAAAGTGGCATAAGTTTATTAAAATTCTCTCTGTCAGGAATGTAAATAAACAAATTTTGTGGAAAATCATATATAGTTATTTCAAAGCAAGCAAACATATTAAAAAAAAAGAGCATTATTTATTACTTGTTCAGGTAGAGTGTGAGCAATAAGATAAAAGATGAAAGAATAAATTAAAAAATTTATATTATTTGTATTTATGATTATTTATAAGTAAATAAGGACTGCAATGTCTACACAATTAAATGTAAAAATCTTTCAGGGGCATTTTTGTCTTTTATAGAGACCAATTTGTCTTTACGATTATTTATAAGGACTGTAATGTCTATCCAATTAAATCTAAAAAATTTTCAGGGGCAATTTTGTCTTTTGGATGGACTAATTTGTCTTTATGATTATTTATAGGGACTGCAGTGTATACACAATTTAATGTAAAAGTCTTTTAGGAGCAATTTTGTTTTATGCAGAGACTAATTTGTCTTTATGACTGTTTATAAAGACTTCAATATCTACACAATTATATGTGATGGAATATTCTAGGAATATTCCGTTATGTTTGGATGAAAATTTAACTCAGGGATGATAATTGGGTTATTCTAAGTTTTCAGAGACTCATACGTCTATTCCAGTTTTAGTAGGGACTTATATGGGTTTTCCCATGTTTATAAGGACTTAGATGTCTTTAACCCTAAAAAAAAACAAATAACAATGTGACCTAATTCATTAAAAGAGAGACAAAACCTTTTATATAATAGTATAAGAACTAATAGATGTGTAATACAATAATAACATAATACACATGGTATGGTATTTTAGTAATCTCAAGAAATATATATATATATATATATTCATTAAAGCGATACATGTAATTTTTTTTTTCTTTTTTTACGAAGATAAAATTTAAGTTTCATTGTAGTATTGTTTTATTTTGTAAAAAAGAAGTAAAAAAGAAGAGTTTGTTGGAGTTTCTTTTGGGGGGCGACTGAGTGAACGGTCAGAAGAGAAAACGTGTAACGAGATGAGTTAGAAAAGTCCACTTTCACTTTGATCGCGCAAGGTGGCGGACGCGGTGGGACTCAAGAAGAAGAAGAAGAAGAAGAAGAAGAAGTCACATGTAAATAGGTGGGTACACACACCCTTCTGGTTGTTGCTTTGGCGTTCACATGACTCACATATAAATAGGTAGGTACACACACCACTACAGTCTTCTTCTATTCTGCTTTGATTATGCAAGCCGCGTATGCATTCTTCAGGCTCATTCATTCAGTGAAGATCACCTTCATATAGTCAGTCATTCTGCTACCACTACTTCATCTGCCTGTTACCTTGACCTTTTTATTATGCCTCAGTTCAATTGACCCCCAAATCCTTTGAGTCCATTTTGGCATCCATGAACCATCCTTTGAACTTTAACAACAGCAGCGTCTTAATAGTCAGGTCTATTAATTTTCTTTACTTTACGTCTTGGAATCAATCAAATTATGTAAATGCTTTGATCATCTTACCTTTTTGTTGTGTTTATTACCATGGCATTCACATACAACTGTTGAAGTTGTAATCCCAAAATGCGCTTCAAGTCACAGTGCTAATTTTCATTTTCTCTCGTGTCAGCCCTGAAGTGTGCATTATTGTACTGTTCTAGTTGGAAAAGATATTTGTACCACTTTCCTAGTGTTGGGCTCTTCTCATATATTTGTTATAAGTTCTACCTGTGGAAGTTTAGGGAGTAAAGCTTTGTTAATCAATACGGTCCACAATAAACCCATACTCACAGAGATCTGACAGGATTGGTCTAGAAGAAGAGTAATCTGCATATCTGAAATTGTGTCCTAAGATGCACATGATTTTAGTGGGTGGACATAGAAATCCAAGTAATTTTTTTTTTCTCTAGAAGAACTGTTAACACAAGGGACATGTGAAGACCAAAAACACTAAAACATTTGATACAAGGAAGCATTAGATTTCTAATATGATTTTTTGAAGATAACAACGAATATGTTCAATGTGCAAGGCAAGGAGGTGAGAAAAAGGAGCCAATAGATATTTCTGGTTTCAACAACAAAATGATTTGGAAGCATGTCAAGGATATGTGTGGTCATGGAATGACATCACAACATAGCATTCATTATGACCGACAAGGATTAATAAAGTTTTAGAATAAATGGGATCGGAAGTGGCTACTCTAAGTAGCATCAGTGTTTTAAACTTTTGCTGTGTCAAGTATATTGGGTCAATGAGGGATGTTAGAGTTGCCATCCCATTATACCGCCATTTGAGATTGTTAATTAAGGCTCTATTAGAGGTGATAGAGTCCATTACTATTTGTATCATGCTAGCAAGTCCGTATTTGGGATTTTTTGTTGTAGTGTTCAGGATGCAAAAATATTTCATTGGCTGATTAGAATTGGACATTCACATGTATATGTATTATGTCCTACTGTTGTAATGTTGAGAATCTTTATGTGACCGAACAGTGAATAAGTTTAGTTGCATATATCCTTTTCCTCTATGGGCCTGTGGTCCACCAAAATTATCAGTATCATGAAAATATATTCCTACAGTAAAGCTATTTCTCAACCTATATATATTTTTAAATTAAGTGTGGAAAAGGCTGTCTACCCTGAAACATTCCTGCATCCAATTACATTAAAAAAATCAAAATGTGAAATCAAATGTTTAAAGAGTGCACCTTAATGTTCTTTGACTGAGTGCTTGTTCAATAATGCTCTTAGCTCATGGTTAGCTGATTGGTTCACTACGAAGGTATAGATGGGGAAGAATTATGCATCACGTAGTTAACCACTCTTCCTTCTACAGTTCTACCTGACTTGATATATTTTTTTTGAAGGATAATGATAGGCTGACAGCCCTTAGTATACTGGAGCTGTGTGCCATTCCTTGTTTTAGTCCAGTACTAGAAGGTTTCTCCTAATTTTTTTTCTTTCAGAAAACAGTATTAAGAGTCTTGTAAAGAATTTTTTTAAATTCATATACATATTGTACATATGATAAATAATGCCAGAATGATATATTTGGGCATTCGATTCTGTTAGCCTTCTGATAAAAAAAATAGCCACCAAGAAAAGATCATAAAGAATATATATATATGTATGTATGTATGTAGAGCAACTGAACTAAAATTTAGCTGATTTTATATGTTTCTATGATGTTTCATTTCTCTTTTAATCCGTATCATAAGTAACTCCAGCTGTATGACAAATGTGCAGGCGTCGAGATACCATTTTCCATGTATATATTATGTCTACTTCAATATAAAGGATTGAAATGGAACTATAAGCTATATTCATGCAATAGATTGAGTCCAATCATCCGCCTTGGAGTGCGTGGTGTCTTTAAAAAGTTTATTAAGTCAATTGAAATGTTAAATTAACTGAGGGTTTGCCACTGGAGTTTTATTGCATGAAATTCTTTTACATTGGGATGCCCGTGTTTGCTGGTATGTGGTACCCATGCATGCATGCATGCATGCTCATGTACTCATGCATAAACAATTAGAAATTATATAAAGTTGCTGGTTTGCTACAGATTATGCTATACTACTCTGGACTGTAGCTGATCCTGCCGTGGCTTATTATTTCTCTGATCAATTCTTAACAAGCCATAAATTCGTTTTTAAATTTTTGGCTTACTAAAATGAGTATGCATATCTTATATATGAGATAGCTGAACTTCCAAAAACAGGTGATAATCTAAGTTAGCCTTCATAGAATTATCAGTGTACATGTAACATATTTCTTCCTACCACAAGCAAATGTTAAAAATTGAAGGTTATTGGAGGGAGCCAGATCTGATTATGGTCTCTTTTTAGAATAAAATTTCTGGACAGATCTCTTAGTCACAACGAACTCTTCACATTACATACCCTTTGTAAGTTAACCAACTCCACAATAATCTCCTAACTATCCAACAACAGATCTAATCCAATCAACTAACAGAATAATCCAATTAAATTCTCGCACAAGTAGCTACCTAGACCCACTTTGATTACAACATAACACATCATAATTACCTGAACCCACTTCGATTCCAAGTTTACAACACAAGACATCACTGCAACATGATCCCATCAAAACCAAGTAACATATTTTTCTAAATATAGTGTATGCATATCCCATGCAAGTGACAGAACATGATAAATCAGTGAGGCTTTATGTTATGATGATCTTCCAATTGTACTAAATCCATATGAATGATCATTTTAATGAATATTTAAATCTTCCCAAGTTACTTTATATCCTTTTATTCTCACCCAGCAACGTGTAACAACATCAATGGTGTTGATTGATTTATCAATTATTATCTACATATAATGCAGGTGCTCCCATTAAATTAAATTATTGTCATAAAGAGTGCCCATAACAAGAACAATAGGACAGCATGAAATTCTGGTGTTGATTATCCATCCTGCTATGAATTTGGCGTAATTGTGGTGTTGATTATGCAAGTGTGAGCTTGTGCTCAATGCTCACACAGCCTAACACAGAGAAGGCTTTCTATCTTACCTCTATTACAGTCCCCAACCGGACCCAGGTCTATGGTGCCCTGAATTGTCATCAACCATTAAGGTGGGATGAATGTGTACTCTGAAGCATATATTTTGCCTCTTTGTTTCATTCTTATTCTTTTGCCTCTTTGTTTCATTCTTATTCTTTTGATCCCCCTCCTTTCCCACTCTGCTAACTTGATAAAGTGTCATTTCAGAAATATAAACCACAGATTTTTTGTCAATTATCGTTCCATTTCTTGATGGTTCCAACTTTCAGTGGCGCGTCATTAAAACACGCCCATTCACATTCACACTGACAAATATCTGTCTTGTTGATTAGGAGATTCTCATTGGATGGTGCATGAGGGTCATACGTCTGCTTGTCATTGGTGGACTCAAATGGTAAAAGCAAAGTCCTTCCATTCCTTCCCAGAAATAGATCAAATGCTAGGAAAGTTGTTCCTCTTCTTTTTCCGAAGATTCCCTCCAAAGGTGGTGGTTCTCAGGCATTTCCTGTACGGATTGACCATTCTCACAAGCAATGGGGTTTCATACCTAATATTAATTCTGATCGACAAAAGGTGTTTTCGACTTGAATCAATGTCACTACTTACCGCATGCTTGAATGAAATCCTCATCAAATTGAATGGAGAAGTATGAAAATTGTCACCAGAATCATCCCCTTGTGCTCAAGGACCACTCAGTGAAAATGATAGGAACCTTGGTGATTGGAAAGAAACTAGAATCTAGAGACAGATCTTTGTGAGCTTGAGTTGATAAGGATTCTAAATATCATCAAGATGAAGGGTGCATCTCAAGGACCACTTTGCAGTACAGAATCCTAGCACTGTAGCTAGGAGTCATTGTCATGAAATGCCAACCTTCCCTTTGCAGATAGGCTACGTGTCAATCCTACAATTACTGGAGCAAGTTGAATGGAGGTCCCTTCTGTTCTGTGGATCCAAACCCTCCACATTCATGAAAAAGTAAAATTAAAGGGAATGCTTAACTGATTTTGTATCCTCAGGCCTTGGAAAGTGTCACCTTATCAAGAATATCTGGGATCCTTAGCCAAGATTGTGTAAAACGACATGAATAACTTGACTGCTCTGTGCTGAGCTTACAGAATCTAGCCTCTAAGGCTTCTCACACATAATCAGCTTAAAAAAAAAGTGCTTTTATGTGAAAAAAATTGGTGACGGTGCCTTGCCCGGCTATAATGGAAGAAATGAAAGACAGTAATGAGAATGATAATACCTGAAATTTTTTGCATTCTGAATTTTGAACTATACATATAGTGAATGATCTCAGGGTTCAGTTTAGATTACATGCTGATGAACATATGACTTTTTTTTGTTAGGTAAAGATTGAGACTCGAACCCATGACCTCATGGTTCAAACATTGAGCTACGGGTCCAATCCCATTTGATGAACATAATATTATTAGTGAGGAATCAAAATCAATGTTTTACTCATTATATTTTAATCCTGAAGTGACCAAAATTCTAGAAGGCAAGGTGACAATCAAAGAGTGACCAAATGTGCCCAGGTATTATATTGCATAATCAAAACTTTGTTGACTACAGGATATTAGCTCGTTTATGCCCTCATTATTTTTTTAACACTGTTTGTCTTCTGTAGTTAGTGATGTAATTGTTCGAGATCACATGGAAATGAAATTTACAGAGAAAGCGACAGAGATAAAGAGAGAGAGGGAGGGCTATTAAATGATGAGGCAATAATACGCTTATCCCAGTCTCATCGAATTGAGGTGGGAATTATGTGTCCTTTCCAGGGAACAAGTGGGAGACGGGTTTTGAACAGTAGATGAGTCATGTCACACCGAGACAATAGAGCAATATCTTGAACATAAACAGGCAAGTGAGAAGCTAATTCCAATGTATGGGATTATCCATCCAGGGTGCTAGAGCATGCATCCTCCTGATAATTCCAACCCTTGTTATTCCCCTTCCAATTTCGGAGGAGTGACTTTCATGGATTTTAGCAGTGATGATGAGTTAAAGCTGGGCACAAGTGGCAGAAAGGTGACAACAACATTGGGGCCCAAGATTGAGGTTCTCCAAACCAACTTGCTTGAAGGCATATAAGATATGAAAAGCAGGTCTCTCTTTTAGATTCATGCCGATATTCGATCTTTGCTGGGTTTTCCTTTTCAAATTCGATCTTTTTCCATGGCCTTTCCAGACCACAGTTTTGTCATCCATCATTGCCGGACTTGACAAAAATCAGCAGTTACAGGTAAACAGTTTTTTCTTATTCTTTTTTGCCCCTTGTAATGAACAATGCCACAATGTTAAACAAATACTATATTATAAAATACCCATTTCTATTTGTTTTTCTTTATCAGTGTCCCATTCATAAGATTTGCTCTGTCTTTGCAAATATTCTTACTGCATTAAATAACTTGGTCAAAATTTACCTCGCCATACCATAAAGTTTTCATGTCACCAGTTATCTTGATCTTCCCTTGTTTTTTTTCCTTTTTTTTTTTTTTTTTTTTTGTTTATCTTTGAAAAACCACTATTATTGCTTCTCTTAGATTCCTATTGACAAGATTCTTAACATGCTAAGATGGTATCTTATCATATTGGCATCTTGATTGCGACTGCAACCATAAACTAAAAAGGTCTGGCCACACCATATAACCGTGTTGAAGACCATGGTGATAGATAGATAGGATGCCTTTTGGAATAAAAGAAAACAGAGGGCTTGAAAAAAGTCGTGAAGCTCGTGGCAACGGAACGCCCATTTCTTTGATTGAATTGTGTTATATGTTTTTCTAATATATGGGAGGAAAAAGACGTATTTCTTTACACAGAAAATTCCATCTTTGGACAGATGCCATACAAAGTGCTGCCGGCTCCCTCAGCACCCAAAACCAAAACACCCCATCTCATCCCTCTTCTTGGGATAAAGATGATATAAATGGACACAACAGCTATTAATCTGCTTTTAGGTAGCCTACCATCTTTTAATTGTTAGGAAGACAAGGAAAATAAATAAATGAATGATGTTACTGAAATGATTACCCAAACCCTATTATATCTACAAAACCCATATAAAGGCAAACATGTTGCCTTAATCTTTGTAGGGGATTAAGCTACCTACCTACCACCTATTTGTTTTCACTCATGAGGTGTTGATTATGATTTACCAGAACCATGTCATTGTTTTTTTTTTTAAAAAAAAAGTAGACTCTTATTATCGTCATTTTTATTGAGCAAAACATGATTATTGTCATTATTATTAAGCAAAACGTAATTATAAGTTCAAATGAGAGGTGAGAGGAATAGAGAGAAAAACAAACGCACAAAAACAAAGAAAAAAAAAAGGGGTAGTTACACCCTCAACGGTGAGGTAGTTGATTGGATATCAACCAAAGAGAGGAAAGGAACCACGGTAGAAAAAAGCACCCTGTGAAGAGAGATGGATTCCCTCTCACTGACACCACTGCCACCTGTAATTATTTGCAGGGAGCTGACGAATGTATCAAAGTACGGACGCTTCCATTCACCACTTCAATCCAACCAGTGATCCTTTTTGGGTTCTTCTTCTAAACAAACCGGTGAATAATAATTATTTAAAAAAAAAAAAAAAAGTGTCGGCCATCCATCCATCCATCTGCACACATAAAAACACCAGTGCTGCCTGCCTGGCTCGATTCATCCAAAGTACCAAAAGCAGTGTTACTGAAAAAGCACAATTGAAATAAAAAGAAACCTGGAAGTACGGATCCCCCGCTCGTGATCCCCCCCCCCCTCCCTCTGAATACGGTGGGACCACGTACGATAAAATTTAATGCATTTTCTGCTGAATAAATCGGGACCGGTTTAATATATAATGTCATGTCAACATCTCATCTCCCTCGGGGGTCAGTTGCCAAATTTAACGAATGGTTGCCATCCCAACCTTGGTTACTATTATTTTTCATTTCTAATTTTTTACACTGGATGAATAATACTATTGTTCTGGTCTGGCCCTCTCTTGAAATGTAATAAGTAGAATCGTGTGGTTCCAAAGAAATACATGACATGTTTATTCTCTCTACTCTGCGACGGAAGTTGGTTTCTTTTTCCCCAAAGCCAAGATATATTCGCCCTCCAACTGGCTCCACCACATGACCCCCCTCGTCCTATATATAAGGAGCACATACCCTCCATCCATCCACCACCACCACCACCACTCAACAGCTCAACTCTCCCACATTCCCATCTCTCCCTCTCCCTGACCACCCTTGTCACTTCCAATTCCATCGTTCGTAGTAAGAGAAGAGAAAAAAGGATGTCATCGAGGAGCTCGAGCTCGACGTGGTCAAGGGAGGAAAACAAGCGATTCGAGAGGGCGCTGGCTGTGTATGACAAGGACACTGCGGACCGCTGGCACAATGTGGCCAAGGCGGTCCGTGGAAAGTCCGTCGAGGACGTGAAGAGGCACTACGACATCCTCTTGGAAGATCTCAGGCGCATCGAATCCGATCAGGTCCCACTCCCCATTTACAAGTCCTCCGGCGCTTCCAAGGTTGTCAGCACCGACGAAGAGCAGAGGTCAATACATACACTTCCTTCTTCTTCTACTAATCAATCCCTCATCATCATCTTTATATTACATTTCAAAACACTTGTATCTTATTAATTTCTCTCTAATCTCCTCTATTTTCTGTTCTGTTAGTTGAGCCACTATTGCATAAACAGAGGAGAAGAGGTCAATACATACTTTTCATTCATAAGATATCCTCGTTCGCCTGATCTCCTGCCCTCTTATCCTGTCATTAGCTGAAACCAGCAAAGCCCCACATGAGATCTAATCCCTTCTCCCCTCTGCACGTGCTCCCCCCCTCCCCACAAAAAAAATAAAAAAAATTAAAAAAAAAAAAGAAGAAAAGAAAAGAAAAGATCCATCCATATTTTATTTTATTTTATTTTTTAGTGTAATATAACTAAAACTTACTTTTTATTTATTTAATAATAAAAAAATCTATGGATTCTGTCCTTATTCATGTTTGTTAAAATCAATATAAAAAAATTCTCACTTTTTGAGTTAAAAGTGAGTTAATTGTTCTCTTACCACTTGCCCGGTCCCTTGTCTCCCTAATCCCACCATTTAGCTTTTTATCAAGTAAGACTGTAATGTCTAGCTAATAGAACCAGATGGCCACCTTATTTGTGAGGTTCTTCAGGCCTCTGTATATGTCAGATCAAAGGGTGTCGGCTTCTATTTAACCATCTTCTCTGTTTTCAATGTTTGGTTGTATCTGCTTCAGATGATGTACTCTTCTTTGCCATTTCTTTTTTTGGTGCTTATGACACTTGTTTGCATGTATTGCAAAACCATAAAATCTGACAAACGAGAAATTAATGGTTCATTTAATGGAATTTGTCTTGTTACTGATTCCCCACTAAAAAATAATTTTAACATATATTGATATTTCTCCTTTGAAGCAGGCTCCTCAGGTACCTGAAGTTGCAATGAAGCGTAGGCCAGACAGGGCTAGCTACATCACTAAAGATGATTATATATATATATATATATAGGACCGCCTCTCTTCTTATGTGAAGATTGTCGATGGGCAGTAGAAGCAATGAAGCATATGAAACAAGCTTGTAAAATGTATTTCCCTTATTCTGTATGGTTTGTGTCTATTTTGTCTCATGTAAATGTACTACTGGAGATTGAACCATGAATGCATTGGTTCTCGTCTTCTTATATATGTAATTTCCAGCCTATATAATGAACCATCTGATATATTTAGTTGTCATTCTCATTTATCCTTTTTTTTTTTTTAATTATTTGGCAACCACATATCATATTAATATTCTCTTTGACTACAGTTGGAAAAAGGACCAAATGCAAACAAATTATTAACATACATTAATATTTTAGTGAGCAATAAATTTGGTTATTTCTTTATTCCTCTCACCTCCGATTTGGACTTATACATTTATTTTTTTTAATAGAAATGTTGGTAGCAAGTTCTACCTTATTTCAAAAAAAAAAAAAAAACAAAGAGGTTTTTGGGTCACATTCTTGTATAATAACAAAGCAGAACCTCATGCATGTATAAGTTGTGATGAAGTTGCAAAATTAGAAGGAAAGCAGAGAAGTTTTCAGGAAAATTTGGATACATGTTTATTTTTTTGTTAATAACAAATAAGATGGGAGCATTTTCATGAGGTTTCTTTAAACTGTGTATTATATAGGATAGACCATCTTTAGTAGCAGTCAAAATAAGTTCTTGTAACAGGAAAACAATCGCCGCTTGATATGGACCCTGAATTCTGAAATGCAGTTTTCCACTGTATATTAATTTGCTTGTTCACATACAGAATTCAAATACTTTTCCTCCTTGACAACATGCACAGTTTTTCTCTGATGTGCTAGAAAAAAATCGTGTATATGCACAAAAACGGGGCTATATTTTTTGGGGCTGTTTATGTTCATTTTCCAGTGCTCCAATAATTACATTAGAAAGAACAGAGCATATTTTTAAAACTAAAGCAGTAGACGAGGGCATATTCCAAAAGATTGTCTCATCATGTGAGTGGTCTATGTACCTTATATAGGACGTCCGGTACTGATGGACATAATCAGTCGTGGCCGCGCTTTTGACAGCACACGTGTCATGTTAGTGACGGCTGACAGGTATTTTTAAGGGTTAAAACTTTCAAGTATGTGTAAATATGAATAATCTCATGTAAGCCCTTATCAAAAACCTTTCTCAAGTTATTTTTTCGGACGGACATACAAGTCCTTGAAAACTCATAAAAATCCGTTTACATATCTGATTTGAATAAAAATTAATCATAACTCAATCTACCATACTTAATTTTAAACTATAATCATGAAACGATTAAATTATCCTTAAATTTTTAACTATTTTCAATCAATACTTAAATAAATTAAATGAAGAAACATTGAAAGTTTTACAAAGATAATATGATTTTTGCATGGACTAATTTGTTTTTATGATTATTTATGGAGAGTATAATGTTTACACAATTACATTGTAATAAAATATTCTGTCAAATTTGAATGAAATTTTAACCCGATGATGATAATTAGGTTTTTGTGAGTTTTCAGGGATTCATGCATATGCTGCAACTCTCATAGGAACTTATATGAGATTATCCATGTATGTAGGGATGCAAATGTCTTTAACCATATTTTTAAAAGATAAAAAAGGGAAAACATATTTTTAATTATATCAACAAAATCGATGTTGGGGTATTGCATAACTCTCAGGCCCGTTTGGCTATAGGAATAGAGGGGGAATAAACAGGAATAGACATGAAATAGGCAAAAAAATGGCGTTTGGATGAAGGGTATAAGAAGGAATCTGTATGCCGGAATAACCAAGAATTAAGGGGTATAGTAATCCCTCCTTTTACATAGAATTAGCATATTCCAACAACAATCATAAGTGGGTCCCACAGTTTTTTTTTTTTATTATTTCAAATCACCTGTCATCACCTCTTATACATCAATGGGGCCCACATGTCAAATCAACTTTTTACACCTTATTCATATCTTATTCTTCATCAACCAAACACTGCAACCTTTATTATTACGTTTCCCAATGAGAATAACTGAAAACACAATCAAACACAAAATCTCTTGTTCCATTGATAAAGTCAACAATTCCTGGAATAGGTATAAACCCTAGAATAGCTTATGTCTCTATCCAAACGGTCTCTCAGTAGTTGTTAAAAATGTTTATAATACAAAAATCAAGAAAAAAAGATTTAAGCTATATGTTACATACGGTGTAATCTCACTTATATTTTGTAAAACAAAATATGTAATTTGACACCGATTCTATAAAATGATCAAATTCATTAAAATATACATATCATCTCACTTTATAAAATACTAGTTTGATGTACGCGCTTTGCATGTAGTATTGAGTTTTGTGAAAATTATGCTAATAAAATGAGTGTGAAAAAACATTAGAGTTCATATAAATATAGCCTCCAAGAAATTGAATGAATAAGATTAACATGAACCTGTTTATAGGGTATAAGGGTCTGTTTGTGAAACCTCTAGAATTTGGGGGTGGATCTGCAAACAGCCCCAAAAGGGATAAAAATAGCCAATTTTTATGAGAGATGTGGTTATAATATTATGGATCTTTTTGTAACATAAATAGAGGTCATCCAGTTAAAACGCTAGAATCTAGGAGTTGATATGCAAACATCTCTAGAAGACAAAATACGCCCAATTCTTTAGGATCGACAGCGCTTTATGTATAGTATACAATCTAGGGCCCTATATGCAAAACGTCCAGCAAATGCATGCATGCATATGTATCCATTTGTCTAATGCATGTACATTCGTCTAGTAAATTCGGAAAGTACCCTGTTGGGTGACTCCTGAGTCCTACCTGCTGTGCTTTATGGACTTAAATGGATCTAATTCCATTCGTACTTTTAGTATTTATTAAATAAGACTAAAATATTTATTTTATAATTTTATAGGTATCTTAATTAAAAATATTTAATAACCAATTTTATAATATTTATATACTAATAATAAAAAATAACTAATATTATAATATTTATGATACTAATAAAAAAAACTGATTTAAATCTTTTTATCGGAAGTCATGATCCCTTATTGAAGGGTGGAGGAGAGAGAGATAGTCAAAAACAGGTGGATACACTTACTGCGTGAAATGAAGAATGATTTATGAAAATTTATAGAATAGTTAGTTTTCTGATCATTAACGCAACAAAAACATTGGTTGAAGTTTCATGAAATTTGAAGTTTGAGAAGTGGTGTTTTGATATCAGGGACTTGATTATAAATCTAAATATCTGAATGAGAGACTTGTTTGTAACACAAATACTAATCTGGTTGTGAAACAGGTAGAATCTGGGGGCAGCCGTGAAAAGATAAAATTAGCTGCATGTTTTTAGGGACCTGGTTATAACTATGAGGGACCTCTCTATAATAAATATAGGGGTCCAATTGTAAAACTGTTGGAATCTGGGGGCCTATCTGCAAATACCGCAGAAAAGGACAAAATGGTTCGCCCATTTTTGTTCGGAATGAAGGAACAGACTTGTTCGTGAAATCTCTAGCACCTGGGCGTCTATCTGCAAAATGTTCATTTTTGTCCACAATCGGCAGACTGGTACGCCCATCTCAGTAATATGCGCGATTAAATGAATTATATAAGCTCCTTTATATAATAATAGGAAGATAACAAAGAGTACATATTATTATAAATGATTTTTTTAAAATAAAAATAATGTTTGATAACTGGGATTCTATTATGTATATTTTATATTTTTGAAATAAAAAATATATTATTGTATTTTAACATATACTTATTTTTCATATAACAATAACTTTTACAACTCGAAATACACCCTCATATATCTTTTCAGTCATTTAATAGTCATCTTACGATGTATATACCTTCGTAGGTAAGATATATACCTTGTTAATATTTTTTAACATTTATTAAAAATAAGTATATTAAATTTAAAGTGGTGCAATGTTTACTATTTTTTAAAAATTAAAATATATGATAACTGTATTTGGGGTTGTATGTAGGACTATACCTAACATTAAGTGAATATCCACTCAAAGTTATATTAAAAATAAAATAAAATAAAACATTTATTCCTTATCTTTCAAGGATATTAATTTTTGGAAAGTTTTAGACTCAATCATTTTTACCAACCAAAACTTAGACCACAAAAAAAAATTCTACCATTACCTTCAATGAGAGCATGCACAGTAGATCGTATAATCCAATTTTTGACCACTACCTATTAAAATATCGATTACCAATCCTCCTAAAAACAATCTAATTAATCAATAAAAAAAACATTGCCTTAAAAAAAACTAAAAAATACTTATTTTCACGTCTAAAGAAAAATTGATACATATAGATCCATAGTCAAACTAGAAAAAAAAAAAGAAATAGAACAAATTTTAAATTCAAAAGCAAGACATCTATCAACAATTTTATGGACTTAAATAGATCCGATTCCATTTGTAATTTTTATATTTATTAATGTGACCAAAATATTTATATTTTATATAATTTTATGGGTATTTTAATGGTCTGAAAAATCTTTGGATGAAGTTTCATGAAATTTAAAGTTTGAGAAGTCATGTTTTGAAATTAGAGATCTACTTATAAATCTTGTAATCTGGATCAGTGACCTATTTGTAATGCAAATAAGGTTTAGTTGTGAAACTGATAGAACCGGGGAGTCCATATGCAGAAAGCCCAGGAAAAGGCAAAATTAGCAATTTTTTGTTAGGGACCTGGTTATAAAAATTACAGACTTTTTTATAACATATATAGAGGTCATTTTGTAAAACTTATAGAACCTGGGGATCTATCTAAAAAATGCCTGTTTGTTTACAATCAGCACACTGGTATGCCTATATTTATCGGGATCTGTCGTTTGCCGCTTAATATAGAATTTTGCAGGATTTGGTCCGATCTGCAAAGGGTACGGATAGTCCAACTATCCATTTTATTTTGAGCACCACCTTTTTTACCCCACAACCTATTATTTGGTTTATTTCCAAGTTCATAATCTTATAAAAATTTCTTATCAAAGACTCAAAGCTCACCACCTTCACATTTTCTAAAACATGCATCTTTCTTCTCTCTTTTTAATTTCCCTTCTCTCTTCTCATTCCACCCTCACTCTCTCTGTCCGCCTCCGCTTCGTCGTCGACATCCATCGGTGCAAGAATGGATCCTGACCTCCATCGACGTCCACTTCCACTTCGTCCTCAACATCCATCGGTGCAAAAATGGATCCCAACTTCCGTTGACAGCCTCCTCGGCTTCGTCGTCAACATTCGCCGGTGCAAGAGCAAATCCCGACCTCCATCGACGTCCACCTCCGCTTTGTATTTAACATCCGCCGGTGCTTTGAATGTTGGTTTTGATCAAACGTTAGATGGTTTTCTTTGTAAATATAGCTTTAAGTGTTCTCAATGTTTATCAATGGATTAATTGAAGAGACCTAAGTGTGGATAAGTAACTCTTGCTGAATTTATGATTTTTTTTCTTCTTATGTTTTATGAAATAACTTGATTTATGCAGGAATTGACACGCAAATTGTCTAACTATACACATATACTCAATACACAATGTGTCTATCATTTCAAAAAATAACATTAAAGCTTCATACATTTATGTATTCGACAGTAACCGTCTCCAATTACTACAACCATTGACATTAGTGTAGTTAAACACACAACTATAACTCATTCCAGAACCTACAGAGTTTTTTCTGTTTCCATCGACATGGATATTGTCTAAAAAATATAATTATGTAGACACTCCATGTGTCTAACTCATTCAAAAACATACATGTTTTTTTTTTCTGTTTCCATCGACAAGGTCATTGTCTAGAAAATATAATTATGTAGACATCTCATGTATCTAACGTATTCCAGAACCTATAGGATTTTTTTTCTATGTCTATCGATATAAGAATTGTCTAATAAATATAATTATGTAG
This sequence comes from Acorus gramineus, assembly GCA_030737835.1. Classification (NCBI taxonomy): domain Eukaryota; kingdom Viridiplantae; phylum Streptophyta; class Magnoliopsida; order Acorales; family Acoraceae; genus Acorus; species Acorus gramineus. The sequence continues at coordinate 8,075,876 of CM060847.1, read as the reverse complement.
ACACCCTATGTCTTTAACTCATTCAAGAACATAAGGTTTTTTTTTTCTATTTTCATCGACATGGCCATTGTCTAGGAAATATAATTATGTAGACATCATATGTGTCTAACTCATTTCAGAACCTACATGATTTTTTTTCTTTTTCATCGACATAGGAATTGTCTAATAATATAATTATGTAGACACTCTATGTGTCTAACTCATTCCAGAACCTACATGTTTTTTTTTTTGTTTTCATCGATAAAGCCATTATCTAGAAAATATAATTATGTAGACATTCCATGTGTCTAATTTATGCCAATTATTTAAGGTGGTGGGATTGACCTATCCAATTACTTGGGGTGGTGAGAAGGGGAGGGTGGTGCCCTTAATGCATTTTTGGAAGTTATGCTCGGATGACAATATTGTAAATAAAGAGTGGTGTTTAATATAAATGGGGTGGTGAGAATATCCGCCCCCATCTGCAAATAGGTTGAAGTCGTGCGTCCTGTGCCCGCTTCATATAGAATATAGATACAATTAGTTATGTGAAATATACATGTAAAAAAACATATAAAACATGTGAATATTATAGGTAGGATTTGTAACTGGGGCTGTACATATATAATGGTACTAATACAAAAGCCAAAACGAGATCAGCGTGTACAAGAAAATTTACTGAGTTTTGAATTGTATGGTAGAAATTCACCGAGAAGAAGAGCATAACACACAAATTTTACCTTGGATCAGCCAAACCGAAAATCTACTACTAATGTTTTTTTTTTTTTTGTTCTTGTCTATAGTTAAAAGTGAACTCGAATCCAAACAAACTCGTCAATTTACTGAGATTATTGTCTAATGAGGCCGGGGCTAAAAATATATAGCATAATAGCATTTATCATCGTTAAAAAGGCACACCAACAGGGTGATACTTTGTCATTGTGGAAGGGACACCAGTTGGGAACATTTTGTATTCGAGAATAGGGTTCGAAAAAAGTGAGAATTAATAAGAATAACTTTAAAATGGGTGTTTGAATTGAAACACTGAAATAAATGAGAATCTGTATATCAGAATTCTAGTCAACCCCTGGAATTAAGTTATTCCAGATTATTCAACATAAAAGAATACGTGAGCCTACTGTCAAATTAATTGTCATTACCTCTTATAAATCAACTGTACAATCAATTGTTATTGTTTTTTCACCTTTTATAAATTCTTATCTATACCTTATTCACATTTTTTTAAAAAAAATTATTATTATGTTTATCAATGAAAATAATTCAAAATATAATAATAAAAAAATATTTTATCCTTGTTTATACTTAAAAAATCATGAACCTCATAATAACTTAATTATATATCTATCCAAATGGGGGGCTTAATATTGGTGGGCGGTAAGATGACAGATCATTATATTGGGGCAAGGAGATGATGGACAATTCCGTGGAGAAAATAAATGAGCTCGGTTATATTTAGTTTTTTTTATAGTCTTATGCATCTCATTAGCCTTTTTCAGTGGCTCTATCAAGAAATACTTTTTGTTAGATATATATATATATATATACATTTTATACAAATAAATATCTTATTAATTAGATGATATGTATTATTTAGAAAAAAAATAAATATATAAGCCATTAGATGGACAGTAAAAATGGCTTAAATGTAACATTTTAAAACTAGATGTGCTCGCTGAGAGACTCTGCACGTCCTTCATTCCGTTTGATGAAGGCCGGCCCATTATCTTAGAACCAGCAACCCGCTAAGCGGCCCAATACGAGATAAAGAGGCGAGGCAGTTGTCTTCTGACATAATATATTAAAAAAAAAAAAATTAATATAATATTATATAGAAGAGATACGTGTGAAGCGAAGAGGTGTCCGCGGAACAGAGGGATCGTGGGATGTCGCCGCGTCATGTAGTTTACGAGCCCCACGTTCGCGAGGATTTATCCGCAACATCAAAACCAACAACCGTCTATTTTGTTTCTTAATTAATTTTTCTCTATTTAAACACCACAACCGCGCAGCCATTCCTATCTACAATAACGCAATATTCACCCAAATTATTTATATATTTATTATTAAAGGAAGGTTGTATTAATTATTATGGGAAAAGGAAAGCAGACATTGTTGTTGGTGTCGCTGCTGATGATGCTATTGTCGTCGTCGGTACTGTTGGTGTCGTCCTTCTCCATGGAGGAGGCCGGCGTCGAAGCCAATCGTTTCGCTGCTGATGCAAAGGACAAGACCACCGAGGCCGCCAAGCAGGCAAAGGAGGCCTCCGAATCATGGGCTGATTGGGCCAAGGACAAATTCACTGAGTCAGTACTACTCATTAATTCTCTCTTTCTTTTCTTCATCATAGTAATAATGCATTTGATCAATGGTTCGAATTGAATTTGAATGGCAGGGGAATGGGTTTCAGGCACGACAATTCTAGAGAAGCTGATAACCAGATGAAGGACAAAGCCGGTGATGCTGCTAATTTGGCCAAACAAAAGTTCTCCGACGCCGTTTATGGTATGCAATTAATGCATTAATTAATTCCATCTCTCAATGCATGTATATGAATGTGGTATTTATATATAAATAACAGGGTCGGAGGATGCTTTGGGAGCGAAGGGGGCGACGGATGAGGGGAAGAATGCGGCAGAGAATGGGTACAAAGACGCCATAAACGGTGCGACTCATGCCTACGAAACTGCAAGGGACACAATGACCAATCAGGCCAAGTCAGCCTACGAGTCTGCCAAGGAGAAGGCCTCCGATGCTGCGGCCAATCTTGGTGCCAGGATTAACTAATTATTATACATATATTATATATATTATAAGAACACCCCCTTCCCTCGATCGCTTGTAGTTCTTGCGGAAGCGTGGAGGTGTTGTTTTTTTTTTAATCTTTATTATTTTGCGTATGTTGGGAATCTGATGTGATCGCTTCCCAAATCCAGTGCTGTATTAATTTGTCCTTGACATTACTCTTTTCAATGTATAGATAAATAAATATATCTCTCACCTAATTTTGGTGGTGTCTGTATAGTTAAACAGTGAGCAGACGTAGCGTGCTAGAGACATTACCGTGAACCTTTTACCACTTGATGCAATTCTTAAGATTAAAATTGACAAAAGAAAACTCAAGACCATAACACTTCCAAGACTAATTGCAAGCTCCATCCATATATATACCCTCTACATAAAATTCATTTCGATTACCCAAATCTCTCCACTTTTGATTTACCTCTTTTGGTAATAGTTTTTCATTACCATTTCTCCTATTGCCTCTATTGGTCATTTCTTGCTTTATGTGGCATCGTAGACAAAAATATATGATCCACTGATCTTGAGGAGGTTGGGGCACACAGATTAATTGAGCGTCCACGGAAGTGGAGAGAAATTCAGCTACCTTGGATATCACTAGTCTTTTTTTCCCTCAAAGATGAATTTAAAATTATAGAGATTGAGTTCGTTCCAACGCGTGTGGGATAATTTGATTGTTCAACATAATCATGACCATTCGATTTTATAAAGACATTATAATTGAGATATTCTATCAAATTTTAAAATTAAAATTAGGATCGATTAAATTTTAACATTTTTTTTAAGAATTTAATGAAATTGTATATATCAAAATGATTAAATTAAATTGGCATGAATGTATTGGACAATTAAATTGTTCAATATACGTTGAAGATCCCAAAATTATAGTCAATTTATCTCCTCAAATCAGGGCATCTTGCAAAGTTTAATGGACCAGAACTTTCACTGTGGAGGGTGAAAAAGGAAGAGACAAGTAGGTTAAGTTGGGTGAACCCTCGCTGATTTTTAAAAAAAAAAGAGACGAGGAAGAGACAAGCAGAAAGAGAGAACCCTTCTTTAACAACGATGCCATCTTCATCTTGTCTATTTTTGGGTGTTATATTGTATAGACTTTTTTTGGGTGTTCTGTTGTATGAATTCTTATTTGCCCCAAGTATCATATGATGCATTTTATTTTCTTCTCTAGGAATATGTTGGATTCCATCAATTTCTAGAAAGTCTCCAGTTAATTCGATTGGGATTATGTCTTATCAATATTTAATAAACGATGTTAAGGTGGACAAAAAGTAAATCTCATAAATCAAGAAAATAGATTTGTTTGTTACAAATTTGTTTGTTAGAAGATTACTTGAAAATGAGTTTATTTATCTATATGAATAGCCTCTAGGATTCCATGGTAAAATTAGACATGAACGATATGCAATGTAGAAATCTATAAAGAGATTGAGAGGCTTCTAAGAAATAATAACTCCATAAAAGAGTTTATAAATTTTTTTAATGTTGTTGTATTTCAACTATTATAGTGGATTATTTGTTTTCGTCTCGTGAATATAGATTTATGCCGAACTATGTATATTTTGTGTTCTTTGTGTGATGGTGTTTCATTCTTGTGTTTGATCTCGAGTTTTGTTGATGGCTTTCATAAATTCGTTTACCAACAAATTCCACACCACGCTCACAGATACTGCCAGCTAATATAGCCTTGTTTTTTTGCTCTCCTCAGTGCGTGGCACATAATAATTAGTTCATCAATTTTAATATGGACGAGTTGATTAGGACAGAGTCATAATATCAGGAGCATTCATATTCCTAACACTGATTTCAATTGCTTTCTTTTAACGACATAATCCAATTTATTTTGTGGCTCAGTTCATTATGTCACTCATATTTTGGTTCATACCAGCGCGCGATTAGGAGACGTTTCTCTGATGTTTTGGGCGTTTTAGGCCATAAAACATGGAATTTGGAAAAATGTAGCATCATGTGGTACCACATAAAACACATTTCAGACAGACGCACCGTTTGACTTTTTGCATTCGGCCTCTCTCCGCAACAGTTATTTCATAAATATCCTGATCCCCACTCATAAGAATCACATTTTGAAGTACACATTGTTTGTTTTTTTTTTTTTTAATTTTTAGATACATTTATTTTAATTATAACATCAAAACAAATCATGTGAATTTATATATAACTGATGAAAGAAATAGAAAAAAAATGAATAAAAACAAAACTAAACAAAGCCTTTGGATTAGTAAAATGTCAATCAAGCCCGAGCTAATAGATCTTTACATATACACACTCAAAAAATTTAATATTATTAAAATACTCTATTGAAAAATCTATTATCACAATACCCTTTAAAAAATGTTATTATAAAGGATATCATGTACAATATAAATATTTTAAATTTAACAAAAATACCATTAAGAAAAGATATTCGTGCATATTTTAAATCTTTTTTAAGAATACTATTTAAATAATAATTTATTTTTTATTTTTTTACAAAATAAATTTTTTCAAGGGTACGTGTGTATATATATACATGCAAAATACATAAAAAAAAAGTCGATTTAATAATTTGATCACACATAGTCACGCCTAGTTACATAGTCATATTTGAGTCTTCTTACACAGGCCCCACTATTTAGGCCACATTCACAAGCCCTATGAGGTATTATTATCTTATTGGTTGTTTGTTTGACTTTTAAAAAAAATTAAGAAGTCAAAATACAATATTACCCTCATTTAAAACCCCACGATTTTCTCCCTCATAGATTCCATCCCCACCTTTTTTGAAAAACATATCAACACATTCAATTTATTTCAAGAAACCTATTTTTTTTAAAACCAATAAAAAAAGAAACCATTAAAAATAGAATCGAAATTCAAATTCTCTGGAATTTCTTAAAAAGAAACTGAAAAACTAAATCATTAAAAAAAACACATTTCATCAAAAACACCAAAAAAAAAAAAAAACCAAATTTTTGTTTGCAACTTCTCATTCAACCAGAAAACCAACGATAAGGAATAATCAATATTTTTTTTAAACACTGTTGTTAATTTGTAATTTTTCGATTCTAATCATCAAACAAAGTTTTTGTGATTGATGCAATTTTTTTTCTCCAATAAATGCAGAAATAAAACACAAATCACAGTATAAAATTAAAATTCAGAATAAAATTTAGTTACATTTATAAAATGTAACTTAATTTTAACAATAAATTACATTAGAAGTCAATTATATTTGTAAATGTAACTGACTTCGTTTATATAAAGCAATTAAAAGTTAGTTACATTACACAATGTAACTGACATCGAGATATAATTGTTAAATAATTTAAAGATCAAATGCCCCAGATTTAAGACTATCATATCTAACATCTAGCACCAAATTCAATAAAAAAAAATTATAACAAATGCAAAACAAACAAAAAATAAAAGGCCGTACCTGAATTGACAAACATTGGAAACGACATCCAATCGTTCAATTATGATTTCCGATTTGATCGGAGGCTAAAAAGTTCCCCGAAGAACAAATCAACGCTTGAAAAACCTCGAAAACAATCTTCTGATATGGTTTTATGTGTTCTTAAAAAAAATGTTGTAAAAGAGTCATCGAATTTAATATTTAGCATTAAATTCAATAATAAAAATGGTAACAAATGCAAAACAAAGAATATAACCGAAATACAAAATTTATTTTGGGTGGAGAAGAAAAAGAAGCCGTAGATGGGATAGACAAACAGTTGTGTTTTTTTTTTTTTTTCATCTTATAAAGCAAAAGAGAGAAGACTATTAATTACAAAAAAATCATGGGATTTGAGCCTCCAAACAAATTCAAAAAATCATGATGCATCAGCTATTGTAACCAACTCCTTGATTATGGGGAGTAATTATTGAAAAAGATAAAAATGATAAAATAGATATTATACTTTGTATTATCTTATAGAGTTTATATGGGACCTATAAAATGAGGTTTGTGAGTCATTATTGACACATTTAAGGGGGAAACGTGAACTGCTGGAAAAAGAACCATATTCATTATTAGACGCCACGTTTAGAAGGTGTTGAGATGGTACACCAAACTCTTGTAGTGTAACCATGATAATATCATCTTATAGTACACTATCTATGTCCCAGTCCCCGTGTAGCTATGAGAGAGGAGCGAGGGTCCATAAATCAGACGATTGATAGTGGTTGGCGGGGAGGGAAGACAGAAATAGGGGTGGGCCCAGCACACATGGAATTGTTCAAGAAGACAAAAACTGAAAAATAAATAAATAAATAACAACAACGTGATTGAAGATGATATATGCTGAGCTGGAAAACAATAATGGTGATTCCAATCTAAGATTACGAGTGAGCCAGCCTTGACTCATGACATGTGGGGTGGGGTGGGGTGGGGTGGGGTGGCTGTCTTTCTTTAGAGGGACCCCAAAACCGGGGCTTCATCCGTCTTGTTCTCTCTTTCTCTCTCTCCCTTGCCCACCTATATTTCTGGTTTGATTTTAGAATTTTGAACAGCGGATGAGAAGAGGGGAGACGAGACGCCCGTTTTCCCTTGAAGAATTCGGATTCGGACAATACAAACATATAATAGGGAGACAGAGATGTCGTTCAGGGAGGAGAGTGGTGGTGAGGATGGGAGGGACCTTAGGAAGCCCTTCCTTCACACGGGGAGCTGGTACAGGATGAGTTCTAGGCAATCCAGCCTCATCGATAAGCTCAGCTCCTCCTCCGCCCAGGTCATCCGTGACTCCTCCGTTTCCGTCGTCCTCTGCACCCTCATCGTCGCTCTCGGTCCCATCCAGTTCGGTTTCACCGTAAGTTTTTTTTTTTTTTTTTCGTTTGATTATTCCATCAGCGTATGATTGATCCATTTACGGTGATGTTTAATTTACAGGGGGGTTATTCATCTCCCACCCAATCCGAAATCATCAAGGATCTTGGCCTCTCCATCTCCGAGGTGAGCCTCCAATCAGCGAATGATTGATTCATTTACATCAAAAAAAAAAAAAATCCTTACTGTGCTTCTCTGATTTGGATCCTTTTGAATGGTGGGTGGAACAGTTCTCTTTGTTCGGCTCTCTATCAAATGTTGGGGCCATGGTCGGGGCTATAGCCAGTGGCCAGATCGCCGAGTACATTGGTCGCAAAGGGGTCGGCTCTCTGCTCTTACACCCCCTTTTTGTCTTTCCTCATTTTCCTTATTGTCATGCAAACCAACTGAATCCCCATCATTTATATGCAGTCACTCATGATTGCTTCCATACCAAACATCATTGGGTGGCTTGCTATTTCTTTCGCCAAAGTGAGCTGACTTCCTATTCTTTTCTCTCTTTTTTTTTTCTGTTCTTTTCTTTCAGTGATATATCTACTTTGAATGAAAAGCTTTCCTCAGCTTCCTTCTCCTTCCTCTGCAGGATTCTTCGTTCCTCTATATGGGTCGGTTGCTTGAAGGATTTGGAGTTGGAGTCATCTCCTACACAGTAGGTTTTCACTTTGATCATTCCCTGGATCAACTCAAATGCACTATTAATCTAAAATGATACCATTTTCTGCGTGTCATTGCATGTCAGGTACCAGTGTATATAGCGGAGATTTCTCCTCAGAACATGAGAGGATCTCTCGGTGCTGTGAATCAGGTTGGTTAGTTCATGTTCAAAGGTCATATCAAGCACTTCATAGTCATTATTCTTCTCAACAAAAAGAGCGTGACATTCCATTTATTTCTTCCCCCCCCCCCATCCTTTTCCCCCAATTTAGCTCTCTGTCACTATAGGGATTCTGCTGGCGTACGTCTTGGGGTTGTTTGTTCACTGGAGGGTTCTTGCTGGATTGGGTATGGATGTTCTGTTATTTTTTTATTCATTACATAAGGAAAGACATCTGACATTACTTTCTTGGGTCCACGAAACAAGTTATCATAATACAATTTTCTCCACATGATAATCAAATGACGGCCTTTATTTCCCATTATGCTCAGAAATACCATGCTGCTGCTTTGATATATTTAAGCTATCACTTATAGCAACTTGGTTAGTAGAACTTTAGAGTTGTCATCCACTACTACAATAAAAACAGAGCAGAATTGGAAGAGGACTTCATCTGATCCACTGCTATCATTACATGAAGTTTTATTGATCAGATGTCTCTGCTGGAGGCTGTTTAACATATCTTTATTTGTTTGCAGGAATTTTGCCCTGCACAATATTGATTCCTGGACTATTCTTCATTCCTGAATCTCCAAGGTGGCTGGTAAGATCAGCCATTTAGTGCCTGCTATATAATGAATGGGACTTCCTTAACATCTTCTGAAGTTCTTCTGTGAATGTGCAGGCAAAGATGGGAATGATGGAAGATTTTGAAGTTTCATTGCAAGTTCTGAGGGGATTTGACACAGACATTACTGCCGAAGTGAATGAAGTCAAGGTTGAACTGCTGTCCATATTCTATTGTTGAACAACTTATTGCAAGCATTTCTTCTAGTGCTTTTTTATATGGAAAATTTTCACTGTACAGAGATCAGTAGCATCAACAACCAGAAGGACTACAATCCATTTTTCGGATCTCAAGCAGAGACGATATTGGTTTCCTCTAATGGTACTGTAGCTTGTCTTATGAGATCATCTTATATTTTGGTAGAGTTTTGTCATCTTAGAACTACATATTTATTTAATTTGGTTTGTAATATTCTACAGGTGGGAATTGGGTTACTTGTACTGCAGCAGCTAAGTGGAATCAATGGCATCCTGTTCTATGCTAGTAACATCTTTGAAGCAGCTGGTAAGTCCCAAATATTGCATGTTGTTAAGGCAATCATCTTCTTTGAGAAATTTACTTGTGTTTTTATAATGCATATTGGTCATGAAACTGCCATGTTATGAAATGGTTAATCTATTACTGAAACCAGTGACACGTTCATATGTTTGATTGATAAGATGATTCATTATCATGAACTCAGGACACATATTTACTAGTTCAAATCCTGAATAGTAGATTCGAACATCTTAGGATAGCAAATGCAAAGCCACCAAGGGGCTTTTGTCGAGGGCCATGTCGTGACTGGGGGATGACCTTTAATCTTCTTGCTTTTTCTATTTTTTTTTTCTCTTTTCTTCATTTTAATTTTCTTTTCAGAGATAATTTTCGTCTCCTTTTGTTTGAGGGGTATTTCCCTTTAATGATCCAATCTTATCTTACAAAAAAATAAAAAGCAAAACAGCCAACATAATTTGACTGGTTTGCAAGAAAGCATTGTCAGCGATCAACATAAGCATTAGAAGTTAGAGCACAGGTAGCCATCATGACTTAATGAAGCAGGATTCTGGTTTGGTTAGTTGACAGCAGATCAGCAAATGAAGGAGTATTATTGGTTGCACAGAATCCTACAATTAAAATGCATTCATCCCCTAGAAATAACCTAGCATTCAGATATCCATGCGGTTTGTCCCTTACAAGGTCCTGGTTATTTTTATTAGACATGGTGCCAAAGAAAAAAATTAATTCCTCATTCAGCGTGTGCTTGATACTTCATTGTGAATTTGTGATAATATATATCGATGCCCTGATATAGTTAATCCTTCCAAAATTTGAGAACTCTCAAGACCTGACATAGCCATACATCACATAGATAATTTTGTGTTTCTTGCATAATATATTAATAGGGCATGGTAATGCCTGATTTATAAATAAATGCCCTACCATGATATGACAACCCTAAGTTTACTCATGGAGGAAGTGCAATACTGCAACTGTTGTTTCTAGGAAGCCAAGATCATGTCCTTGATCTTCTATCTGCAAATCTAAGTTATAGTTCTCCTGAGTCTTTTACGCACCATAGATGTTAAGGTGCCGCCTAGGTGCCATGATGCCTGTGGCTGTGGGGAACCTTAAAGATAATTTTCTGTACCCAAACTAGGCAGGCATATGGGCTTGTTATAAACATGTCCAGGTATTGCCTGGGTGCCTTGGATTCCTTCCCAAAAATCACACAAAGGGCTACATGATGGTTGGATTGTGAGGCTGGAGGAGGGGACCCCGTGGTTAGACTTGAGGTTGAGGATGCTGAAACCTGGAATTGGGAAGGTGGCTGAGAGTGGAGCTGGCAGACCAAGTCAACGGCGACGAGGCAAAGGGTGATGACGAAGGGTGTGTAAGGAATGATAAAAATAAAGGATTTGAGCAGTAGACCTTGCTTCATAAGAGAGAGGTTTTCATATGGTTGGCGATAATGCAATTTTTTTTTCTCTGTCATTGATTCATTATGTCAGATTTCTGTCCTGTAACAGCCTGTGAGTGTGAGGCTCACTAAGTTAGGATTGTGAGGGAGAGTGGTGTTGAGGATGAAGGGGTGAGAATAAAAGAAACAGAGCAACAAGAAAATGTGTTCTAGGCACCTGCTTAGAATGCCTAAGAGCACCTAGTCACCAAGGTGTCCCCAGGAGGCATTTGACACCATAGCACCTTGATATCTATGTTACCCGCTAATTGTTGGACTTAAATGAATGCCCCTGTTCTGTCACCCCCGCTTCTTCGCAATTTGGCACCAGATTATAAACCACATATAGATGAGTCTGTTTGCTTGGATAAGGCTTTTCATTCCTGTTTCTATTAGTGTTTCTAATTCTCTTGTACTTGGACAGGGGTTAAATCTAGTGGTGCCGCCACCTGCGGACTTGGAGCTATTCAGGTTATATTCATGTTTCCTTGGTATGCTAATTAATTTAATTTGTTTTGTATAATTCTTAACTTTTTAAGAAGCACATGCACATGTTATGCAGGTTCTTGCAACTGGAGTTACTACTTGGTTGCTGGACAAAGCTGGACGTCGTCTTCTTCTAATAGTATGTTTGCTCAAGGAAGTTCATTTTTTTGGAGCTTGATTTTCTTTCTTAATATTACGATATATATTGACGTAATGCAGATTTCCTCTATTGGGATGACATTAAGTCTTCTCCTTGTTGCAATTACATTTTATTTAAAGGTTAGTTCTGTGATGGCTTCTTGGGCTTCAGCTTGCACATTAGTACATTGTGGATCCTGATTTAACACTCATTGTCCAGTGAAACAAATTAAACAATCTTTTTTTGTTTACAGGACACCATTTCAGAAGACTCCAAGATCTATTTTGTACTGAGTGTTGTCTCACTTGTTGGATTGGTGGTATGTCTTTGTTGATGGAACATGACTGTTCATAATTTCCTTTTCTTTCCATTAATAATATTTGTTAATTTTCTTCTTCTTACATGTTATTTAGGTATTCGTCATTGCCTTTTCACTTGGATTAGGAGCCATTCCTTGGATTATTATGTCAGAGGTATGTCTGATCTTTCTCTATGTAAAATTTATAAAGAGATTTTTTTTAATTGTTTTAAAAGGCTATGACATTTTTTCCAGTAAGTAAGGTATGGCATTATTATGAGGAAATTTTCTTGTATTATATGTAGCGGCAATTGTAGTAATTTGGTTCTGCCTTTCGCGAAGGGTTTGAGAAGCAACAATTCCATGGTGTGAATTTGTTTTGAACCATCCTTAGATGACCTGATAATCTTGGTTCTTACTAAAAGCCACTGGAGGTGGACAAAGTTATCAAAATTGTTTGATTGCCCGGAATGCCTATGATCCCTGTCCAGCTTATGCTATGTGCCAAATGGAAGAACTGAATATTTGTTCCCTGGACTTTGAGACTAGGATAGGGGTTTTAAGTTATGAAGCATATATCTGAGTTGAACTGCATGGATTCAATCATACAGATGCATGGAATTCTTTGTATTTATTGCACCTCGATCACATGAAAGGATCTGATTAAATCCGACCTATCCTCAATAATGACACTGAAAGAATCTGGTTAACATGGATGGTTATAATTTCTCCCTTAAATGTGTTACTGAATCAATCTATGACCATTCATAGATTGATTCAGTAACACCAGAAACTTGAGAGAATTGGTTTCAGTGGGATGCAGGCTGCTCAAGCAAAGTATGGAAAGATTTCCCTACAATTTATGTGTGATTGCTGCATGCTAGGTAAATTATACAGAGTAAGAACTGTATTATGTGATTTACCATAGTAGAACTTAGAAAGCTGTGTGTAAATTTATGGGTTGATGAAATGAGGATATAGAAAGGATTTGTACCCGAATGTCCAGAACTAGATAGGATGTAGAGCCCATCTGAGGAAACGTAGTATAGTCCTGGAAAGAAACTGATTGATTTTCTCAAACATGCATAATGATTCCAGTTGATGGGATTGGTGAGGGTGAATCGATCCTATCAATACCCCTCAAGGTCATGGAAAATTTCTCTTCTTTCTTTTTATTATTTCAATGTTGAGATATTCCTTAGCATCCACGATTATTTAGTATAGCTCCAAGGGCCATCTCCCATTGAATAGAACAATTTGGAGCATGGCTACTTAGAATAGCTCTGAGGATAGGACTATTTTCTGGATAGTTGTAGGATAACTGAAAAATGATTTCTGGTGGTCTTCAAGCATGTGGTGACGAGGATATGAAGAGCTAGAGATTTGTATGATCCTAGATATTCAAATTTCATATCCATGCTTAGTGGTTGTGAAAAGGATGTCATGTGATAATGGTAATATTTTAAGGTGATTGTGCATTACGCATGAAGTTGGAGTTTTAAGGTGATTGTGCATTACGCATGAAGTTGGAGCAATCAAACACTATATTGTTCTATATATCTTTTGATATGTTTGACAAATCAAACTCAGAAGTCTTAGGCAATTTGACGAATTTTAATCCCCATGTGGACTCAAACTTAGTTTTTCACAAGAGAGGTGCTCCATGTCAATTGAGCATATAGTGCTCTTTGTGCCTGGCGAGTGACCTGGCCTGTATGTCTTTCTTGAATCATAGTCACATGATATTACATGCTGTGTTTAAATAAAGATAATACCAAATGTAGTGACATAGCAAGGCTTCGTTGAAATATAAATTTATGGCCAGTGTCCTAAAATAGTACTGGCCAGCAATGACTGGTATTGTTAAAATATTAACATTCATATACAGCCTTTAAAATTAAGATATGCACCCTGACATAATGATTGGAGCTGATCATGATTCTGCCTTGTCTGAAATATGGACTGCATTTTCTGAAGTCTATGCCTTGTCTAATGTGTTTCTATCCAATTGAATTTGGAAAATGTTAACATGAACAAACATGTCACATTCCGCTACATGATTGATTGCTGGTGCTCCATTGCAGGTACTTCCAGTTAAATTCAAGAGCCTTGCTGGTAGCATTGCAACCCTTGCCAACTGGCTCACATCATTTGTGGTCACAATGACTGCAAACCTGCTTTTAGATTGGAACAGTGGAGGTATAAATCCTCCCCCCCATTCATTCAATCATTCATTCATTCATTTACACAGTAAATTTCTTGCTTAAATGTACACTTAATTAAGAAAGGTTAATGCGCTTGCTCTCAACTCACACAACATTTTTCATTATGATCAACACTTTTTTGGCTTCTTTACAGGAACATTCACCATATACATGTTTGTAAGCGCTTTAACCGTGGCATTTGTGGTCTTGTACGTGCCTGAGACCAAGGGAAGAACTCTTGAAGAGATCCAATGGTCATTTAGGTGAGTCATGGTCTAATCCCGAGTGAGATGCATCTTTTTATTTGGTTTTCGGGGCTGATGATGAGCGGGGGTTTTCCACGACATCATCTGTGGGCATCACATCCCATCCTCCGTTTCCCCTCTTTGTACACTCACACACACTTGTGTTGTTGCTATCTAAGCTATCAAGCGAAATGTATTTTTAATGTACTTATCATATTCTAACTAAATCCCCTGCATGGGACTGTATTTTTTTTTATTTAAAGAAAGGGTAATACAAATAGATGATAGAGAGCGTGGAGTTTGTAGCGGTGACAAAAAGATGCAATTTAATAATTTATTGACAGCAGCAACGGGAATACATAAAATAGGAACACTGAGATGGGTAGAGGTGTAAGTAAGAGAGAGAGGGGAGGGATAATATGTTATATCATTATATATTTGATGGGTGCCCATTGATGTCTTGGGCAAGAAGAAGGGCAAGGGATTCCTTGAGGCACTTGGTGTAGGCGCAGGGCCGCTCCAGATGCACCAGGTGCCCTCCTCTCTTAATCGCTCGTAGGATGGCCGTTTCCCCTAGTTGCCTGCATCCATCCAAAAAAAAATAATGATATTTAGCTTTTAAAGGGCATGTGATGACTTTGAGTGAGAGAAGAAAAAAGGTGGGATTGGTTAACCTACTCTCTTAAATTCTTGGCCACCTCCATGTTGAATATCTGGTCCTCCTCACCCCACAGAAGGACGATCCTCTGCACTCAAATCAAATCAATAATATATTCCAAGTAAAAGAAACAATAGACAGCATTCAATACTAAAAGGTGGTTCTTCCAAAATGGGAAATGAGAAATTAATGAAAGCTTCCAACGTGGCGACTACCTGTTGAAATTTGGGGATATCCTCAACACCCTTGCCGGTACTGGATAGGTACTCCAATAGTTCTTCCTTCTCCTCTCTATTACTAAACATCACCTGCTCAAACCCTACGAGTTATTAGTTTACAATGTTCCAACAAACAATGTGCAGCTCTTCTTAATAATTGATTGATTGATCATGTGTGTATGCATGCTGCTACTCTGGGAAAGTAGTACTTAGTAGTAGTAGTGTCTGATTATATACGGGGAAAGAGGAGAAATAATATAAAAAAAACCTCGAGGTAGTCGCGGAACATGCGGTCGGGGAACCAGAATTTCCTGTGGACAGCGACGTAGAAGAGGGTCTTTAGGCCTTGGAGATTGGAGGGGAGGAGGAGCTCCTTGTCAGAGGAGAGACCAAGGCGGTCCAGCATTGGTCTGCTGACCGAGCCTGTCATGCCAGCCACCACTGACCCCGATACGACCAATGAGTTGATGAGGTCCGGTCTGGTCTCTGCAAGGTCGAATGAAACCATCCCACCGTAGCTGAAGCCAACGAGGGTGCACCTCCTGACCCCGAGAAGGTCCAGAGCCATCCCCAGGCATTTCGCTTGGAAGCCGGGGGATCGCTCACTCCTCGTGGTGTATGATTTACCGAAGAATAGGAGGTCCGGCACGTACACCGCGTAGTCCCTTGTCAGAGACCCCACCTGGAACTGCCACGTCACCACCCCCTCCGCGGCGAAACCGTGCACCATCACCACAGCTGGCTTATTACTATTAGTATTGGGGACCCAGAAGCTCATCACAGTCCCGGGCTCGATCTCCACCATCTGCTGCCTCAGTCCCGCCCTCTTTATCAACCAGTGGATCAACGGTTCCTGTATGGATACCAAGTTCACCATCTTATCTCCTCCTCTCTTTTGCTCTGCTGCTGTATCAATGTGTGTGTTTGTGTCCTAGCACTCTCTCTCTCTCTCTCTCTCTCGCTTCTGCTGTATCAACCTGTTCGCTACTAGAAAAGGTGTTTGTGTTTTGCGTTGGGGAGGAGAGAAATTAAATAGTAAGCTTTTCGATCGACTTACTTGGGTGGTTGTGTTTTTAGATTGAGGTCATCGCGGTAATTTATTAATGATGATGAGGATGCCATGAAAATGAGATGGATGAGTGGTTTGCCTAACTAAACAATATATGAATCTATTATATTTAATGGAATCCATGATACAGTCACACGTTACAGTGTTTATTAGTGTGCTGGGTCAACCGTTCTGCCTACTCTTACCCACCAACGCGACCAGATCAACTGTCGTCATTGGTGCCAATTAAGAGCTGAATTAATCATCCAAACATCATCGTCATTATCAATATTTTTTTTTTGGGTAAATTACGGAAGGAAAAGGATAGTTTTAAGTAATATAAGGGTTCACCTTACACCAAAAAAAAAATAAAAAAAAAATATAAGGGTTCACCACTAGCGTTGTTGTTTGGTGTGTTTGGGGTCCAAACCACAGTACCATCTGTTTATTCCAGGCATTTATTAACTTCAAAGGCTCTTTGAAGTTAATAAATGAAATCAAATACAGTACGTCATCCTTTAAATGAAGGGAAAAAATAAATAACCCTCGTGTAAACTGCCTGAAATTTATATAACTCCCTAACTTTTCTTAAAATCCATATATAATTCTTTTCAAAACATCTATATAAATTCAAATAAACCTTTAAGTTAAATGTATGTTGAAAAATGAGGAATATTATACGAATATTTCGTTTTGATAACTTTGATTGAAAACATAATATATCAAAACTTTCTACAATTTATTAAAAATAAAAAACCTTTTGTATATGACGATTTTATCCTCTCAATAGATTATAAACCCTATTTAAAAAATAAAATCATCATTTAACGAAGATTTTTTACATTTTTAATACATTGTAAGAGATTTTTAGTAAACTATATTCTCAACGAGGGTTCATCAGACAGAATATTCACATAATAATCTTAATTTGTCAATAAAAATTTAACTTAAAAAACTATTTAAATTTACATAAGTGTTTTCAAAGGATTTTATGGATCATAAGGATACCAGGATTTGAGATAGTTTATAAAGGGGTTATTTGAATTTTTCCCTTAAATGAAACCAAACACCCATTAAAATGATGAAAATACCCTTCTCACTATAAAAAAAAAAAAAACCCAAAATTTCCCTAACAGTCTAAACTTTCTCTTCTTGTTCCTCAACGGTTGATTTTTAACCGTTGCCATGTGTATTATTTAAACCCCCTTCCAATTTCATTCGGTTTTTCATTGTTTGCTTTTTTTTTTTTTTATTTAAACAATGAGATTTAAAGGAGGACGAGGGCTGAAGTAAATAAACAAGCAATGCTAAAAAGTTCTAATTCATACATAGATCAAGATCAAGATTTACCACGACAAATCTTGTACAAACTGAATTTCAGGCTTGGAGTGTATCTCAAAGTGCCCAATTAGTATTGAATTTTTTTTTTTATTTAAATCTGAATATCATTAGATTTTTTGAATGTGAAAACATCAAATGGCATGGAAACAATTAGGGGATAGTGCCCAATGAAGCAAACACATCTTTCTTGAATGGAAGAGAGTAGCGGAGATACAATGGAGAAAAAAATGTTGAGAGAGAGGAAATGGCGTCGAGAGGAAATCGTGAGGAGAGAAAATGGCATCGGCAAGGAGATCTAACGGTGACAGAATGAGATCGGCGATGGTAGCGGCAACAAACACAGATGACCTACAGGAAGACGACGACCTTTTTTCGGGAGTGAAATGTTTGGGATTTTTTTTTTTTTTTTACCTTTTTCACGTTCACCTTTTTCACACGTTGGGTTAAGTTAACCAGTGCAATGGTTTGATCGGGTAACGGTAAGAGGTATGTGTATTAAAAGTAAAGTAAATGAGAGGGTTACATGAGCATTCAACATTGAGGGGTGTTGTGTATATGGATATCTGCATTTAAACCTTTTTAATATTTTGCTTTTATAAATATCATAATTAATTCAAGTTCATTTCGAAACACTCAGCATTTTCAGCTTTTGATGAGAGCAAAAATTGCATTTAAATGTAGAAAATAAGATAGTGTGATATATGCTGCATTAGTTAATTTCATATATTAGAGTAGTAACATGATGCAATGGGGCTACAAAGTGTATCAACACTCAGAAAATAAAATATCAGAAACAAGGAAGATGATATGTTCAACCACTCGTGCAGTCTTATGTGTCGTCCTCACATTCTTTTTTTAAAATATATAATGTCCATTAAAGCATATATTGTTATATAAATTGAAATACATACTGATATTGTTGTCTTTAACAAGATGAAAAAAATTACATAACCATACACTGCTATTGTAGTGTATGAAAAAACCATACCTTCTTTTAGTACTGTTTATTAATTTTCAGAAAAAATATGAACTTGATGTGTTCCATTTACTTCCCAGTAAATACTTATATGTTTTTAAAACTAATAGATACTAGGTCAAAATGCAGCTGAAAGTTGACTTGGGGTCTAGCATCTCGATGCAAAAGTTGCAAAAACGCAATGTCAAACGGACCCTTAGAGACCCAGATGCATTTGCCCACCGCTAGTGCGAATAATATACGGTCTTCAAGACAATGAGTGAATAGGTGAGTCCTCAGTTTACCAGCAAATGCAAGGGAAATCTCATTTACGTTAGTGAAACAGTCCCACAAACAATTCATATATATATTGATAGCTATTCAACAAAATATATACTTTTTTAAATAAAATATATACCTCATTATCCATTTGTCACGTATTCTAGTCAATGGTTCCATGCAACTCTTCATGAAGGCTTTTTCCATCTCTGAGTCTCGCCACCTTCACCAAAAGCGTTGAATCTTTGGTGAGGTAATACATATTTTATTATAAAAGTATATGATGAGGTTCACTATTTTTTTTTTAAAGCAAAATGTGCGCAGAGTGCATGCAAAAAACTGTCCCACGGATTGTTTTCTTGTTCATCACGTGACATAATAAACCATAATAGGGATCGAATCCTGCGTAACATGAATATCACAAAATTATATGAAATAAATGCATTTATTTCATATGTGAATGCAGCATATAATTTACACATACTGTACATATTCCCACATGAACTATGATGAAACACCCATGTCTTTAAGCTCCTGCAAGCCTTGAGAAAGATCAGCAATAATTTCCCAGACAGGGTTGAGTGGAGACTACTACCAAAATACAGCAAAACTGACCAAATAAATAATTATGTTAGAAAGAAAGAATCTATATATTGGCACTTTGTTCTTCCCACTTATCATGAAACTGAATTTTGTCATGCATAGTATGGCGAAAGCTGTTTAGGGCAGTACCTGAAAATGCTGTCATTTCCATAAACTATGGAAGGTTTCAACTCCAGCAATGGACCGGAATGACTGGCCGTCCTCAGCCAAAACCGCTGAAGCACCCTCTGAGAAGGATCCGGCCTGCATTGCCCTCCCTGTATTTGGCTTCAAACAGCAGGGGTTGGGCAAATTATTCCCAATCAATCAAGCAGATCTGAAGATATTCTGCTAATTCCAAGATCCTTTGATTGTGAATGGTAGGAACATGCACTGTGTCTACCGGAAGATTATTCTTGAATCTGAGAAGCACTGGCAGTTTGCAATAATAGGTATGTTATCGGCCTAAGGCCATTCATCAAACCATTTCTTGCATTCTTGAATCAAATTTGGAAACCAAAGGGAACTATTGAACCTCTTATTTCGTGGCAATGTGAAATTCTTGAATGAGGAAGATATGCTTAATGCGCTTGAAGGTGGTCCATGGTTGATGAACGGTCACCCATTTGAGTTACGGAAATGGCATAACAATGTTAAAATGCAAAGAGAGGAGATTGGAATCCATTCCAATTTGGGTTCCATTTCGTTGTTTGCCATTGCATTATTGGGGGGAAACTATGCTCAACAAATTAGCAGGCACCATTGGCATCCTGCAACTGCAAATAGAAGTGCTCCTTTGCTTGTGTATTGAAGTGAGAGCAACTGCAAATCTGCCAGATTCGGTTTGGGTTCAAGCAGGATCTCTTAAAATTAGTCATCTTCTAGTAGCTGACGACTTATTAATCTTTACAGACTCTGAAGGAGAAATTATGCAAAATATCAAATTCATTCTAGACATATTTGCAAGCTGGTCTGGCCTCAGTACATGTTCCCCGAAAAGCATGGTATTAATGTGGAATCAAGTTTTGTTCTTGCTAATGCCTTGGGATATGAGGAGGGTCGGCTTCTTGTTGTCAAGTATTTAGGTTTCCATTGTTTAATACAAGACTTCCAAAAGATCTATACTTACCCTTAATCCAGAGGATTCATTTTATAATTACACATCTAGAATTACCAATTGGAAATATCCTAGGCTGGAAGAACTAATTACTTCAATCAGTAATCTGCAGCGTGCAAATATTTTGGTTAGGTGCATTTCATTTTCCAGAAGCTGTATTGAATTCTATTGAAAAATTAATGTCAGTTTCTTTGGAAACACCCTGATCTGATCTGGAAAAAGGTATACATTTAGTGAAATGGGAGCAGATTGTGATTCCTAAGGTGGCTTGGGAATTAAAAAGTTAAAAGACTGGAATAAATCAGGTCTGATTTGCATGTTGTGGCAGATAATCTACAAAAGAATCACTGTTTAATCTCTGGGTTCAGAACAAATATTTGAAAGGAAGAAACATCTGAACTACATCTGTTCAGGTGGGAGCTTCATGGGCATGGTGTAAAATGCTTAAAGTCGGAAAGAATTTTCCTCCATCGGTGCATCACCAAGTTGGCAATGGAGATGCAATTAATTTTGTATTATTTTTATTTTTTGATTTATTTTTAAAGGGAAAAGCTAGACTAGCATTCATTAAAATGGAGATGCAATTAGCTTACATTGTGATCCATGGCATCCTATGGGTGGATTGATATACTACCCTCAGGTGTTTCATAACAGATTTTTTTTAAGAAGCTAATGTTAAGACTCTTATACAATCTGCAAGGCACTAATATGGCCGGCTTCTATCTAAAACTGAATACTGTTCCTATATATGGGGGGAAGGATGAACTCATATGAAACCAGATCCAAATGGAAATTGTTCAGTTAAATCTGCTTGGGAGGCTATGAGGCAAAAGCATCAGAAATTTCAATGGACCACATTGATATGGCAATCAGGTTTAATACCAAAAGCAAGTTCTGCGCCCTTGGATAGCATTGAGTAATAAACTCCCTACTATAAATAAACAAGAAAAGAGCAATCTACTGCAAGAATAAAACTGAGGAATCTACTTTAAGGATAAACAAATCAACAAGAACAGAGAAATGTACTGCAAGAATAGAGTAGTAAATAAAAAAAAAACAGCACAATCTACTGCAATTAATATTTTTGAACATCAAATCAGGTAACAGAAATTATTTAAAATGCATTAGTAGAGAATCCATACCAAGAGCACTTCAACTAACACATCATAACTTGTTTTTATATCAATGATTATAAACCTGCAGTATTGTGCTTCCACTGGCATTGTTCTGTAAGAATAGATCTGGCAGAATATTTAACATGTTTTACATTATAACCTGATTTAAGAACCTGAAGTCCATGTCAACAACAAAATAATAGATTGTGAGAAGTTCTCATCTAATATACTTTCCATGGAGAAAATAAATTTAGCAAAGGTAGGATTACTAAGAAGGTAGATAAATCAATTCCTAAAAATGAGAAAAATATGTGGAATTTGTTTTATTGAGAAAAAATTGAATGATGGTGTGTACGCCTATTGTTTTGATTTTCCCTCTCCAACCATGATACTGCAAATAAAAAAAATTTGGTTGGTAATAAATTGTCTTGCTAAAACAACAGAATGTACAAGCATCAGAGAGTTGATAAAGATATGGGGCCTTGGATGGGTTACCTTTCAGAGTATCTCAGAACTATAGGAGAGCGAGAGATAACAAACGATTTGCAGCAATCCACATCTTAACAGTCCTACTGTACTAGATTTGTAGCCCACCTATTAAATTTGCTTCCTGTAGACAAAATGCCCATCTGAAAGCTGTGGTATCTCTCCCTGGAGTGAACTTACTAGCTTAATCTTCCTGTATGGCCATTCTAAGCACTATCCAGATGTGGCGGATGAACAACTAGAATACCTAATCCGCAATTATAATTTGATCATAAACATTAATATGATCATAACTAGAATAATATAACCTAGAAATCTCAATGCAGCATATCGATCATCAAATGAGTCAAATTCAGAGTCGATATGGAAATAAATAAATGAAATAGAAATTACATCTAAACAGCTCCTAAAGAGACATACTGCAAGGCATAAGCAGCAACAACTTAAAGTTGGCAATCAACCCTAATTAGAGAGGCACGCAACAAGATGCAACTTAAATGTTCATGGATTAGCCGATCAACGTGTTTCACATTTCTCTGTCTCGATCACCTAGAAAAAGTAGTTAGAAGCATCCAGGATTGGAGGAGACACAATGCAGGGGCGAGTTCAATTGTTGTAAAGGTGGGGTTCTTTTGTGATTCGGGAGTAATTCTCCTCTTTACTGTCTGGGGTTCCATCAGAAGAGCCCTCCTCTACTGGGGAACACGGTGGAGTTTTATTTTTTATTTTGTGGTGTATGTTTGTTTCCCAATTTGGGCATTCTCTCCTATTTTAGTGAAATGAGGGTGAATGCCTACCATTTCCATTAAGAAAAAACCACAAAAGTGAATGAGCCATAGAACTTAATGAGTAATGTTTGGTATTGTATATCTAAATAATTAATATTAAAAACATATTCACTAATAAATCCATGTGATCTTTTAAAATCAACCAATATCAATGGCCATTTAAAATCAGTATCTTTCAAAAAAGCAGTTTTGTACTTCCATATGGCTCACTCTTGGTCTACATGAAAAAATCGTGCAACTTCAAATAATTCTACAAAATCCTAAGCAAGCCATGCATGCAATTCATCTTAAATATACAGGCAATCAATAAAGACCACCAAAACATGCACCTTCCTAGTGTAACCAAATAGGATTATAAGTTGTATAAAAACGCATAGAAATCAATGCGAGGACCTTGTGCCATATGATCTCAATTGGAACTTCATCTGATTCCAAGATATTATGAACTAAAACATTATGAACTAAATCACAGTTCTAGCTTAGATGAGCAATGAACTTCCCCCATATCGATTGTGATTGGGTAGACCAATTTCAAACTAGCAGAATGTCAAACAGGAGGCATCGATCTAAGATAATGTTGGTGGATAGCCACTACCACCACAACAAGAACACCTGCCCCATTTTCTAACATTGCCACTCATCCTCCCCTCATAATCAATCAACATCTCCATCATATCCCCCACCCCTCCAGCAGCCACAACCCAGTGGAAACTCTCCTCGGCTTCCCTCAAAAGCAAACAGAACAACAACAACACCCCCCCCCCTGCGGGGCAAGGAAATCCTCACACTTCCACCCTCAAATGCAACATCCTCGACTGAGCTGCCTCCACAAACCCTTGGCTCACTGTGACACAATTATGATAAAAAAAACCTCTCCCGGACGGTGGGTTTAAATGGATGACGAATCATATGGCGTTTGTATGATCTTTCACTCAATTTGGATGCAACATTAGAGGGAATATTTTTTTTTTTTTTTTTTTGAAAACATGGTAGGCACGAGCCATGATTTTATTAATCAGAGCAAATGCCCGGAATGAAAGTTACAAGGGGAAGAAAGACAATACAACAGCTCTATGGGCTCCCCGGGGCCATGGTGGAGGAGAAATCTACTGACACACGGCCCAATCACACACTAAAGTTACAACATTAGAGGGAATATTAATGGCAATATTTCATAGAGTATATGATTGAAGGTTTCTATGTTCATCTTGAAAACAGGTGATTTAATAAGATAAAAGGGATCAAGAGAAAGTTCACAAACATCACATCAACCTACCACAACTAGTGTTGTCCCAAGAAATTTCATGACTAAATTGAAGAAATATAAGATCACAAAGAAAAAAAAAAATTAAAATTACAAATTTCTCTTAGATAAGGGAGAAATTAGAAAACATGATCATGGTTGGACACACTTACAAGGAAATATAAGAAACAATAGGAGATGAAGCAGCTTCAGAAGCCAAATACTTGTTGAACATGTTTGTCCATGTAAATTAATTGTTGCATCACTTTGTATTTCCTTGTCCTGAAAGACATTAACAAATCTAGTTCAAATCAATAAAGAAGAAAAAGGATATTACTCTGCAGTGCACTTCACATGACTCGCATACACTACTAAAATAATGTTTCAAAATATCTCACCTTGCTTTCTCATCGGCCTCACCCAGCAATGAAATATCTCTGAACAAGATGTAATTAGGGAAATCACGTTTAAACCAAAGCAAATATTCATCATATGCAAGTGATGAATATTTGAAATATTGACCAATTGACTTTTTGTAGTTCAAATTTCTATAGACTGGTCACTTGACAATGATTTATGAATATCAAGAGCCTGTATTTTAATTCTCTTAAGGCATATGATGAGGTATGACTACAAGAAAAAAATTTGACTTCACTATGTCAAATTGGAAACAATCAGATTGCAATGAACTCAAGCACTCTCAAAGACTCCATGTTGGTGTTCAATTGTGGCACCCTCATTCATATGTAGGAACTCTGGGTAGACCTAGCAGGCTGGCCTTAATTAAATCAAGACAATATATGGCTACCATAGTATATTTGTCAAGCTCTTTTGATCTTAAAATTGTTCATTTAAAACCACCGCATTCTTCTATTCAGAAACTAAATTTTCACACATTTGAAAACTATAGGAATTTATAATTTCCTATAAAAGAAAAGCTGCCTGATGGTGTTCTCCTCGGGAATAAGCCATCACAATGTCCTCCTAGTTTTACAAGGAAGGAGAGCTTATCATGTCCCGCTTTCCACAACCATCTGAAAACACAAATCATCTATTTTAGTGTCAAGAAGTAAGCACAAGAAAACATCACCTTAGAGGAAAAAATCAACATTGAAGCACAAGATCACCGTCATGTTGATATTAATTATCTGGATCCATAGACCAAATATGCATCCAGTAAGGTACAACTAGCTGTAAAAACTTCATAAGACCTTCTGGACATCACCAAACAACACACACCTTCACCAACATCAGACACATACACAGATATTAACTAAGATAACATAATATTTGAGTATGACATTAAAAAAACGTAGACACGAAAATAAGAAAAATATACTTTATTTTCTCTACATTATTTCTTATGCAAGAATCAGTTAACCAATTACCAAATCTTTCAATTGAAACAACAGAATCAAAATTTTGGTGTTTTCCTCTGAGTACTGAGTACCCCAATAAAAATCATGCAACTGAACTATTTGCAGGCAGGCCAAACACAGGACCCTTTCAGAACCAAGGTGTCTAATGAAAGTTTATCAGACAGCGCCTTCTCTTTTTACATCTGCTACATGGGATGCATTGGTGGATGCCTCAAGTACCCAAGAAAAAACATACAAAGGAATGGTGTAGTGTGACAGATTTTGTTCCCTTCACCACAAAGAATTTTGAAAGACAATACTATTCTCTCACTAAATATATCCTCCATAATTTTAAACACAAACAGCGAGGGGGTGGGGGAGGTGATGGAGGGAGTCATCACTCCATATCTCGAATTGAGACAATGTTATAGTATGCATTTATGACCATAGGGTAAGTCAATGTGAATGCCTGCACGTTATGGGATTTGGAAAGATCTGAAGGTGTGTCAACAACTAAATAATATTTGGAAGAGCAGTCCAATAACATTGCAAGCACATCCCAAGTATGCAAATAATCATCTGATGATAAAATAAAAAGGCAATATAAAATCACGCAGCTGTTTACATGATCCAATAAACAAGTACCTCCAGGTGTATATAAAAAAAGTACTCATAAAAAAGGTACTAAAACAAAAGCTATTTAATGGATACAGTGAACAAGGAGTTCCCCCAGAAAGCGCTCTTTGGTACAAGCAACTGGAGGCCACCAAATGCTTTCAGACAATTAGGCACACAACAATGGCAGTCCAAGAATTCAGAATACTAGCATAAATACAGAGGGGAGTAGAGAAGCAAAAAAAAAGGGCAGATAAATCATATAATTAACGAACAAACAACAGACAATTGCATAGAAACTTCATTAAGCAAGAAAAAAAATTGAAAGAGCTGGGCAATGTGCCCTTTCCTTAAGGATTCTGCAGGATTCAATAGGCAATATCTATGACTCCTGAGGGAAGCCATCGACAATCTGTACCGGATAGTGGCTGATGCAGTCCTCCCATGGACTGCCAGGGGAGGGCCTGATATTGCGGAGGGCGTGCCAGACGATGCTATTGCATTTGAACCCACTGCCAAATGCAATCTGCCAGATGCGGTGTCCCCTGTGGACGCGTCCCTTGGCCTCAAGATAGGCAAGCTCATACCAGATGGAGCTGGAGGATGTGTTCCCGAATCGATGGAGGGTCATCCTGGATGCCTCAACGTGGGAGGGGAGCAGGTGCAAGTTCTTCTCAAGCTCGTCGATGACCGCCCTCCCACCCGCGTGGATGCAGAAGTGCTCGAAGGCGAGCTTGAAGTCAGGAATGTACGGTTTCACCTTTGCTGCGCTTTTGAGGAGCTTCCTTGCGACAAGGGAGGCAAAGAAGAGGAGCTGCTCGGATACAGGGAGGACTAGGGGCCCAAGTGTGGTGATGTTGACCTTGAGAGCCTCTCCAGCGATGGCCATGAGGTCCTTGGAGAGGGAGACTCCGACTTTCCCTGCGTTGTCCTCCTCCTGGTACACGCACCGGAACGCACGATCATCAGCACCCCGGTGTGTCCTCACCACGTGGGCGAGGCGGTATTTAGCGCGGGAGCGGTCAAAGGGGCGGTTGGAGAGGAGGACGGCGGAACATCCAACACGAAATAGACAGTTGGGGATAAGCATGGATTTGCGGTTGCCGAAGTACCAGTTCTGGGTGATGTTTTCGGTGCTGACGACAACTGCGTAAGTAGATCGGTGGACCTGAAGGAGGTCACGGGCGAGGTCCAAAGAGATGACCCCGGCACTGCAACCCATCCCACCGAGGTTGAAGGTGCGTATGTTTCCGCGGAGGTGGTAGCGGTTGACGATCATGGCAGAGAGGGATGGGGTTGGGTTGAAGAGGCTACAGTTGACGACGAGGATGCCGATGTCGCGGGGGTTGAGGGACGTGTTGCGGAAGAGAGAGTCAAGGGCCCCGAACATGACAGCCTCGGCCTCCTGACGAGCGGCGGACATGGAAGGCCTAGGGGGAAGGCTGTGGAGCGCGTCGGGGAGGTAGGTGTCCTCCCCAAGGCCGGAGCGCACGAGGATTCTCTCCTGGAACTGGAGGGCGGAGTCATCGAACTGGCCGCAGAGGCGGGAATGAGTGATGAAGCGGGAGGAAGAGGCGGAGAGGCGTTCGGGAGGACGATAGCACGCAAAGTCAACAAGATAGATGGGGCGGGGGCGGGTGGACAAGTAGGCGGTGGAAGCGAAGACGAGGAAGGCGGAGGCGACGAGGACACTGATCAGGTGGTCCTGCTGAAGGGAGAGCCAAAGCCGTCGGAGGTCGTCGGGGCTGACACGAGATGCCTCGACAAGGATGGCCGCCATGAGAGGGATGAGGAGCAGGGCCAGAAGATGGGATACCAGATAGTGGTAACCTAACTTCACGTGCCTAAGATTCACGCTCTGCAGGAAGTCCGGAAGCCCCCTGCGGCCCCTCCGCTGCTGCTGCTGCTGCTGTCCATTCAAACGTACGGCTTCTTCGCTGCCGTTCTCAATCGGTCCTCCTCCCCCCATGGACGAACTGTCTTCCTCTGACTCAAATAACACAAATTACTGGTCGATTAGAAATAGAGATGGAACCCACCCACTCAATCGGGCCTCCCTCTACGGTCTACCCACCTCTCTCCTCTCCTCTCCTCTCCTCTCCTCTCCTCTCCCCTCCCCTCCCCTTAATTAGCAGCCCGATCTTCTTTGTCTGTCTGTATTTCTTATTATTCTTTAATTTTTTATTCGTCTATATATATTGCTTATTCAATCCCTTTTGCTGATTCTATTTCTATGACTCGGGAGTGCGCGCCTCCTCGCAATCCCCGATAGTGAAAGAAAGAGTCTAACAAAAGAGAGTGAGAGAGAGAAACTTCCCGGATGCTTCCTTTTACACGTATTCATATGCATCCAATGAGATTAGTTGACCCGCACTTGTTACATAACGTTTCGTCGTGAAGGGGATGAAAATGAGGGGGAAGGGTGTGGAATTGGTTGCACGGGCCCGCACTTTTTTCTAGAAAGACTTTTGAGTGTCAAACCAGCAGTCTCTCTCTCTCTGCCGGAGGAGGTGGGAGTTCGATCGCCTACTTCGGAACTCATTTGTACATCCAACTTCTTATCGATCAAGATTCAGAAGCAGATATTTCAGTCGTCGTTAGGCCAGCAAAAAACCAACCGGCATTGGAATGGAAGAAAGAGCTGCAGCCCCCGTCCCAGTCAACTGTCCTCTCTCCTCTCTTTTCTCTCTCTTAAAAAAAAAAGAGCTGGTCCCAGAAGCAAGTCTGATGGGCCGATAAAACAGAGAGTACAGCCTGTCCGACCATGAAATTTCATTATTGGCGCAACTGTCACATGCAACTCGAGTGAAACCTTCATCTTCAGCCTTATTTGAGATCCCACGTAAGTATGTCAATCGGACCAATACATATCAAATATGTCAATATCCATATCTTAACTTTCAAATTCAGATATGGATATTAATTTTCAGATTCAAGATACGGATCGGATACGAATTTTTTTTCAGATAATTGATATGTTTGAATATTAATATTAATTTAGATTATTAAGTGATATTTTAGAGAAACATCAAAATTAAAATTAAAATTTTAAGGCTTATTATCTTTTTCAGATATCATATATTGAAAATTTAAGAGTATTATAATATATTATCTTGATGATTAATCATACAAGATAATAATATGGGTAATATATAATATAAATATATATATTTTTATAATATATATCGGATGCGAATATTTTTCGGATCGTATAGCACTCCGGATCTTCCAATATCGGATATTTCTAATTTTTCTTATACGGATTCAAATTTTTTTCAGATAATTGACAGGCTTAGTCCCACATAAAGTTTTTATAATTGAACAACATAGCATCCTGGATCCATAAATAATACTGCTAACTCGATCCCATAAAATTAAATCCAATTAAAAACAATGTATTACTTCCGAATCTACTATACTCCAAAAACTAGTCTCAGAGGCCAATTGTCTGGTAAGGCATCCCTTGATCGGAACTTATTCATAGGTGAAAAAGAAAAAAAAAGATAATTCATTTATATTTAAATTTTTCTAGTAGTGTGGGGTGTGACATATGATTATTTACACCTGATAGCTATACCAAAACAGATAACAATCTATGTAGAATAAACAAATTTTTATTTTGTTGTTTTTTTTTTGTTATTCTCCTTTAAAAACGTAAAAGTGGCATTTTTATTGTTTGATTTATCTTTTATAAAGTGCGAATGTGTGGTTAATAAGATATGAAAATAAGTATGAGAGATGCGTGTGTGATATGATAGATGCGATGGTTATTGGAATGTGTGAGTATTAGATTTAATAAATTTTTTAAAATGATAGAAAATAATATTTTTATCAATCTTCATAGATAAACCTTTGATAAGCAATTTCAAAATAGTTATTGAATTTTACTAACAGGCATAACTATCAGGGTTTCCTCTTGCTAAATAAACAACCTTTTTTTCCTTATTCTATTAGTTATGCTTCACTCAAAGTGTGGTACAAGAAGATATGTACAATTTTATCTAAGCAATAAAATATTAAAATCCATTAATGAACACTAAAAATATGTTCTCATTCATTTTATTGATGGTAGGAAAGAAAGACCATAACCAATTAGAGAAGATGAAGAACCATTGCTTGAAGTCGTTGAAGGGTGGGGATCGCAATGTTATATCAACAATGAATGGGTTATGTTTACAAAATAGTATATCTATATAAACTATAAACTAATAGAAATATAGTATATGAAAGAACTGAGAAGAAGAACAGTACTACTAGATTAACGAATCTGTTATGTTCAAAAGAAGGCCGAGGCTAGAGTTGGACTCTATGTCCTTAAGACAATAATCGTCCCGTACTGGTGTTCACGGATTTGGCGACTGTCTCCCAGGATACAATGGCGAACTCCTTACAGTAGCAGCACTTCAAACCGTAAGGACAGTGAACCAACTCTGTTACACACTCTCTCTGTTTACTGACTGTACGTATGCACTCAAATGAACTGGACTGGAGACTCGAATGCACCCTGTGAATGTCTATTGTAGTGAATGAATGGATGATCTAACAATGCAAACTTTGGTAGAATTTATAGAGGGAAAAGTCAGTTGATGGGGCTGTTGGAGACACCATTTGAACTGTTCAGTTTCTACTGGAACAAAGAGTGAAGCACCCCTTCTGTTGCAACTGTTAACTGTCAAAATTTTGCCAGTTGCAGACGGATCCAAAATGAAATATTATTTGGAATATTAAATTTTATGGACCAAAAAAATTATTAAATATTAAATAAATTTTGTCCAAAAAATTATTCCATTTGAACCGAACCAGGCCGAGCGGAGCGTGCGCGTGTGTTTTTGGACCAAGCCCACCATGATGTAGATCTCTCACCTTCCACAAAAGTGGGGTGCCCCTTGGAGCCTAACTTAGTATTCCTACTTCCCATATAATACACACCAAAACTTTTACAAATAATCGATGTAGGATTAAAACTTTTCCCCTCAACTACCAACCATTTTCAACATATTTTTTAGGATAATTTTGGATCTAATTTTCTTATTCATCCAAAAACAGTTTTGAGAATGTACTAAGGCACGGCCGAGCCGAAATTCTAGCTAGCCCTTAGAAGATTATTAGACTAAGTAAAAGGTGGCCCACTATATCCAATATCAATGAGACCAGCAGAGGCAGTGGTATTACCAAAATCAAACATGGGGGGGGGGGGGGGGGGGCAGAGGATGTGGAGACTACAGTAAAGGCTCCAATTACACACCAGGGGACATTGGTTAGGAGGGGAGATATGACATCCAAGAGGTTCCATAAGGGTTCTCCAAGTCTACGACGGGTTTTGGCATAAACACATGAAACACATGGAGGATGATTTGATGCAGAGGAATGAGGGGTGAACATGCAGTGTATGACTTGTGTTGATTTAAAAATGATTTGGAAGTTAGAAAAGGATTGTGTTTTTGCAAAGACCCAAATGGTTGCCCGAGTGTCTGAAATTTCATTTGAGGAAAAAGAGTCAAAACGCCCATGATTAAGAATGAATGCAGAGTGAATGGGTGAAGTGGTCCAAGGCTCGCTTATAATCAAAATGGATGGGCTATACCTGCGAAGGAGGGGACAAATAGACCTCTTGGTGGGAGAGTTCGCTACACCCCTAACGTTCCAGTAGAGGATGTCATCCATTAATCAACAATGAGTGCCCGCCCGGCTGCGGGTTTTGACACCGTTGGAAGGGGCCGTTGTGGAGGGCAATCTGTGGGCCTTGGTTGACCTTGAGGTGACTAGTTGAAATGATGGGTAACCGGTAAAGGAAGTTGCAGATGTAGATGAGCTTGCCGTGGCTAAGGATGTTGACAAGTTGACTGTCACCATAGGGGGATCTGAAGCAAGATTTGATGGGGCGGCCATAGGGGAAGGGGGAACCATCGGGGTTCCCGAGGAAAATGGAACCGATTGATCCAAGGACTGTAGAGCAGCTCCCGGAGAGGGAAGGGAGGTCTTTAGCATGCCTGAGTGGCCTTCTCCCGTTAGAGAGTCGGAGTCAAGGGAGGTCTTCAAAGTGGTTGAGTGGCCTTCTCCCGAGAGAGAGTCGGAGTCGTGGGAGGTCTTCGATTGAGTGGAAACTGATGCAATTCGAGAGTTTGAGTTGGACGAGAGGGGAACCTTGACCGATGTGATGCAATGCAAATGATGAGTTGGATGTAGTGGTCAAGGGCTAAGTATAGATGGGGAGGGTTGAGGAAGCAAAGGCGATGAGGTTTCCCAGGGGGGAGTCAGGATTAATTGATTCTGATTAGGAGGTGAGGGTAGCCCATTCTTCAAGAGATGGGTGATGCTCTTTGGGAGAGGGGACATAAGCATATGGTTTATCCAAAATGGGTTGGATGACTTGTAATATGGACCCCGAAAAGTTTTCCGTGGAGGGATGGGCCTGTGTGTGGGCTACAGTGGGAGAGGATGGGGTTTGGGCTTTTGGGTGGGCTAAGGGGTGGGGAGATGGTGTTGTTACTGGGCATGTTGGGTTTGAGGATGAATTGGGAGTCAGGGATAGGGCTCCCTTGGGGGAGTGTGGGCCATAAATTCCCTTTGGACTAGAAGATGCCATAGGATGGATTGTGAGCCCAGCCGAGGATTCCAAAACCAAAGGAGGGACCGTCTTCTTCAAGGGGCTAGCAGGTGTGGTAGGACTCGCAGTGTGTCCACCAGGTGTATAATGCTCGGTTTCCTGAGCTTGTGTACCAGAATGGGTCCATCATATATGCGTAAGGCCCCTTGTTGCTTCGGCGAAGGAGAGTGAGCTTGAGACTTTGAATGCATAGGGGATTTACCTTTCTTTCTCCATACGAGTTGGTGGGGGGGGGGGGGGGGGTGCTTCATGCGATGCTTTGCGGTCAGGGCAAGCATATAGAAGGTGCCCAATTTTGTTACAGGAGAGGCACGCCAATGGGAGATTTTCATACTTAATGTGGACAGTTTGGGTTCCGGCAGAGGTGATGACATCCATTTCCATAATGGGTTGATCCCGAGGGTTTACTTCGACACAAATTCTGGCATAGGTGAGCCATTTTCGGGTGAGAGTATATTCGTCTACTCGGAGTGGTTTTTCAATGCCATTGCCGATCGATATGAGAATGTTGGGTTTGAAAAGATCAAAAGTGAGGTTGTGGAGCTTTACCCACACTGGAACAAGTTCAGGGAAAGCCAGTGATGGGTCAAAAGTTTGATCCCATCTTTTCAGTCAGAGGACATTTCCACTGAAGGACCATGGGGCGGTTTGAAATACCAATTCTAGATCCTCCCTACTTTTGAATTCAAATCTAAAGGCAACCATGGGAATGTTAGAATATGAAAAGAATGAATCAATTATATTATTAGGGTTTGTATCTAATATTTATAGTACAAAGAGAAACAAGGAAAAGACTAATCTACCCTTAACCCTAACATATATATACATTTAACACCCCCCCTCAAACTCATGGTGGATCATACACCGAGAGTTTGCTCAACAAGAAACCATGCCGCTGAAGTGTATGAGACTTTGTGAAAAAGTCTGATAACTGAAGAGAAGAGGAAATATATGGGAGTGATATAGTGCCCGCAATAAAATGATGACGGACGAAGTGACAATCGATCTCGATGTGCTTCGTACGTTCATGAAATACTGGATTGCTAGCAATCTGAATGGCGCTCTTGTTGTCACAATATAGGGGAGTAGACGCAGATAGAATGACGCCCATGTCAGAGAGGAGGCGTCGAAGCCAAACAACCTCAGCAGTAGCAGATGCCATAGCACGATATTCGGCCTCAGCACTCGAACGAGAAACAATGTCTTGTTTCTTGGCCTTCCAAGATATAAGAGAGTCCCCAAGAAAGACACATATACCAGTTGTGGATTTTCGATCTGTGACATCTCCTGCCCAATCAGCATCAGTATAAGCGCGAAGTTCAAGAGTAGAAGAAGACGGTAACAGCAGAGCACGAGATATAGTGCCACGTAGATAGCGTATAATCCGAAGAACTGCTGCATAATGAACAGTACGAGGGGCAGCGACAAACTGACTGACAATATGCACAGCATAGGCAATGTCAGGACGAGTGACAGTGAGATAGACGAGGCTTCCAACAAGCTGTCTATAACGAGTAACATCAGAGAGTGGTTCTCCATCGTCAGGCCGGAGCTTAGCATGAAGCTCAATAGGAGTGGGAGAAATGCGATCATCAGTTAGACAGGCACGGTCGATCAAGTCAGCAGTATACTTGCGTTGTGAGAGAAGATAACCACGCGGAGCAGAAGCAACTTCCAAGCCTAGAAAATAGCGAAGTTTGCCAAGATCTTTCATCTCAAATTGACGCTGAAGATGTTGCTTGACCGACTGTATATGAGACGAATCATCGCCGGTGATGATCATGTCATCAACATAAAGCAGCAGGATAGTACGATGAGGACCAGAGGTGTGAACAAATAAAGCTGGATCAGAGGAACTCGAACAAACCCAGCAGCACAGATAGCATCAGTGAATCGAGCGAACCAAGCACGAGGAGCCTGCTTGAGACCATAGAGAGCGCGGTGAAGATGGCATACATGACCAGATGAATGAGGAAGACCCGGAGGAGGAGTCATGTAAACCTCCTCTGATAAATCACCATGAAGAAAAGCGTTCTTGACATCAAGCTGATAAATGGGCCATTGACGAACAGAAGCAACAGAAATCAAAGTACGAACAGTTGTCATCTTTGCTACAGGAGCAAATGTCTCATCATAATCAATACCATGCTGCTGAGTGAAACCACGGGCAACCAACCGAGCCTTGTGACGCTCAATCGAACCATCAGAGTTGGTCTTGATCTTATAAACCCACTTACAGCTGATAGGAGTCTTCCCTGGAGGAAGTGGTACAATTTTCCACGTATGAGTGCGTTGTAATGCACTAAGCTCCTCTGCCATAGCACCTTCCCATTCTGGAATGCCGACAGCCTCACGATATGATTGGGGCTCCCAATGAGTGGAAACAGCTGAAAGAAAACACTGAAAACTAGGAGAAAAAGAATCAGAGGCAACCAAGCTGAGTCGTTGAGGAGGTCGACGAGCGCGAGGCGGATTGCGACGAGGAGCAACTGGTGCGGAAGCAGAATCGTCTTCTGGCGAAGCAGCATCAGGAACAGGTGTAGGAGTAGACAGAACCGTCCCACGTGAATCATCCGGAAAAGAAGTTGACGAAGACGCAAGGGTGAAGATGGGACTGACGAGGAAGAGTGGTCAGGTACAGACGGAGTAGATGACTCAGGAGTAAAAGATGAAGATGAGAAATCAGGAATGGAA
Source organism: Acorus gramineus (assembly GCA_030737835.1). Taxonomy (NCBI): domain Eukaryota; kingdom Viridiplantae; phylum Streptophyta; class Magnoliopsida; order Acorales; family Acoraceae; genus Acorus; species Acorus gramineus. Next base: position 8,040,377 of record CM060847.1, on the reverse strand, counting down.
AAGTCCAAAAATGTGACTTCCTCAACCGTGGATGGGGGAAGAGGAACAGGAGGCGAGCGAAGAGCGTAGTATGGATGACTCTCAAAGAATGTGACATGACAAGATGTCCGAAGACGACGAGCAACAGGATCATAGCATCGATATCCTTTGATCTCATTACTATACCCAAGAAAAACACACATAGTGGAACGAGGAGACAATTTGGTACGCTCAAGAGGAGGAAGTAGGACAAAACACGTGCATCCAAAAACACGAAGACGAGAATAATCAGGAGGACTATGATAAAGACGCTGAAAGGGGGAGATGCCAGCAGTGATAGACGAAGGAGTGCGATTGATGAGATACACTTGTAAGAACAGCCTCACCCCAAAACTGAACAGGAACAGAAGCAGAGAGGAGTAAGGACCGGGTCGTTTCGAGGATATGACGGTGTTTGCGCTCAGCAACCCCGTTCTGCTGATGAGCATAAGGAGTGGAAAGCTTGGTAGAGTGCCTTGGGAGGATAAAAAATCACGAAAAGCACGAGAACAATATTCCCCCCACAATCAGAGCGAAACACCTTGATGCGTTTGGAAAACTGAGTTTCAACCATTGTAGCAAAAGATTTATAGATGGGTAACAACTCAGAACGACTATGCATCAAATATATCCAGGTAAAGCGAGAGAAATCATCAATAAAAATAACATAATAACGGTTACCCCCTTTAGAAGGAATAGGGGAGGGACCCCAAACATCAGAGTGAACTAGATCAAAAGGAGAAGCAGAAATGTGTTTACTAGTAGGAAATGGAAGAGCCAAGTGTTTTGCCAACTTGCAGCCCACACATGGTTGAAGCTCAGTTTTTGAAAAGGAACCTAAAACACCGGTACTTATTAGATAACGAAGTCTTGGAGGAGAGAGATGGCCAAGACGGCGGTGCCATACATCAAAGGAGGAAGGAGAAGAAGAAATCAAGCGAGCAGAAGCTGCAGAAGACGAAGGAATATGAAGATGATCCATGTAGTAGAGCCCACCGCGTCTAGAGCCTGTCCCAATCTGCTTCCCCGTACGACGATCCTGTACAGAACAAGTAGAAGAATCAAAAGTAATGAGACAATCATGATCCGCAATTTGACCAACAGAAAGCAAATTTAGTGATAGACCAGGAACATGAAAAACATCAGGAAGTTGAAATCGATGAGAAGGATCAGCAAGAGAACCAGAACTCGACACAGACAGAGGAGTCCCATCTGCCGTACGAATAACAGGAGTGGGAAACACGCGAGTAGGACAACTAATAAAGGATGCCTGAGAAGTCATATGATGGGAAGCCCCAGAGTCAAGAATCCATGAGGAGGTAAGGTTACCTGTCGCCGCAGTAGAAGCAGAAAAGGGAGCAGATGAATCACTACCAGTCACTGAGCGAAGCATATCTTGAAGCTGTTGTTGTTGAAGGTGGAGCTGCGCAAGACTCTCAGTGATCTGAGAGGAAGAATATGCCGGCGGATCAGTAGAAAAATCAGATGCAAAGCAGCTGCAGGTCGAGGCTGAGAGCGACGTGGAGGAACTGTAGTAGGTGCCCGAGGTGCTTGCGCCCGAGGCGCTAGTGCACGTGATGCTGCAGGATCTAGTGGACGAGGTGCTGGAGGAAATGCTCCAGGAGCTGAAGTGCGAGGTACATAAACAAGAGGAGCACCATCACGAGCACGCTTACGACATTCAGATTGCACGTGTCCAAATTTATGGCAATAATAGCAAGTGACCCGAGTGTAGCGATTGTCTTGACGATGTGCAACATTGACAGAACTGTGATCAACGATAGGCGGAGTGACAACAGTGCGAAGACGCGTCTCCTCAGCAACTAACTCAAAAAGAACCGTATCAAGAGACGGTTTGGGAGAACGATGAAGAATCTGTGCACGAATAGCCTCGAACTCAGGACGAAGACGCATCAAGAATTGGTACAATCGTTGACGATTACGGTACTCACGATAGCGTGTCAGAAAAATACCCTCCATCTGAGGATCCATAGGTGCGAGTTGATCCCAGTAATCAGACAAAAGAGAATAAAAATCACGAATAGAAAGCTCCCCTTGATAAGAAGTAGAAATGGCCTGATGTAGATAGAATTCCTGAGCACCATCGGTCTGCGTATAGAAATTCTTCAGAAAGTCCCAATATTCCTTGGCTGTAATGAACGGCTTCAAATGTTTACGGATATTTGGAATAACCGAAGAAGCAATATAAGCTTTCACCCGAGAATCGGCCTCCTTCCATGTCAACAAAGCCTTAGTATACGCCTCAGCTCTGGCCTTGATGGTTGTCTCATCAGAACCCGGTGGAGATGGTTCAAGTACAGGAGCTAGATTAGTGCCAGTAACATGACCCAATAGGCGACGATAATCAAGCTGAAGTTCAAGACTAATAGACCAGACATCATAATTGTTACCATCAAACTTAACATCGATGATCTGAGTGTTATCCGTAGTCATAATAGCAAAAAGAGAATAACAATAACTCAATATTACACTCCATACGGGGTATAAGAATGGGTACAAAACGGTGTCCTTGTAGACATCAGTAGCTTGTCAGTCAATTATAGAGGTGCAGAGTTAAAAAGTAAACAAAATCAGTAGCTTGTCAATCAATTATAAAATGTACAAATCTCAATTTGAAATTGTATATGCACGAATATGGTGGTCTTCAACGTGGACTTTTCACAACCACAGGATCTCTGATGAAGATTTGTAGCTCTGTCGTGGTCTGGTGACAGTCCCAAGTTGACTATACACGCGCTGTATGCTTAATTGAAATTTTTTAAAAATAAAATATGTATTTATCAAAATATTTACTTAAACTTTCTTAATAATTTATGTTTCATTCGATAAATATAAAATTTTAAAAAAATCAAAATGGTTGAAGACTGAGTGTGTTTGATTGAGCGATTACAAAATTGATTCTGCAGGAAACTCACCCTACTAGCTTTTTGAAATCGCATCTTTTGAGTACTGTTTATCTGAAATCTGTATGTCGGAAGCTACTACAATAAAACTGTTTAATTGTACGATTGTAGAAAAACAGCTTTCTACAATTACAAAAACTGCGCAATCACACAACTAAACACACCCTGAATATAACTCAGAATGTGATTCATGAGAATCTTAATGAAAAGTACTACTGTTTCCCTCAATGGTATAGCCTACTTCATGATTCTTCAAATAAGTCCATGGAATCAAGTGAATACTTGTAACTGTGCAAGCTACAATGAAGGAACACATGAAAAAAGGAACAGCTGATATGTTGATACCTGTGAGAGGTGAACTGAAGAAACAGTGGGCTTGCATGATCAAAGCCACGTTAAAATTGTCAAAAAGAAAAGCAGAATCATTCGAATACATTGAAGGGCGCGGTTACCCCCACCAAACATTTCCATTAACCTACTATAAAAAAAAAAAAAAATTTCGGTGTTTGACTGTTCCCACCAATCCAAGTCGATCAGATTTGGTCGTCATTTCAGGTTTTGGACGACTTAACTTAGTCGTTATTAAGTTTTGAACGACCGAAATTGGTCAAATAAGATCTAAAATTATATCTACCTATTCTTCGTAAACAAATAAATTTTTGAATTTATTCATCATATTCTACATTTATTCTTTTATCCAAACAACAGCTAAGAGACTGAAAAAAATGTAAGTAGGTATACTTTCAATTAATTTAAATTTTTATAGAAAAATATTTTATTAGACAAATATATATCATTTATAAGCTTCTTTTAAATTCGTAGTTGAGCAAATTCTTTGTTTGAAAACAAAAAAAACATACCAGTTGATCCAAACACGTTTTATATCTGGCTTTTGAAAATTTGTTCATCATTTATGTAAAAAAAAATGTTCTCATATTCTACATTTAAGAATAATGATTGATTCTTCCTACATTACAACTCAGACTTGGAGTGGCACGAAGAATCCTAGGAAAATACACGTTATGGGATAAAGTTTCACAGAAAAAAAATTATAAACTTTATCACAAACCATGTTCGACCAAGTTCGGTCGCCCGAAACCTGAAATAGCGATCAAGTTAAGTCGCCCAAAATATAAAATGACGACTAAGTTCAATCGTCTAAAACTTGAAGTGACAACTAAATTTGATCGAACTGATCAAATTGGTGGGAACAAAAAAATCATCTTTTTTTTTTGTGGTTGGTGGATTAAAAAAAATATTTGAGAATGATCAAGGGCGGAATCAGGATTTTATATTGGGAGGGGCTGAGATGAACTCGAAATCTAATAAACAACTTAAATTTTATATAAACCAAATGAGTTTATTCTTCATTTCTAGTAAATTTTGTCATAGATATGCAAAAATAGGTAAAAGATTAAGTTTTTCTACAAATATGTTATTGAAACTGTATTTACGATCCTTTAAAAAATATAAATCATATTTTATTCAATTTGAGTAGATATTTCTAACAAAATAAAATTTCAATGTAAATAATCATAGAAGCTACGAGAAAATGATCTTTCATCTTAGTGTGAAGTGTTGTATTGATAAATTTCATAACTGAAAAAAATATAATTGATCTCAATATGTCTAGGCTGGTAAAGATTAAAAAAAATCATTCTAGCAAAGATTTAAAAATTTTATAACCATATTTTTGTAGAAGAAATATGTAAACCAAGATAAAATTGATAGTAAGGGAAAATTCGTTTCTCATCTTGTATTATTGTATAAGAAATGTGTTTAACCATGTGATTGATAGAAATTGAATTACATCTCTTCAATGCAAGATAAGTAATGACTCTAGTGTAATGGACAAATAATGACAGAATTAATTAACTTATATAAGGTAATAATCAATCGTGTATAAATTGGTATGATAGAGGATAATCAGTCATGATTAAAGATAGTAATTAAAGATAATAATACAACCTACCCCGGCCAAGCCGTGCTGTAGCTCCGCCCCGGAGGATAGACATTAGACGCGCCGTGTATTGAAAAGTGTAGGAGCTGGCCAAAGAGAATCGATGATAAAGCATGCATTTATGATGCTGGGAAAAGCCATGAAATGTCAGCAGCTCATTGGAACGGGAAAGCGCTGGAGGCAGGTCGATCAAAAAGTGCACCGATGATAAAAGATGTCACTGACTAGTAAAGGCAGGACAATCACATATCTATTTACATGATCCAATTTACAATTACCTCCAGCTGTACAAGAGAAAAGTACAGACAAGGAATGGTACCATAAAACAAACTGTTTAATGGATACAAAAATGAACAAGCAAATACTTTCAGACAATTAGACACGCAGTCCAAGGATTCAGGACAGAGGAGAGGAGCGAGAGAATTTTTTTAAGAAACAGGGCAGATAAATAAATCATCTACGGCTTCCAATCAATGGGTATATAAGAGAGGAAGCATATGGGCAGATACTCCACAACACAAAAATGAAAAAAAGAAAAGAAGAATAAGAGAAAAGAAAAAGAGCTCCCTTTTCTTCAAAGAGTTTCTGCAGGATCCAATATTATAGTCAGATGTCCAATGAGTCCTACTGACTCTGAGGGAAGCCATCAATAATCTGTATCGGGTAGCGGTGGACGCAATCCTCCCACGGACTTCCAGGGGAGGGCTTGACGTTACGGAGGGCGTGCCAGACAACACTGTTGCACTTGAAGCCGCTGCCAAATGCAATCTGCCAGACTCGGTGACCACTGCGGATGCGCCCCTTCGCCTCGAGGTAGGCGAGTTCATACCAGATGGAGCTGGAGGATGTATTACCAAATCGGTGGAGAGTCATCCTTGATGCCTCGACGTGGGAGGGGAGCAGCTGAAGGTTGTTCTCTAGCTCGTCAATCACTGCTCTTCCCCCAGCATGGATGCAGAAGTGTTCAAAGGCGAGCTTGAAGTCGGGGATGTACGGTTTCATGACATTTGCTGCGCTTTTCTTGAGGATCTTCCTGGCAACGAGGGAGGCGAAGAAGAGGAGCTGCTCGGATATGGGAAGGACGAGAGGCCCAAGGGTCGTGATGTTGGCCTTGAGCGCCTCCCCTGCGATGGCCATCAGGTCCTTGGAGAGGGAAACGCCGACCTTCCCCGCGTTGTCCTCCTCCTGGTACACGCACCTGAAAGCACGGTCATCAGCTCCCCGGTGCGTCCTCACCACGTGGGCAAGGCGATACTTGGCGCGGGACCGGTCAAAGCGACGGTTGGAGAGGAGAACCGCCGAACATCCGACACGAAAGAGACAGTTGGGGATGAGCATGGATTTGCGGTTGCCAAAGTACCAGTTCTGGGTGATGTTTTCGGTGCTCACGACGACGGCGTAAGTAGATCGGTGAACCTGCAGGAGGTCACGGGCGAGGTCGAGGGAGATGACCCCGGCGCTGCAACCCATCCCGCCAAGGTTGAAGGTGCGTATGTTGCCGCGGAGGTGGTAGCGGTTGACGATCATGGCGGAGAGGGACGGGGTTGGGTTGAAGAGGCTGCAGTTGACGACGAGGATGCCGATGTCTCGGGGGTTGAGGGACGTGTTGCGGAAGAGAGAGTCGAGGGCCCCGAACATGACGGCCTCGGCCTCCTGGCGGGCGGCGGCCATGGAAGGTTTTGGGGGGAGGTTGTGGAGTGCGTCGGGTAGGTAGGTTTCCTCACCAAGGCCGGAGCGCTCGAGGATTCGCTCCTGGAACTGGAGGGACGACTCGTCGAACTTTTCGCAGAGGCGGGAGTGAGCCATGAAGCGGTCGGGTGGGGCGGAGAGGCGGTCAGGAGGGCGGTAGCACGCGAAGTCAACTAGGTATATGGGGCGGGGACGGGTGGACAGGTAAGCGGTGGAGGCGAAGACGAGGAAGGCGGAGGCAACGAGGACACTGACGAGGTGGTCCTGCTGGAGGGAGAGCCAAAGGCGTCTGAGGTCGTCGGGACTGGCGCGGGATGCCTCGATAAGAATGGCAGCCATGAGAGGGATGAGGAGAAGGGCCAGAATGTGGGATACCAAGTAGTGGTAACCCAATTTCACGTGCCTCAGGTTCACACTCTGCAGGAAGTCCGGCAGCACCCTGCGGCCCCTCCGCCGCTGGTGGTGGTGGTGGTGGTGGTGGTGACGGTGGTTTCCACCCATATGAACACCTTGATCACCGCCGTTCGCAATTGGTCCTCCTCCTCCTCCCCCCATGGTCGAATGGGCCTCACACTCAGAACTCTAAAATTAATAATGATAATAAGTAATAATTACTGATCTACTAACAAGAGATCGAATCCACTCTTCCTCACTCCTCACCCCCACTTCTTTTGCAGTGGGCGGGGGGAAAAAAAGATAAGGAAATCTATTTAATTAGCAGCCCGCTTCTTCATGTTCTTGTCGCCCTCTCCATCTTCATCGGTCCGCGTTTGTTTCTTATTGTTTTCATTATAATATTCTTTTTATTATCCAATACTTTACAGTGATGTTTTGTAAATAATATTATATATATATTTATTTTCAAAATAGTAATAAGAGTCAAAACCAGAGCGCGCTCCCTCCCCTCTTCGTTTTCCTTGTATGAATTCTCAAGGTCACCGGTTACAGTAGTAGTCAAACCAAACAAGAAGAAAGAAGCTTCTTCGACGCACCCTTTCCCACGTTCTTCGTGTGTATCCAATAAAATAATATTACTTGTATGTTTTTTCAATCTTTGGCTGACGCGCGTGGGAAAGGAAAGCAGGTGAAACACGTTAGCAAACACTTGTTCGATACATTTTCTGATGTCTGCCTTTTTCTAATAAGATTAATTTTTTGGGCTATCAATCTATATACCTATCAGCTGGAGGTGGGTGGGTGGCCTACTTCAGAAATCATCCATACATGTATCTCAGTATCTATCACCCTCACGCCAAGACAATCGGATAAGATTTCTCCACTTTATCCTCTATCGCAAGCGAAAGTTGACGTTTTGGTCGTGATTGGGTGAGCAACCAGCCGGCGGCAGGGCGAGCCTGCATCCGATTCCACCACGCCACTACCTCTCATTCATTTTTTTTCTTTTCTTTAAAACAAGACCCACACCGGAAGAACATGCAAAGACGCTGAATAAAAAGCCACACCAAGAAACAGGCTAATATGGTCCATCCGGCCAACAAGAAAAGAATATATAACATTGCATTGTTCTTTTTTTGTTTTTTTTTTGACATCATTTCTACATTTCTATGATCCCCACTCGTTTTTTTTAACTTCATTTTTACATTTTGTAACCTCTTTTTCAAGCAATATACAAATGCAGACTCCATGGGCTGGTTTGATAACGGGATAAATGTTAGGATAAAGGATAATTATGAAAATAAGTGAGTGAGATGACAGTTTATTCCTGTTTGATATAAAAAATAATTGGAATAAACTATGGACAGTTGTCCTGATTGTGAAATGAAAATAAATATATTTTGTCCCATCTAAAGGTTAAGATTACATTTATCCTCACTTTTTATTCTAATTTTGACAAATATAAATATGAACAAAATTGATGAACTTTTTATCCTCTAAAATTAAGACAACTTATTCTCAAAACCTTATCCCCTCATCAAACTAGCCCTACATGTTTTATTTTTAAAAATGATATAAATCATCAATTTAAGTATGTATTTTTATAGGAAGTAAAATATATAGTTCAATGAATTGAATTATAACATTTATGAAAAATATGAGAAATTTTAACGAGGTATATACTTCGTTACAATAAGTGCAGGGCACTAACAAAGCATATGAAACTGTATGGGATTGTAAAAGGATTGAGTGTAGCAAGCTCTAATATTATTTGATAACGTTAGGGACAAACCTGTGAGCAATCTCACAATCTGCACATATTTTACTTATTTTTTAAAATAATTAACCTCATCTAATTAGGTATATCATGCATATAACTAGTTGGACCCTTACTAGTGCAAATAAAATGGGTTTGGTGTGTATTAATAAAATTGGGGAGGCCGATCATACAATAGGATTTTTTTTTTTTTGGTGAAAAGAGCCCTCAAAGGGCATTCAATATATTACTTACGAGTGCTGTTACACAGTATTTTTTTCAGTTTAAAACACAGTCTAATATACCATGTTAGAAACCAGTGAAGCATATACCTTGTTAGATGCTGTATATACCACATTAAATATTTTCTTACACTTATTAAAAATGGGTTCATTTAACTCGAAATGGAACGATATGCACTTTTTATCAAAACATATGCCTTATTAGATGATGTTTATTATTTAAAAAAAAATAAAAACATGTGAGGTTTGAGCTTTGGTTGGTGAATGTGATGAGTCTAACATTTTCCATTACTAAAATATCACTTATGGAAAAAGATACACTCAGTCCCATTTATCAACAAAAACTCAGACCTCACATGTTTTTATTTATTTTTAAATAGTAAATATCATCTAATGAGGTATATGCTTTGATAAAAAATGCATATCGCTCAATTTCAAATTGAATGAATCCGTTTTTAACAAGTGTAAGAAAAAATTTAATTAGGTATATACATCATCTAACGAGGTATATGCTTAATTAAATCTGTAACGAGGTATATAAAGTCTATGTTTTGGAGACTCATCACTTATACAACAACCTGTACATCAGCTTGGAAAGGCCCAAAAAACTGAGCCTCTACCTGTTGTATACATAGTACAAAATGTGAAAAAACTGGTGCCAGAAAATTTTTTTCCCACTCAAGCTGGAATGCATCCATAGGCATAGAACACCTTTGTCTTCGTGCTTTCCGCGCAATGCACTCCGGGCCACAAACATATTGCCGATCTAATTTAATGAAAATAGTGTTACCTATTTGATTCCCAGTGGTACGAATTTGACGTATAAGATTGAAAAGCTGTGGAGGTCCCTCAACATTGCTATTTAAAATTTGTACCACCTGCTGTGAGTCAGAGCATAGAATGGCCTTTTGGTATCCCCTCACCATACAATACAATTTCACATTTTCACTTGCCGCATAGGTTTGAAGCTTTCAAAAGCACTGAGCCCTGAATTGAGTCATTAGGCAACAGGAAATTGAATGCAATTGTCTAAACTTTTCAGTCATTGTGTTTAGTTTGAATCAACATTTGGAGAGAGAGTGTGTGCACTCTTGTAAGAAAAATGAAGGAAAGTGAATGAGTTTGAGTAAAAGAAAAGCCGGTGGAAAAAAACTTATTTTTGATTTCATCAGTTTTTTTTATTGTTTGTGCCAAAGTGAATAAATAAAAATATTGTTTGTTCTTATGATGGAATTTATTTTTATTTTCATCGGTAGGTAAGAATTTTATTGCATGAAAAAAGGTTACAAGTTTTTCTAATTACAAGATGGATGGCCCTGACTATTAGTCACACTATGGCCACGTTTATTGCAGCTTAAATTTATGGATTATAGATTATAAATTTTAGATTTAAAATTTTAAAAAAACAAGTAGACATGTTTATTGTAACTGTATGAGATGTTTTTTAGAATAAGTTGTAAATTTTTTTTGATGTGTAGTTATAAAAAATAACCCTTTTAAGTTGTAAAACTGAAAAAATT